>CM077203.1:7245219-7317981 GCA_039654625.1 Rhinogobio ventralis
AAAATATGTTTTACTCACATAAGTGTGTTGCACCATTCCTGTCGGATCCAATATAGAAGGAACAGCATTGCGTTTTAATCTCAAAATATTCCTGCAAATCCAGTCTTGACCTGTGTCTTGTTTACAAACAATTCCGTGGTGAAATTAAGCGAACAAACGTGCAATGTCTTACGCACGTGAGCTGGAACTTCATTAAAAATAAAGTTCAACCACACATTCCTAATATTAGAATCCGAAGGAAGCTTATGCAGCGACTGTGTTCTTCCACAACCATGGCACCATGCTATCTTCGGCATGTTTATTGCTCGGTAACGCGATCCGTTTATCTCTACGAGTCCATGGGCGGGGCTACAGAATCAGGCTAACTTATTATGTTGAGGCGGCGTTTAACCACACGATGATGTCAAGGGTTGGCATATTCTGAGATCGAGCATTTGCTGGGCATGGTGTCAATAAAAGCTTTTCTTTGACTAACAATGAAGTTTTCAACTCTGATACTTACAGGATATTCTTATATTACGATGGATATCAAAGGCTGAATGAAAAGTTGATTTCTCAATTCATGACCCCTTTAAACTTTAAATGTTTAGTTAGGTTTGTGCTTGAAATGACTTACTTTCCTTAATTGGGCTTGTTATTTTGCATTATTGACTTATTTTAATCAGAAAGTATGTGTATTCTGCTAAAGTATTTATTGCAAGTGTAATTGTTTAGTTTTTTTATAGAAGAACTGCGTTGTGTCTGCGGAACTTTTGAGGACGCTTAAAATTGTGCAAAACAATCCCGCACCCTGTTGAGGCCCTGTTATAAAGCACATACAAACAGTATTACTTTAATTTAACATGAATAGTTAGTATGTTACTACCTTGAAAGCGTTACAGTCTTCATGAAGTAGCGGCGTAGTAGCTCGCAGCGCCATCTGTTGGTGAAAATAATCACTACAGGATTGTGCCTATAACCAGCAGCTGCTGTATGTTGGTCTAGCTTTTTTGCAGGTTGTTTTGAACGAGCTGCAAAACAGGGACATTTCCGGGGACAGAACACCAAAAACCGGGAATCTGGGATGTCTGTCACCACCTGTTTTGCATCCTGTCTGCTACCCAATTCAAATTCAGGAATTCAAATGGAATTTAAAAGTCATTCTCAATTCAATTCCGAATGGCGCGCAACACTGCTCCCAGATGCTTCATACCCTCCATGGCCAGTGTCCAAACTAATTAAATCAATTGCCATGATTAAGCTGTAATGGGTTCACAAGTTACAAATTAGTGTCTGCGGCCCTGTGTGTTCAGGCACCAATCATTGGCCAAGATGGGAGCCTTCGGATTGCTAAAATCAGGAAGCGAGTGCGTCACTACATGCTTATTAAGCACCTGCACTGTCAGTCGCCACGAGATAATGATTACACTTGGCCTTTTGTTTCCGACCTGTCAAATTAATCGTGTGCCAACCACTGGGCTGCTGAAGAGCGTCCGCTGCCTTTATCTTCCTCTCATGCCGGCCTTTATCTTAAGGAGGGTTAAGTGTCAAAGAAGGAGTGACATGAGAATAAGTGGATGAGAGGAAGGGGTCAACAAATTCCACACAGTGACAGGAAGAAGAGGTTGGGAAGAGGAACATACGTCTTTGGAAAATGGCAACTGGTGGCTTTTTAAGCTGATGAACAAAGTTGCCCATTTCCAAAGACTAGGCAAAAAAAACATCTGAGCAGTAGTATTAAAATATAGTGCACCCAGAAATGAAAATTCTCATCATTTACTCCACCTTCTGTCGTTCTGAACACATATGACTTTTTGTGTAAAACAAAACTGAAGAAAAAAGAAAAAGTTTTCCATAAAAGTAGAGCATATTGTGGCTAGCTCAAAAATTGAACACCATAAAAAAGTGGTCTCCCGTTTAATTTATTGGTGTGATTTTATTTACACCGATCAGGCATAACATTATGACCACTGAGAGGTGAAGTGAATAACACTGATTATCTCCTTATCACGGCAATTGTTAGTGGGTGGGATATATTAGGCAGCAAGTGAACATTTTATCCTCAAAGTTGATGTGTTGGAAGCAGGAAAGATGTCCCGTGTGGTCCGATCAAACAGATGAGCTACTGTAGCTCAAATTGCTCAAGAAGTTAATGTTGGTTCTGATAGAAAGGTGTCAGAATACACAGTGCATCTCAGTTTGTTGTGTATGGGGCTACAAAGCCACAGACCAGTCAGAGTGCCCATGCTGACCCCTGTCCACCGCCGAAAGCTCCAACAGTGGGCACGTGAGCATCAGAACTGCACCACAGAGCAATGGAAGAAGGTGGCCTGGTCTGTTGAATCACGTTTTCTTTTACATCACGTGGATGGCCGTGATGGCGTGTGCGTCGCTTATCTGGGGAACACATGGCACCAGGATGCACTATGGGAAGAAGGCAAGCTGGCGGAGGCAGTGTGATGCTCTAGGCAATGTTCTGCTGGGAAACCTTGGGTTACTTTGACACGGACCACCTACCTAAGCATTGTTGCAGACCATGTACACCCTTTCATGGAAACAGTTTTCCTTGGTGGCTGTGGCCTCTTTCAGCAGGATAATGTGCCCTGCCAAAAAGCAAAAATGGTTCAGGAATGGTTTGAGGAGCACAACAACGAGTTTGAGGTGTTGACTTGGCCTCCAAATTCCCCAGATCTCAATCCAATCGCACATCTGTGGGATGTGCTTAACAAACAAATCCGATCCATGGAGGCCCCACCTCACAACTTACAGGACTTAAAGGATCTGCTGCTAACATCTTGGAGCCAGATACCACAGCACACCTTCAGGGGTCTAGTGGAGTCCATGCTTTGATGGGTCAGGGCTGTTTTGGCAGCAAAAGGGGGACCAACACAATATTAGGAAGGTGTTCTTGATATGCCTGATTGGTGTATATGTCATCTATCATGTCATCTACTTTTTAACTTTCAAACAAGGCTTTAGCGGTCCTACTCAACCCGCTCCAAAAGGGATTCGAATCGGGGTCTCCAGTGTGGGAGGCAGGCACGCTAACAAGGACGCTAAAGACCACAGCCACTAGCGAGGGGAGTGAGGTTTACACACATACAGCTCTTACTGGCCTACGTCCGTTTGCCTACTCTCACCCCCCTAAACCTCACTCCCATCCGGGTCACGGCACCACGTGCAACCAGTGGCTTGCGACGCCAAGCGTGATGTGCATCCAGCGACACCAGTTATAAAACACTGTAATTCTGCGTTGTGTAGCTTTGTGGAGTTAGACATGGGACAGCAGGCAGCAGTTCTCTGGATCTATTAATCCTGACATAAAACACAAACAAGCAGCCTCTTTGAGAGTGAATCGCCCTCGTTTTCTCTCCCATGCAATTACAATGCAAAATGGAAGAAAAAGAGGAGAATGAAACATAAATTGAGTAAAGAAATCAGATTATACAAAAAAATAGTACAACATAGGCTACGTCTACATTAATCCGGATACATTTAAAAACGCGCTCCATCCACACCAGCGTTTTCCAAAAGTTTCTCATCCAAACTAAAATGCTGGAAAACGCCACATTCACCGAACTGCGCATGCATAAAAGCTCCCTGAGATGATTCAGACAGAACAGACATAATAAAGTTCTCACACAATTCTTCTGGCAGGATCATTTTATTTTGCAAAATATCTCACCATTCACTGATGCGTCCAGGTCGCTCTCACTCAGTCATTATATGTTTGGTCTAAAACGCGACTGTTCTCATGTTATTCTGCAGGACAGCAAACGTGAGTACATTTTCTGTCATCTTTGCAGGACTGCAACATAAAGAGTGTACAAAGTAACATATATTTAGCAACAGTGTTGAAGTGAATAGCACATAACAGGCGCAATACCAGTATAAACAAGCATATCTATTGGTTCAATATGCGTCACATGACTAAACATGTATCATCGTTTTGAAGTACCTCCGTTTTATGTGAATTTCTGTACATTTCAGTTCATTTTAATTCTACTTTGCATTCAAATTCAACATTTTTGTCTTGTTTTCCAGTACAAATATCTAATTTTATTTTTTCTTACCCCATTGGCAGATTTTTTTCCCTTTGTTTTAAGCAGAAAAGGCCAGATTTACTAAACAGGGCAATAAGCGTGAGAGCGCAATTCCAAAAAAGTGCAGATTAAAGAATACAGACGCAGCCGGATCATTTCCATAATGACCAACACAATCTACCAAGAGCGGCACAAATTAGACATGTTTTTTTGGGCGGTAAATAATGGCACAAACACCAGTAAATTGATGAGCGCAAACCTTAGTAAATCACCTTGCATGATTCATTTAAATACTCTCCTCCCATAAATTTGGCGTCTGAAAGGGAAACTCCTACAAATGCATAGGCCTATGCAATAAGGTCAGCCGCAAAAATAACCCTGTCCATGTCTTTAGTAATTCCTGACAGTATTTTTTTAACGCCAAAATAGGGTTTGCGCTGGCGCAAGTTGTTAATAAATCTGGCCCAAAGTCACTGAATTTTGATCAATTTTTTTTAGAAACCAAGACTCAATATCTAATTTTGCTGCTCAAGTAACTGTACTTTGATTTAAGAGAGTTTAGATATTTGTACTGGAAAGCACGATAATAATACTCAGGAAGAAAATAATTTTTTGCAGTGAAATTGCAATTCTTCCTACCATTGCTACCTCCATTCAAATGAATTTCAAATTCAGGAATTGAAATCAGATTTAAAAGTTTTTCTCAATTCAGTTCTGAATGGCGCACAACCCTGTCATAACAGTACCATAGAAATATGTATTTTGCGTTGTATTCCAAGTGTTCAGAAGCAATATATACAATAGTTTTGTTGGTTATAAGACACATCTGTTAATGACAATGCCTCTTGATGTGCTACATTTGAAAATCTATGATTTTTGGTGACTATACTAATGACTTCAATTTCAGTCAGTTTCTCATTTAAACTATTGTATGACTTCAGTAGACTTGGAATAAAGCATGTGCGTTATATGTACTTCTTTTATTGTATGTTCTGGTCTCAGAATTTCATTGTTCACAGTGCTATTTCCAATACTCATCCAAGAAAATCAACGGGTTTGGAACAACAAGAGGATGAGTAAATGATGACAGTTTTCTGTTTGGTAAACTATTCCTTTTAAGGAACCACGGATGGAGAGAATGAAAGAGTGTGCGAGAAAAGAGCGACCCTTTGAACTGCAGCACTGGTTACAGTGAGTTTCAAGCGTATACTTCTCTCTGACGCAGTGAGATCACAGCTTTGCTCCAGGGCTTTTTCTCCAGATTGCCTCTGAGTCACAGGACTGTGATTCTGCCAGTAACATGCTGAGCACACTTTCCAAACCGTTAACCGCTAACCTTCATCAAGCAGAAAACTGAGCTCTGAAGACCTCAACCCTCTGCTTTCAAAGAACAGTTTTCCCCAAAATGAAAATTCTGTCATCATTTACTCACACTCATGTATTTCTAAATTATTTAGCTTTCATCTATGGAATGCAAAAGGAGATATTTTGAGCAGAATTCCCAAAAAGCTCTGACATTTTTAAGGCAAGGTGAGAGAGATTCTCTTGACACCACAACACACACAATATATTAAAGTGCTATTTGAATAAGATAACTAAGCTACTTGAGTAAAATAAGAGGTCTGGTAATGGGATATTTAGTATGCAGAGCACAAAAATATTACAGGCATCGCTTATTTACATACAGTTAGATTTGGTGTGACTGTTGAAAGGCAAGAATAATCATACTGTGACAGCCAGAGAAAATTACTCAATGGGAAAATTGCTTGTGTGTTTAATACACCCAGTGCAGTCTTGCAAAATTAAATGGCAACAGCCTCCACGCTGCTTCTGATATATCAAAAACAGGCAAAATCTTGATCAGCCAGAAAGAAAATCTTACTGCCGCCATTACTTGCATGATCTGTGAACCATTTAGGGCAAATCTGCAAATGTTTGTTATTCTCCAGGGTCTAAATAAATGTATAAGCAATTCTAACAGCTTTCAAGTTTTTTTTGCATATGTGTGAGTGCGCACAAGCTTAATGGCAGAACAATAATTAGAATATCGGTGCTGTATCTCGTCAAAGTGATGGATAACATGGGAAATGTCTCCTGGCTGATTTGTATGAGGCTAATTGAATTATCTGTGGCTGATACTTATTAGCATGTTAAACATAATAGAAGCCAAAGCTTTTCC
Organism: Rhinogobio ventralis; assembly: GCA_039654625.1. Classification (NCBI taxonomy): domain Eukaryota; kingdom Metazoa; phylum Chordata; class Actinopteri; order Cypriniformes; family Gobionidae; genus Rhinogobio; species Rhinogobio ventralis. The sequence continues at coordinate 7,251,421 of CM077203.1, forward strand.
TCTGGTGCAACTTTGAACAAAATAAAACATCCTCTCTGTTCTGTTAAAAACGTCAAAACATATCATCCACATAACCGAACAGTAGGGCTGGCCAATATATTAAAATTCATGATGATATACAGTATACTTGATTATTTTGCTGGTGATATAAAATTAAATATAAATAGAAAATAGAAAATCAAGCATTGCACTTGTTTTAATGCACTTTTTATTTAGGCATTGAGTTTTCTAAGGACAGTGTCAATCGACTAGCTAAATTTGTAAATTTGACTCATTGCCGGTTCAGACTATTAATTTTAATTACTTGATTTAGAACTTTTTGATCAGATAAATGCAGCCTTGGTGAGAACAAGAGACTTCTTTTAAAAACAATGTAAAATAAATCTTACCGACCCCAAACTTTTAAACGGTAGTGTATGTATTATTATTATTATTATAAAATGAAAGCCATAAAAAAACATTTTTATTTTGTTGAAATAAAACTTAAACTTATTTGATTTCAGCTAGTTGCCAAGGCAGTTTAGTTTAACTTGATGTACTAAAACAACTAAAACTGAAATAAAAATTTATATTAACTATATAGACCATTTAAAAAAAATCAAGAATTTCTGAGTGAAGTAGTCACTGAGGCATTAACAGACATTTTTCAGGAACTTCGGGAGGAGACTGAAGCTTTAACTTTAATCTCTACATTTCCACAAAAAGTTTTAATTAGGTGGGAGTGTGGGCGGGACCTTGATATCGTGGCTCCACTTCGTGGTCACTATTGCGCAGACTCAGGCTCCAAGTTGCTCAAGACCCAAGATGTCAGCGGCATATTTGGACACTGGCGGCTTCACTTATGTCAACGGAAGAACATCTATATTTACAGTCTATGGTCCAGCGCCACGTTGTTTAAATAGCAAATGCACTTGCGCCCATCTGTCCACCATGTAAATAGTGAATCCGCCATGGTGCAAGCACAACTGGCTTTTAAAGGGAACGGGAGATGAGACTCTGATTGGTTTATTGCACGTTATGCCCAAAACACCCCCATGACTCATTAAGAGACTAGGTACAACCCTTTTGGACCATGCACCGGTCGTGCCGACCGTTTTTTCCGTCGTTAAACTAGCAAAATTGACACACCCTAAGTGCACCTGCGCCATGTGCTTCAGACCATGCGCTCACATCGTTAAAATAGGGCCCTTGATGTTTTTAATCTACTTTTAAAAGTGCACTGTGTAAATTTAAGCTCACCCCTCCCTTTCAAAAGCTACGGAAGCTACGGTGGCCGACACAGGACAAAGATGTTGTCGTCTGAGACAGCAGAGAGTAGCTAGCGCTATGTAGAGCAGTTTGTCAGTTTAGAAACATAGTGCCGCAAAATGGTGACTTAATTTCTGTCAATAGATAAATATTACACACTGCACCTTTAAGATAAACACACAAAAAAAGAGATTTATATTAAATTCATCAACTGCCTGAAAAAATTTACCAGCTGTTCACCCAAACCGTACTGAACAGCTGGTAAAGTACTGATGTAAATTTTGGGCATAATTTCCATTATGTTTATCATATATCACTAAACTATCTATTTTTGTACATGAAAAACCCACAGTGCTCGCCTATTATGATGCAGGAAGATACATTTTTTGGGTGATGATACAACCATCCTCCATGGTTGCCTGGTGAGATGCTTGGCAAACGATGCCCCACCCCCTCCCACGCATCTCATGCTCTCGCCCACCCATCGTCTATGGGGTCCAGACTGCATCCTGGAGCGCTACGTCTTTATGACTTCTGCTCGCTCTCCGCTAACACACACCATCCTAGCTAACAAAAACATGTTTTGCTAACGTTCTAATTAAGTTATGAAAATGTTATGTTCTCAGAACATTCAACACATCCAGTTTTTTAAATGTTTTAAAAATTATAAATTAAGTAAATGTTTTCTCTATTTTATCATTTTGCACCAATTATGGGAACATTACTTTTGAATGTTCTCTAAAAGCTAAGGACAATAACTACAAAGATAATGATAAAGATATAGTTCTAAAAATCTTTCTTAGATGTAAGAGAACATCAGAGTCCACATCACAACTATTACGATAACGGCACAGATAAATTATATTGTTAGAAAGACTTTCAGAATGATTTTTTCCAGTTGATGAACTATAAAAATATTGACAGCCAATCAAAATCCATCCTGCTTTAACAAGCTTGAGCATTTAAAGCGACAGGCGACAAAATTGCAGCGTGCTCTTATTATAAAAAAATAGAGTGTGCTGCTGCGCGTCCCTGTGTGTATTAAGCAGAGTGTACACGCGTTGTGCACCCGCCTATAGGCGCATATTACTAACACGCCCTTTAAATAACACAAAAAATACTGCGTTTTTTGTTGGTCAATGGCGAATTTCAGCGCAACCCGCCAACAATGCGCCTGAACACACCTCGTTTTCAGACCAGCACGCCCATGGGCAAACAGATGGGCATGAGTGCATTTGCTATTTAAACAACGTGGTGCTGGATATGAACATGATAACTGCGTTGGCCTGAAACTAGCAAAAAACACTTGTGTCGCTCTTGCCCTCGCATTGCGCCGGGTGTACAGTACTGTACAAAAGTCTTAGGCTCGCTAGTATTTTTACACACAAAAAGTGGGTTTAAGCCAGTTATTTATATCTTTTGCTGTAGTGTGTCAGTAGGAAATATCAGTTTGCATTTATAAATTAATTGCCATTAATTTTAATAATCCAGTGAGATTTTTGTATGCATAAAGAGTCTGACAATAGTCTCTATGCTCCACATGGAGATCTGATCTCATCTTCATTGAGTCTGTCTGTGATTACATGAAGAAACATAAAAAACTGAGACAGACTAAATCCAGAAGAACTGTGGCAACGTCTCCAAGACACTTGAAGAAACCTTCCTGCAAAACTACATGAATAGGTGTAGGAATAGATGCAGGTGACAAAAGCCGTTTTAAACGCAAAGGGTCGTCACCCCAAATATCGATTTGATTTAGTTAATAGAAGTTAATTCATAAATAAAAGCTATTTATGTTATTATTTTTGACAGCATTCTCACTTTAAAGCATTCTGACAAGTGCCTAAACTTTTCACAGTACTGTAGTTTTGCAGGAAGGTTTCCTCAAGTGTCTGGGAGACGTTGCCTTAGTTTTTCTGGATTTAGTCTGTCTCAGTTTTTTCTGTTTCTTCATGTAATCAAACTCGATGATGGTGAGATCAGATCACACCGGCTGCTATCAGACTTCTTGTGCATAAAAAAAAAAAATCTAACTGGATTATTACAATTAATTGCAAAATGAATGTTTGGAAATGTAAACTGATATTTCCTACTGACACACTACAGTAAAAGATATAAATAACTGGCTTAAAAACATTTTTTGCGTGAAAGACTTTTGCACAGTACTGTATGATAGCGCCCTTTTACTCCAAGTCACTCAAGATTCAAACCTACAACCTTCCTGTTATTAGCCTAGAACTTTAAAGTCAACACTGGAGGCATTTGCAACCATTTTTACTTTTTAATTGTAGAGCAGGATTTTTTCTGTAGATTGGACCCAGAGATAGAAGGTCAAAGGTCATCATTGAGAACATCTCCACACATCTTGTAATGCTTCTTTTAAAGGGGAAAAAAACGCATTGTAGTCCAAACGAGCCATAGTGTAGTTCTTGAAAAGTGGATTCTGTTATATATATATATATATATATATATGGACTTTTTTATGCTCAAACAGCAATATTACACACTAACTAAAGTTGAAAAAGCATAATAGGACCTATTTAAGCACTTGAACTTCATAAAATTTGCCTTTAATGCAATGTGAGTCGCTTTGGATAAAAGCACATGATATTTTTTCTCTTAGTCCATAGATTCTGCCCATTTTCCTCCACTGTTTTTCTGCCACCACAATGCGTGCGCAGCTGCAAGTGACGTAACTGTGACATCTGCTCCAAAATGTTTTATAGATTCCTTGAGTCATACCAATGATACCAATTATGCCATAATCGGTCGAAATTGCTGTCTGCCTTTTAACTTTTTTTTTGAAAACCTGCTTTTTAAAAATCAGCTCAGATCATCTTCAGACCATGCCAGCAAAAAGTTATCCAAAGATTTTTGATTGACCCAAAACTGTTCTCTATAATAAACACATCTACAAATTTGATGGTATGGTGCCAAGCTGATTCTGAGGCTGTGACTCTATTTGCCATATTGACACCAAACTTCATACGTGTCATTGGCTGCATACTTCCCTACTATATAGTAGGCGATAAACAGTATGGGACAAATTTAGTATGTCCAAATTTACAGTACCCATACTTCTTCCGGCGAGATTCTGAAGTGTGCATACGATGGACACTTTACTATCCCATGAGGCCACGGGAGAGGATTTATGGATGACAGTGAAGCAATGCAACTGACACTGGTAGGTCACATGATAATGACAACATGCTGAATGTAGTATGTCTAGATTACATTCATACTACACACCTTCATACTATATAACGTAATTTTTTAGCGGTCGTGAAGCAATTACTTACTCAAAAAAGTACCTACTCAAGAGAGTATGCGATTTCGGACACAACCATTGGCTCCTCACATTGACCACACAACATCAATTGGTAACTGCACAACCTATTGGTCAAAAAGTGAATCATATTACAAGTGATTGTATTTGTGATTTTTCAGCCATTTCGACTAAAATAATATAAAAATGTCTTCAGCTACTCATTGTTGCAGTTGCTCTGAAGCTCCCAGCCATGCTTGCGTAACTCATCATGACTTTTTTGTGCTTGGCCCTTTAATTGCTGCTTGCAGCTACATTTAGATATTTTAACTGGAAAACCAGTCAAAAAAGACGAATTAAAACCTACTAAGAAGTCCATTTTGATGAAAGATTACAAAATAATGTGCAGTGTGCACAATAAGACCAGAAGCTTGTATTTGCGAAAATAACGTTGCTTTCATACTGTCACAACACACTGTCAAAATGACATTAAAAGAGCTGAAGTATTAGTCTCAAAGATCATAGCTCGTTATTTTTGTTCATTTAATGACTCACACCAAGTCAGACAACAGATTTTTAAGTTATTCTTTCATGTACACCATCTGGAAAAACCATCATTCTCAGCGTGAAGGATCTTCCTTTACCAAAGACACACAGTATGAAGGAGCACAACCACATTCATTGTCTCTCCACTATCCTGAACACTGGATAACGCTGTTCTCTCCTCATCTGTAACTCTTGACACTAGTAGCTCGCAGCAGAGAATATTCTCCACAACAGATTGGCATAAGTACATCACTTGAACCGCCTTCGTGCACAGACTCTATGTATACACAACACATGTTCAACATCGGGATGTTCAGGTCTATCAGCGCCTGCAGCCATGCTCATATCGTAAGACATCTGCTTACATCAACTCGACCGGGAATCAGAGAGAAAGAGAGAGATTTTTTTTAGATATTAGTGGGTGGATTTAATAAATCGCTGAATATATTGAAACAAGAAACATCTTCGGGCTATAATTGCTGTCCCTTTCTCTTGTGTCCACCACCATACATAAAACAGTCTCTCGGCTTCTCAGTGGTTCAGCAAACCTCTCCATCTTCTCACTGTACTTAACCTTTGCCACGGCACTGCTTCTATTCCTGGCAGGTTTTCAGCACATCACTGGCAGAGAGGCATAGCAGTCTGACGCTTCAAAATCTCAGAGTTTATGTTTTCATTTAAATTCCAGCAGCTGGGTCATCCTGATCTCCATTTGTGCACTAATAGCTCCGGTTATTAATGCATTGTTGCAGGCAAAACATTACAATAGGGTCACGACGCAAACCTCCTCGATACGGATTATCATCACAGTACTGGGTGAATCGCACCAAACATGTCAGGAACGTGTTCAGGTTGTATGACACTTTAAAATCAAAAGAAAATTTTATTTTATTTAGCTTTTTTAGGATCAGATTTTTCACATTGTAAAAAGAGACAGTAAATCACACAATGCTAAGTTTCATTAATGCCATCCAATTAAATAAATAAATGAAAATCTCTTTATCATTATTGTAATGCAAAAAAACACAACAAATTATTTAAATGTAAAGTATTTATATGTGATGGCAGTATTTGTTGCACTAAATATATTTTGGACTAATTAAAATACAGCATTTTTACAATATTAATGAGAATGTAATGAGAATCATCACTGAAAATAATTAAAATCACAAAAATAGATGCATCATGGTGAAAATAATTAGTATAAACAATATATATATAATCTGATAAAAATTATGCTTAATTTATGTTATTATTCCAAATTTTATTCAGCACAACAAATACGGCCATCATATGTAAATATTTTACATTAAAAATAATATATCATATATATATATATATATATATATGATATATTATTTTTAATGTAAAATATTTACATATGATGGCCGTATTTGTTGTGCTGAATAAAATTTATATATATATATTATTTTAAATGTAAAATAATGTAAAGTAAATGTATATATACACTCACCTAAAGGATTATTAGGAACACCATACTAATACTGTGTTTGACCCCCTTTCGCCTTCAGAACTGCCTTAATTCTACGTGGCATTGATTCAACAAGGTGCTGAAAGCATTCTTTAGAAATGTTGGCCCATATTGATAGGAGTTCACTTTTAGTACAGTGAACTCATTGTCATGTTCAAGAAACCAATTTGAAATGATTCGAGCTTTGTGACATGGTGCATTATCCTGCTGGAAGTAGCCATCAGAGGATGGGTACATGGTGGTCATAAAGGGATGGACATGGTCAGAAACAATGCTCAGGTAGGCCGTGGCATTTAAACGATGCCCAATTGGCACTAAGGGGCCTAAAGTGTGCCAAGAAAACATCCCCCACACCATTACACCACCACCACCAGCCTGCACAGTGGTAACAAGGCATGATGGATCCATGTTCTCATTCTGTTTACGCCAAATTCTGACTCTACCATCTGAATGTCTCAACAGAAATCGAGACTCATCAGACCAGGCAACATTTTTCCAGTCTTCAACTGTCCAATTTTGGTGAGCTCGTGCAAATTGTAGCCTCTTTTTCCTATTTGTAGTGGAGATGAGTGGTACCCGGTGGGGTCTTCTGCTGTTGTAGCCCATCCGCCTCAAGGTTGTGCGTGTTGTGGCTTCACAAATGCTTTGCTGCATACCTCGGTTGTAACGAGTGGTTATTTCAGTCAAAGTTGCTCTTCTATCAGCTTGAATCAGTCGGCCCATTCTCCTCTGACCTCTAGCATCAACAAGGCATTTTCGCCCACAGGACTGCCGCATACTGGATGTTTTTCCCTTTTCACACCATTCTTTGTAAACTCTAGAAATGGTTGTGTGTGAAAATCCCAGTAACTGAGCAGATTGTGAAATACTCAGACCGGCCCGTCTGGCACCAACAACCATGCCACGCTCAAAATTGCTTAAATCACCTTTCTTTCCCATTCTGACATTCAGTTTGGAGTTCAGGAGATTGTCTTGACCAGGACCACACCCCTAAATGCATTGAAGCAACTGCCATGTGATTGGTTGATTAGATAATTGCATTAATGAGAAATTGAACAGGTGTTCCTAATAATTCTTTAGGTGAGTGTATATATATATATAAATGTAAAGTAAATGTAAAGTATTAGAAATTCAATTAATACTGTATTTTGTATCTCATATGCCATTTTTATGAGTTCATTAAAATAAAAAATCTGGAGGCAATTTTGTCACGGGTTTGTGCAGGCAGGAAAACAAAGACAGGTAAATACAGTTCTCAAACGTGGTTTAATATAAAGTACTCTCAAAGTATGCAGACAGGCAATAGCACAACATCTAACATAACGGTGAGAGTGAAAAGGGAAGAACTTAAATAGCAAACAGAAACGAGATAATTAACAGGACACAGCTGAACTAAACTAACGAGGATAACCAAGGAAACAGACAAGTGGCGGGAAAACTAAGACAAAGGAACATGTGACAAGTAAACTGAAAGACAACACAAACTGACTGTCATTTGACAAATTTGAAGGCAATAATCTGAAATGTTAATGCAAAATGAACATCCTTAAAATTCTTGCATTCCTAACAAATAACTAACTTTAATTTTCCAGGAAAGGAAAAAAACTCTAGTACTCTAATTCAAACATTAAAACTTACTAACAAACATGTCATCTGATCACCTTGTGTTTCTTGTTCTTTTCTATATTGTAATTGTTCTGTGTTTAGCTGGATCGCAGGGCTGCACAAACATCAACATAAATTACGTAATGATTACATAAGGAATTGTCCAGCAGTTATGTGCATTACCACACAGTTTCATGCTATTATCCATCTCCTGTCCTGTGTGACACCAACAGGCCAAGCTCAGTGAGTAATCTCCATTATGCCCAAGCACTTCCAGGACCGGAAACCACAGCAGCCCATAACGTGTGTCAGTATGAACAGTGTCAATGCCATTAGCTGGACCACAGCAGGCCTCAGGGGGACCACAGCTGAACAACATATATTAAAGAGGTATGAAGAAGACAGAAAGACAGTGTAGAATAGAAAATGTGTTTGAAGGAGAACGAAAAGACATCAACATCCAGTGTTATTGTATGGTGTCAACACAGCGGAAAGCACTTCATCTGATGAGACAGATTGAAATGCGCGGACTCTTCAAACTTCAAATGAGAGGTTTTGAGACGGGAGCTGTGGGTGATGAATTTGAGGCCGCCTGGCGTCACTTCACTTATTCTTTTAGATATTGTCAATGATAAACTTCTGTCCTGCAGAGTGGGCTTCAAAACACATTTACTTCACCATCATTCACAGGCTGTCGACTGGGAATAAAGCAGCTTGGAGAGGATGAGAATGCCAAAGCACTGCAAGACATTGACGGAGAACAAACTCCTGTCCAGACTACTCTCAGCTGCACTTTATACACATTACAAGAATAATCCTAAAATAATTCTGTCATTATTTACCCATTTTGTTCCAAACCCATGGATTTATGTGGAAAAGAGAAGAATTTCTTCTTACGGCTCCTTTCCACACAACAAAAGTTATTAAAAAACAAAAATAAACAGCAACAGTTTACAATAAGGTCTCATTTGTTATCATTAATAAATTAATTAACATGAACTAACAATGAACAAACTACTTATACAGCATTTATTAACCTTTTTTAATGTTAGTTAATGCAATGTTCATGTTAGTTCACGGGGCATCAATAAATGTTAAATCAAACATTTGATTAAAAAAATGTACTAGTTAATGTTGAGATTAACATGAACTAAGATTAATAAATGCTGTAGAAGTATTGTTCATTACTAGTTAGGGCTGTCAATCGATTAAAATATTTAATCGCGATTAATCGCACGATTGTCATGAGTTAACTCGCGATTAATCGCAACTTAATCGCACATTTTTATCCGTTCTAAATGTACCTTAAATGAATACGTTTCACGTTTTTAATACTCTAATCGACATGGGTATGGACAAATATGCATGATTTATTATTAGTGAAACCATACTCAAAAGAGCATGAAGACTAGACATGTATCAAAGGTCATACATGTTTTTTTTAAAGAACTTCCTCATGTCTCTTAAGCCTAAACTTAAAAATTCAGAATAAGCAGTACTTTCTCTTATTTTAAAAATAGAAATAGGCGTTTTTACACTGGCAGTTTAGTTCAGAACGGCACGGTTCGCATGAAAAATTGGTAATGTGAAAGCTATCATGCGGATCTGGGAGCGCACCAGGGTACCACACCCGAGCCTACCCGGAAGAGGTGCTCTGAGTTAGATTGCATTCGAACTGTGCCGCGATTCGCGTGAACAGTGTAAGAAACATGGACTCGGGAGTGCTCATTCAGAAAAGTAACCTACGCATTCGTTTTAGCCGATTGTAATGTATTTAGTTCAACAAAACGTGTAAGTGGTGATGGTGTTAATGATTTACCTCGGAGGCTCAGATACGAGCGAGAGCGAGCTTTCAGTGTATTTGTGCATTGCGCATCTCCTCAGAGTCCCTTTGCAAGCATGCAACAGAAAGCCCCCTTCATCCGACACACATAGCCTACAGTAAACCCAAATGTCATTTACTCAGCTGCGCATAATAGCACTAAATTCAAAATAATTATAAAAAAAAACAATATATTGACCTGCGTTCTGTTTTCTATCATGCGCTGTGCATGTTTGTGATTATGTAAGATGCACGCAAATGCACCAGGGTTCAACAGAATCAAGTTGACCAGCGCTGCGGGGGACACCGAGAACTATCGCGCTCGGACATGGACTGCAGCAAACGTGCTCAGTGTAAAAACGCCCTTCTCTTTTATTTCGATCTGGAGTCTAATAAAAGTTAAACAGAAAAAATGGTAGCTTATGTAGGCTATATAACGTATATAACTTGTTTCAGAATAATGTTAATGTTAGCCCTTTTCTTTCCCTATTTCTGTTTGCTGCTGCATCCTTTACGTCGATTTCTCCAACTACGGGCTAGGCCATGGATCAAACAGAAAATGCGCGCTGCGTTAATCGCGAGTTAATAAAATTAGTGCCGTTAAAATGAATTTGCGTTAATGCGTTATTAACGCGTTAATTTTGACAGCCCTATTACTAGTTCATGTTTACTGTTGTAATTAACTAATATTAATAGATAAAACATAATTGTAAAGTGTTAACAAATAAAAAAATGCCATAAGTGGTCCATATGACTATATGTACTATAAATACGTTGTCAATATTTGGCATTAATGGTGCACCATCTTTGAATCCGACTGCAAATGAGATTTAATAGCTTTGCTGAAGAGGCAACTTGTGGTCACGCTTTAGATTAGGGTCCAATTCTCACAATTAAAAAAAAACTAAAACATTTTTTATTAGCTTCTAGGACAGAACATAATGAGACGACATTGTCTGAAAAAGAAAATCTAAACATTAAAACAACAAAGTTTGGCATTACATGTGTTTATGTGAAGTGTGTATTGGTGTGAGGCTGTGCATGTGTACCTCTCTATCTGTCATGTATCTTAATATATATATATATAAATAACTGAAATGACAATAAATAAAGGGGGAGAGGGTTCGGTTGGTGAAGGCCCCAAGGTGATATGGGGTGGTCTGTTCACCATTTGTGGCTATCAGAATTTGAGGCCATCCAATTCTCACTATTAACTAACTATTAATTATTACTTTTGCCTCAATAAAATCCTACTGCTTATTAATAGTTAGTAAGGTGGTTGTTAGGTTTAGGTATTTGGTAGGGATATAGAATATGGTCATGCAGAATAAGGCATTAATAAGTGTTTTATAAGTACTAATAAACAGCCAATATGCTAGTAATATGCATGCTAATAAGCAAGTGAGAATTTGACCCGAAAGTGTTACCTAATTTATTTTTCAGTTTTGTTGCACACGACTATCATGTGACTTGAAATATAGTGCATAACGTGCAAGGAGTTGTTTTATAGTGTGTATAGTTATAGTATATAGTGTATAGTATAGTTTTGTCCTCATTGTGTGGAAAAGAGCTGCAAAAAAATCTAAATAAATAACAGAATTTACATTTAAAGGTAGGGTGGGCAATATGTTTCATAAACATTTTTTGTTATACTGGCTAAAAACAATCAATAATAGAAGTGGTCTAAATATTAAAACATGCACATATATCTTCTTTAGAAGTCTCAGGACCAAACAATGTTCATCCAATCATTGCATTCGTTCCGAGTTGTGGACAGGCAGTCACTGAGCGCCACAAACTTTTACAGTTCCTCCTGAACCAAAACAATGAGTTTATGCTGCGTTCACACCATGTCATAACCGTAATTACAAGATGACAACCTGTGACGTTCTACCCGGAGCTGTTCACGTCCCCAGACTCGGATATTTGTGCTTCTATGTCAACACTATCAACACCGAAATAAAACTGCAGCACTCAGATAAATGTCAGAGCTCTGTAAGTTATGTTCATTATTATTGTAATTTTATGTGCTTTGAGACATGAGGTAATTTAACGCCGTCTCTTGTGACGCTTTGCAGACTACCCTACCTTTAATCATTTAGCACACACTTTTATCCAAAGCGACTTACAAATGAGGAAACTCACATGCAGTTTAGCAGAATATAGTTGTTAGTAACATGAGTGAGTAAATAATGACAGATGAATGGAACAAATGAACCCCCAGTTTTAACCAATCATCTGGACCCAAAAAGTAAAAACAAAAAAACAACATATTCCATTGACAGCCATTCAAAATTAGACATGTATTCTGACAAAATCTTTGATATAAATCTTATATAAATTGTAAATAGCTCATTATATTATAGCAGATGGCTCTTAACAGCATGCAATAATATTCAGTCAATCAGCTTTGTAATGATGTCAGTGAGTAGTGGCATGGCATTTATGACTCAGGTGATTGGCTAAAAAAAGGATGTGGAACTGAATTCAGATTTCAAATTGCATACTGGCTGTCAATGAAATATTAAAATCAGTAAGAAAAACTCTGCAGACACCAAATGCAGGGCAGCTAATATCTGAGCATATAAACCGCTTTTCACTTCAATAATAATGTGATTAGAAAACCTGCAGACTCACGTCATTCCTTAATTAAACACAGTCACTACCTGTGTGTAATGGTATATGAGAAGACCTCTAATCATAACAGGGAATGACCATTTATAATTGCAATATCCTGACCACAGTTCACAATTAGGTTGCACATAAAGGTATGAAAAGACATTAACCCTGCTCATTAAAACCAGTCCTTGTACAATACACATGAAACGGATGAAGTCTTTTGTCACTGTAAACCACTAAAGCTCTCAGGGCGTGTCTTTTGAACCTGGAATTGCAGTGAAAGGTCATAAATCTGGCCCATGAGCAGATCCCAGCTGTAGTTTAGGAACTAGACTATGGTTTTAAAGTCACAATTACCCCTATTTTCTCTTGTATTACACTTTCCTGGTCTTAAAGGGATAGTTCACCCAAAAAATTCTGTCCCTCAAGTTGTTCCAAACCTGTATAAATTTTATTCATAATGACTTCCATAGTATTTTTTATTCCATACAATGGAAGTCAATGGGTCCTTGGGCCTGTTTGGTTACCCATATTCTTCTTAATATCTTCATTTGTGTTCAGCAGAAGAAAGAAATTCATACAGGTTTGGATTAACTTGAGGGTAAGTAAATGATGACAGAATTGTAATTTTTGGGCGAGCTATCCCTTTAATGTGAGCAAAATCAAGTCATTTCTCACTAAATATGCTTTTTATTCAGAAATGTCACAAAGCTGAATTTTGAGCATCATTACTCCAGTCTTCAGTGTCACATGATCCTTCAGAAATCATTCTAATATGATGATTTGCTGCTCGAGAAACATGTCTGATTATCATCAATGATGAAAACAGTTGTGTTGCTTCATATTTTTGTGGACAATGTTATGCATTTTTTCAGGATTCTTTAAAGAATAGAAACGAAAGTTCAATGGAACAGCATTTATTTGAAAAAGAACACTTTTGTAACATTATAAATGTCTTTACTGTCACTTTTGATCAATTTAATGCATCCTTGCTAAATAAAAGAATTACCTTTACAATGTAAATATTAAAACACATTGAAATACACTGAATACTTAAGCAAGTAATTCTATTAACATTAGGAGCCCTATTTTAACGATCTGAGCACATGGTCTAAAGCCCACAGTGCAAGCGCAATTAGGGCGTGTCTGAATCCACTGTTGCTTTTTTTTAACGACGGGAAAAATGGTCGGCACGCCTGCCGCATGCTCTAAAAGGGTTGTACCTAGTCTCTTAATGTGTTTTGGGCGTAACGTGCAATAAACCAATCATCTCCCATTCCCTTTAAAAGCCAGTTGCGCTTGCACCATGGTGGATTCGCTATTTACATGGCAGAATTTGCGAGCGGAAAAACTGACCGGTTCTCCAGAGAGGAATCCTTTTATTTTTCATATTTAAAAATGTTTGTGTGCTGTTGGGCGTCCCTGTGTGTGTAATAAGCAGAGTGTACGTGCGTTGTGCACCGGCCTATAGACGCATATTACTAACACGCTCTTTAAATAACACAAAAAATACTGCGCTATTGATTTAAGACCAGGTTTTTGTTGGTCAATGGCGCAGTCGTTTTCAGTTGCCTCAAAATAGTAAAGCGCCAACAATGTGCCTTAACACACCTCGTTTCCAGCACGCCCACGGGCGAACAGATGGGCGCGAGTGCAGCTGCTATTTAAACAATGTGGCGCTGGACATGAAAATGATAACTAGTCAGGCTGAAACTTAGCAAAAAAAACTTGCGCCGCATTGCGCCAGGTGTATGATAGAGCCCTAGATGTTTAAACCTAAGAGACAGCACTAATATTAATGTCTTTCTACACTCTCAGTAATTATACAGCATTTTCAAAATGATTAAGGTCATGTTTGAGCGCTAAATAGTCGCTAAAAAGCACTTGCTAAATGCATAAATGTAAATGTAGCTGCTGTTTCTTCCCTGTAGTCGGTCGACAAACCTATAAATCAATCTGAACTCCTACAGGTTTATGCAAAACGTTTGTTTGTAGAGATCTAATCTCTTCTCAATAAGCTCAGAGTGTGAGTTTATTTCTCACCATGCGAATAACTGGAGAGGAAGTTGTCAGAGACACACAGTGAATCACTGTCTTGGTTAAACGGATAGACTCATTTTTATGTCAGTCATTTTCAGACTTGAATTTCATAATATGCAAATGCAACCTCAAGCTATACCCATCCAAGTTACAACTACACCATGATGATGATTCACGCATGGAGAGGACACGTTCTCACCTTGGGAAAATGATGACCCTTCATACCCACTCACGGCCGTAGATGCCACTCAACCACCAAGAAACTGTTTCACTTTCAGATAAGTGTACTTCATTATGACTAAGTGTCACCAACTCTTCCCAAACCACCCACAGTGAGATTTATAACCCTGGATGTGTTGATACGTGCTAACAGAACTACAGTGAAGTCCAAAAGTCTGAGACCACTAGCCAAAATGCTGCTCATTTTTATGCAAATTATTTTCTCAGCATAACAATTTAAGTAAAAAACATCCCTGGAGCTACACCTACAACTAATGATCATTGTTCTCCAGCATGATTTGAGAGCTTCAGTGGATGCAAGAACATCTGACCTTTCTTACATCATAACATTTTCTTGTTTAAAAACTATAGTTTAAAAAAATCCCATTTTTTTTAATGGACTCATTCCATTTCATATGAACAATTTAAATGATAAATAAAAGCCCAAATAGATCCTGATGTTGATTGAATATACTGTAAATGCCAGAAAAGAATAGAAAGCTGCACTAGCTTTCCGCACAATCAAATCGAATAGAAAATATTTAACATCAAGTGGTGCGATTCAAACATTAGCAGTCAAACGCAGGGTTTGAACATTATGAGATGCATTTGTGAATTCTGGATAAATGGTGCTGTTAAATTAAACCAATCTGACTAATCCTGACTGCTGTCATTTGGTAATGGCATCGTATTTGTCTTTCATCAAAGGGATTGACTGTCACACTGTATGCTGTATGGACAAGAGTGCATCTATAATGTGCAACAAAACGGATTTTGGCATTGAAATTGAACACCACTCATGAAAATTTGTCAGCTCTCATGACAAAACGAATATAAAAATGAACATGAATTACAGTAATTAGATACAAACTGTTGCAATTGCCATGGCATAAAATAAAACATAAGATTAACAAACAATGCTATTGCTGTAGTATTTCATATAAAATATTTATATCAATTAAATTATTGAACAAGAAGTGATGAATTGTGTGTGGGCAAGGGTAATGTGATGGATAATGTGTAATGTTAGTGTAATATTAGTGTTGTGCAATGTGTGATGTGCTTTTTTAGTTTTTGTATGGATGAAATGTAATTGGACAGTGGATTGGACATGCACAGCAAGCACCATAGTACTTTTTATTTACACGCTTAACTACGAAACATATTAAACCAATGTCAAAATCAAAATGAATACATTTTAGGAGTGCAATATATTGAATATTTAGGGCTGTCAATTTATTTGAATACAAATAATTTTACAATGAAATCAATTATATATAAAAAATAAAATGTAAGATAAATGCCATAGTAAAGGATTGTCTGTCCATCAAGTACCATCATGTTTCTTCTAGCAGGGTTGTTTATGGCTATTTTGGCACTCAAGGCGGCGAATTGTTGATGGCAACACACTCCACCAAACAACCCTAAATAAGCTATTTTAAAGAGCAAGAACATCCTTGGACCCGTCTACCTTTCATTTTATGCCATAGACAGAAAATAACACGCATTCAAAGACATTAGAGCACATGGAAAGAACATTTTTTGACTCTAAATCCACCTCAAACATATGGACAAAATAAATTTGTGTTGCCTGCAGACCCGCAAAATGATACAAACAAACAATATATTGATTTCTAAAGTCACTTTTTGTCTAATTAAATGCTTTGCCACAAAAACAAAATGAACATTCTGCCATGATTTACTCATCCTCATGCTGTTCCAAACTGACTTTCTGACTTCTGCAAAAAACAACAGAAGATATTCTGAAGAACGCTATGAACCGAACAACATTAGACCCCATTGACTTTCATTGTAAAGACAAAAACACACTGAGACATTGTTCAAAATATTTTCTTTGCATTCCACATAAGAAAGAAAGTCATACAATATTGCAAACCAAACTGTTTAAATTATGATAATTTAAGGGCTTTCCAGAGCAGATATTTGCAATTAATTGTGATTACTTAATCGGATCATATAAATTATTCAATTTGTTTGAAATAAGCTGTTTAATATTGTACAATATATAAGAAAATATTATGAAGAATAAAAGAAAAAAAGCACTAAGGTGGATGAATGTTACGCACTGAAATTTCCAGCGATATAATTTTATCTTCTCTCAAACTCGTGCACGCTCAGTCCACAGGCTGCAATCTAACTAGCCCTGATCTGATTTGGGCAGCCCGTACCAGCGCAGTACTTCCCTGACTCACAAACACAACATCCTTTTCAAGCTAATCTTTGATTGGTTGCATTCAGAAAATCTTTTCGCCTGCATTCTGTTTAAACTTCCACCACAACAAAACAAAACTGCAAAAATCAGAAAAAGAAAACAGCATGCACACTAACATTAGATGGAAATACTTACCGTAGTTCATCTGTAGTTGAGAGTGTTCATGGTGTGAAGGAATGAAGGATTCTTTTTCTTTTACTATAAAAGGAGAAGGAAAAATGCAGTCTGTAGCTCTGCGTTCCAACTCTATCGGATCCCTCAACAGGCTCTGGAGCTTCTGGAGTGCTGGCGGCACATTTGATGATATGAGCAACAGGCTACAGTTCCCTCCCTCTTTACACACACATCAACAGCTCTGACATCAGAGGTGGGATGTGCCATTATTCTAAGAGCTTTTGAGAGATATCCATAGCAACCAACCACCGAAGGAAGGATTCCTTCTTTTCGAGCAGGAATAGCCAAGTGTCTTTGAACTGACGGGCACATATGCATCCCCTTCAGCGCTGAGTGATTTTCAGAAGGTTTCATTGTGTCATAATCATTTAGGTGGCTCTACATCAGCTCAACATATGCTAGAGAACTGCATATATTTCTGGATATGTGTATTACTATTTAACTACTATTCAATGGGAGAATGAAAATGGGATGTTTCTGTTGTTGAGATTTTTTTTTCCAATTCGAATCAAAATTGACTAGAGCTACCCCCTAAGAGTCGACTAAATGTTAGTAGACGAGAAACATTTGTATTAGTCAGTTAGAAGCAGAAAAAAAACTCCACAGGAAGTGGCGAAGTCACACAGTCCGTGAGGGACGGATCGTTAATGACGGGTCCTTGTGGTAATTACAATATGTTGTGCAGGAAATCCAAATGTTCGCCTATTATCCATCGGCCTCAAATATGGCTTATCATTTGAAACATGTAAGTATAGTAGCAACTTTACTTGGCCGCTCACTCTATTGTTAACCTAGACAAAAACACACTGAGACATTGTTCAAAATATTTTCTTTGCATTCCACATAAGAAAGAAAGTCATACAATATTGCAAACCAAACTGTCCCTTTAAATTAATAGGGATAATTTAAGGGCTTTCCAGAGCAGATATTTGCAACTAATTGTGATTACTAAATCGGATCATATAAATTATTCAATTTGTTTTAAATAAGTTGTTTAATATTGTACAATATATAAGAAAATATTATGAAGAAATATGCATCAGAAAAAGAAAAAAAGCACTAAGGTGGATGAATGTTACGCATTGAAATACCTAGTGTTCTAGCATCTGTAAAACTGCATTCTATCTTAAAAATATATCTAAATTATGGCATATGCTTTCAATGCAAAATGCTGAACAGTTAGTTCATGCGTTCATGACCTCAAGGCTAGATTATTGTAATGCTCTACTGGGTGGTTGCCCTGCTCGCTTAATAAATAAACTGCAGCTGGTCAAAAACGCAGCAGCTCGAGTTCTTACTAGAACCAGGAAGTATGGCCATATTAGCCCGGTTCTGTCAACACTGCATTGGCTCCCTATTAAACATCGCATACATTTTAAAATCTTGCTAATTACTTACAAATCACTAAATGGTTTAGCTCCCCAGTACTTGAGCAAGCTCTTAACGCATTATACTCCATCACGTCTATTGCGATATTTCGAATATTCCTATGTAATAATTGTTTAATCGACACGCCATCCTCAATAAACCCGTCTCCGGCGTGATGCCTCCGATCTTTCGAATATTCCGATCTAGTATTACTTCTGACCTGTAAGGCTGCCAAAATAATAATCATACACTGTTTGTTAATTGGCCAGAGGAGAACTGGCACCCCGACTGAGCCTGGTTTCTCCCAAGGTTTATTTTTCTCCATTATGCCACCTGATGGAGTTTTGGTTCCTTGCCACTTTGGCTTGGCTTGCTCAGTTGGGGACACTAAATGTTCAAATAAATATCCAAATAAATTGAATTACTAAACTAAATTAACTATATCAACTACATTACTTGAATATATATGATAATTGAAATGAGCTGGATGACATCACCGTTTTCTCCAGAGCGGCTGTACAGTGAATCAAATTCAGTTGCATTATTTTCCTGTTTAACACTGTAAAGCTGCTTTGAAACAATCTGCATTGTAAAAAGCGCTATATAAATAAAGTTGACTTGACTAGATAAATGAGCTGTTATTAGGCACATATCCAAGTGTTTGTGTGGAAGTGTGGAAGCTAATGTATAACGCGCTTACTGCATGACATGGAGGCGCTAGAAAAATCTTTAGGCCTGAATATGGATAACCTTTTCTCTATAAATTTATATCCAATTTGACTTTGTTGTCATGACAATGCAATGCCATAAACCCTAAAACAACAGTAAAAATGATTAATTAAACTGCTTTTCAGCTCAAATAATACACAAATTTTATTTTCATACTACATGGCTGTTGAATGCTTGAATCTGATTGGTTGATGAACGTTCTAAGGTGTGCAATGCGCTACTTGCACGGCTCGCTCGTTTCCGGTTTGGCCGCCATTGTTTGGGTTTGTTTTAAAATGTTAAACAAAGAAGTAATAAGAAGAACATGGAAGAAGTTATGCAAGTAGCGAATTATTTTCAGGAATACGCACGGCTAAAGTAGTTAGGGCCCGAGGACCGATGGTGTGAGGACCCTATTGGAATTGCTCAGCCTATTATTATTCTTCTCCCAAATGATTGGAGATTTTAGGCCATACAGCCGACAGCCGCAAAAGAACCAAAACACACAACGACACTGACAAAGCAAATAAATATAGTAAACAATAGGATAAAAACGACAAATTATTTTAATGTTTTTGACAGTAGAGACATTGTTGCGAACACTGTTAAGAGACGCAGACAGACGCAGGCAATTCACACACGCTTAATTTCTCTCTCTCTCTCTAATAACAGCATTAATAGCAGCATTAGTCTGCTATCAATGGCTCAAGTCTCCGTTACTAGCTCTAAAATGACCAGTGTTTCCCCTACAATGTATTCACAGCGGCGCAGCGCCACCGCTGGATTTTCAGCGCCGCTGCAAGTTCTTCACATAATCAGCAATATTTTTTGGGAGAATCTGTACTTTACTTGAGTTTTTATATTTCTGTCAACTTTTACTTTTACTCCTACATAAAATGTATACTTTTACTCCAATACATTTTCCCAAAGCATTTTCGTTACTTACTACAAAATAAATTCGGAAGACTGCAAGCAAGCATGTGCAAACAAGAGACCCTTTTCACATTTCCGGGTTTCTCAAAGCGGAAGTCATCGTAGTTGGGTTAACTATTATAGCGGTATAGTGATTTCACAACTTTCAAAAAGAGGGAAAAAATAGAGTGAGATTGATAACGGCAGTGAAAAGAGAGAAAGATGTTATTTTTACCATCACTCCCATAGACGCTGTATTAGAAACACCCTCACAGCAGCGGTAAGTTGTTTTTTGTAATTTGATGCAAAAGTAATTTAATACAAAGTATTAGTGTTATAAATGTACATACATGTACATACATAAAAAAAAAAAAAGAAAATACAAAAAACTTTGCATTGGTATGTAGTGTATAGTAGTCTACAGTACATGTTTTACTATCACTATAAAGTAATTAATTTGTTGACTAGATGCTGTATTAATGCCATCGAGGCTGATGCTAACATTAGTACCTCAAGTGTGACAAAAACACACGCAAGTCTGACCCAAATGTTTAATGTCATGTTTGTTACCATCTATTTGCATTCTTTTATATCCATCTGGACGCTTTTATGCAGTCGTTATGCAGCGAAGTGGCAAATTTGAAGCTAGTGACATGAGAAATCAAACTGTATCCTCATGCAGCCGACAGAAACATATAACAAATCAGAAACTCATTCGTGTTTTTTTTTAAACATCAGACAGACCTGAAAAATAGGCTACAAGGACAGCATTTGGCCACATGCATGCGTGTAAGCACACAATAGCATTCAATTACCAAAGAGGCTTAGAGATCTTCTATGAAAAGCCCAGAAAAATTAAGTGCTCACAGATTGGATGTGGCCTTTGCCATTAAGATAAAATTTTCAATAAATTGTAAATAATCTTTTTCTGGGTTGTGCCGTTTCATTTTTCCCCAATCAATTTCTACCAATAATGTAAATGAAAGCTGACAATTAACACAAAAGAAAAACATGAATAATCCTGTCTAAAATTATAAAATGAATGTTTCTGTTTGTGACCAGTTCAAGTTACGTGCTGCAATAATCATGCCTTGAATCTGTTGATGGTATGTCATAGTTGTACGTCTCAAAATGTTCATTTCTATCCACAAAACTTGCCAGAAGTCATGGTTTAAGGGGTTATTTTAAAAAAATTTCTTCCGGAGGTGCATGCCCCCGGACCCCTCCGCACGCGGCTTGGTAACAACCTCCGGCAGGTAACAGCACCGCTGCTTCTAGAGGAAACACTGAGGACGGTTTAGAATTGCCGTGGGATGAGATGCATAAGAAATTAGTCCTGCACACAAGAGCATTTTAAGGACAAAAACCTGACAAATGTCTTGAAATAAATCATCTGAACAATGTCTTGAGGTGTAGTAACTGTAGTATAAGTGGAATAATTGACTCTGGGCCATTGAATTATTATTAAATAATGCACACCCGAGGTGTAAAGCAACGCCCCGTTGTCTATAATTCCTTACATAAGCTTCACATTTCTGCTTTTAAATCCTCCAAAAATTGTCCCCCATTCACTTTCATTGATAGCGCCTTACCATAACCTCTATTTTTGCTTCTTTTTTCCTTCTTTTTTTTAAAGAAACATTATGCCACAAATGTTGTTGACTAAGCTAAACCTGTACTGGACCTGGAAACATTACTTTAATATATATATATATATATATATATATATATATATATACAGTGGGGCAAAAAAGTATTTAGTCAGCCACCAATTGTGCCAGTTCTCCCACTTAAAAAGATGAGGGAGGCCTGTAATTTTCATCATAGGTACACTTCAACTATGAGAGACAGAATGAGAAAAAACACCTGATCACAAGAAAATCACATTGTCTGATTTTTAAAGAATTTATTTGCAAATTATGGTGGAAAATAAGTATTTGGTCAATAACAAAAGTTAATCTCAATACTTTGTTATATACCCTTTGTTGGCAATGACAGAGGTCAAACGTTTTCTGTAAGTCTCCACAAGGTTTTTACACACTGTTGCTGGTAGTTTGGCCCATTCCTCCATGCAGATCTCCTCTAGAGCAGTGATGTTGTGGGGCTGTCGCTGGGCAACACGGATTTTCAACTCCCTCCAAAGATTTTCTATGGGGTTGAGATCTGGAGACTGGCTAGGCCACTCCAGGACCTTGAAATGCTTCTTATGAAGCCACTCCTTCTTTGCCCGGGCGGTGTGTTTGGGATCATTGTCATGCTGAAAGACCCAGCCACGTTTCATCTTCAATGCCCTTGCTGATGGAAGGAGGTTTTTGCTCAAAATCTCACGATACATGGCCCCATTCATTCTTTCCTTTACACGGATCAGTCGTCCTGGTCCCTTTGCAGAAAAACAGCCCCAAAGCATGATATTTCCACCCCCATGCTTCACAGTAGGTATGGTGTTCTTTGGATGCAACTCAGCATTCTTTTTCCTCCAAACACGACAAGTTGAGTTTACCAAAAAGTTCTATTTTGGTTTCATCTGACTATATGACATTCTCCCAATCCTCTTCTGGATCATCCAAATGCTCTCTAGCAAACTTCAGACGGGCCCGGACATGTACTGGCTTAAGCAGGGGGACACATCTGGCACTGCAGGATTTGAGTCCCTGGCGGCGTAGTGTGTTACTGATGGTAGCCTTTGTTACTTTGGTCCCAGCTCTCTGCAGGTCATTCACTAGGTCCCCCCATGTGGTTCTGGGATTTTTGCTCACTGTTCTTGTGATCATTTTGACCCCACGGGGTGAGATCTTGTGTGGAGCCCCAGATCAAGGGAGATTATCAGTGGTCTTGTATATCTTCCATTTTCTAATAATTGCTCCCACAGTTGATTTCTTCACACCAAGCTGCTTACCTATTGCAGATTCAGTCTTCCCAGCCTGGTGCAGGTCTACAATTTTGTTTCTGGTGTCCTTTGACAGCTCTTTGGTCTTGGGCATAGTGGAGTTTGGAGTCTGACTGTTTGAGGTTGTGGAGGTGTCTTTTATACTGATAACGATTAATACAGGTAACGAGTGGAGGACAGAGGAGCCTCTTAAAGAAGAAGTTACAGGTCTGTGAGAGCCAGAAATCTTGCTTTTTTGTAGGTGACCAAATACTTATTTTCCACCATAATTTGCAAATAAATTCTTTAAAAATCAGACAATGTGATTTTCTGGATTTTTTTTCTCATTCTGTCTCTCATAGTTGAAGTTCCTTACTGTGAATTATTTATCTGTCTGTGCATGTTATTGTGAAGAAAAAAATGACTTCATAATCTTTAAAAAAAACATGACCTGCTCCAATTTTTTTAATGACTTTCCTTACCAGCCCCCTTATTTTATAACTCCTACCTTCCAAATACCTGTCATATAGATACTTTTCACTATCCAATCAATTCCTGATGTATAAAATCAAGTTTAGTTTGGAAATACTTCCAATTGTATCACATGCTGCCAATGCCGCTGTGAAACAAAACAAAAAGGAATAAAAAAGCAAAACAATTTGGTTTTACAACACACAGCTTTAGGAGGATTAGCATTCAGAGTATTAATATGTTCATATGTACACGCAACCCTAATGGTTTCTTTGAACCCATTTTATTTACAAAGACTACAGTATCTCACAAACCAGCTGTCATGAGATGATAAATGCTATTAAGCGTTTGTCATCTACAAACAGAACATCTGACAAATCCTCTTAGAAGACCAAGAGGGGAAAGACTTTAAAAAACTGAACAAATATTAGAGACAAACAGTCTTCGGTATGCTCGGCACGTATGACGATTTGCCACAGGGCATTATCTCTTAAGCGCTGCCTGTGTTAGGGGCCTTCATTCCCTATTGATCCACCTGTGTTGAACAGTATCTGTGTGGCAGCCGACACCGGACTTTGAAAATCAGCTGCCACCAATTACTCTCAGATCATAGGTAAGCTAATAAGTCTTTTGGTGACAGTTCAAACAGTGCAAGGCGAGCTAGCTTTACAGCACATTTTTAATGGATTTCTTTGATTTTTCTTCAGGAACAAAATAAATACCGATAAACTATATTTTTTGCATGGCTGGTTTAAACTAACCCTGGTTGCTCTATGTCTGATCATGTAGAAAATTATCACGAATTGAGGTATTATTCATGTCTGTTGCACAAATCGTGGAGGACAAGTTACACACCAAAGTCTAATCGACTTATGAGGATTTTTGCATAAAGGCAAGCACTACTAAATAATAATAATAACATGTCCTGAAGAGGGAAAGGAGAAAACAAATTCTTATTTCTTCTCACAGCACCAAAGAGAATTGAATCAATACCGTAAGATGAATTATCCATGTTCTAAATAATCAGAGACTTGTTCAGCTGCCTCGAGCCACCGGTGAGTGAAGGAACATAAAATTGCTGAGACAGAGGCAATAAAAAAGGTGACAGGTCAAGTCATTGCAAGCCATCATTGAGATGAACACCTCTGGGCTACTAATGCGTCACATGAGCCTTACAAATAATGACATCACAGTTTATCAAAGAAATCCAATGAAAGTTTACAGCAACTTCTGCATTTCTGATAAAAATGAAAAAATATATATATATATAATTCTCTGCATCATGTTGTTCCAAATCTGTATGACTTTCTTCTGTACCATATGGGGAAAAAATCAGTCTGTCTATCTGTCTGTCTATCTATCTAATAGATTCATCGGCCACTTTATAAGGTACACCTATCAGCCAATCACATGACAGCAACTCAATGCATTTAGGCATGTAAACATGGTCAAGACGATCTGCTGAAGTTCAAACTGAGCATCAGAATGGAGAAGAAAGGTGATTTAAGTGAACGTGGCATGATTGTTGGTGCCAGACAGGTTGGTCTGAGTATTTCAGAAAACCATCTCTAGGGTTTACAGAGAATGATCCACAAAAGAGAAAATATCCAGTGAACGGCTGTAATTGTTATGTTCTGTTAGTATCTGTTTTCATGGACTTTCAGTTTGTTTTCATTCGTCACCTGGTTCCTTTGTTCAGTTTTCCCGCTTCTCATTTGTGTCACTGGTTTCCAGATGTGTGTAATTAATTAGTCTCGTTTGTTAATCCCCTTTTCGGTCACGTTTATGTTAAGTGTGTGTTGCCCTGCCTGTCTGCCTATTTTACTATTAAACTTTGTGTTGAAATTCTCTAATCATCGTCCTTCCTGCAACCACATGTGACAGCGGCAGTGAGAAAATGGTGTGCAAGATATTTTCTTGGCACACTTTGGGCCTCTTAGTACCAACTGAGCATTGTTTAAACTCCACAGCCAACCTGAGTATTGTTGCTGTCCATCCCTTTATGACCACAGTGTACCATCTTCTGATGGCATCTCAAACTGGTTTCTTGAACATGACAGTGAGTACACTAAACTCAAATGGTCTCCACAGTCACCGGATCTTAATCCAATAGATAACCTTTGGGATGTGCTGGAATGGGAGATTCGCATCATGGATGTGCAGCCGACAAATCTGATGCTCTCATGTCAATATGGACCAAAATCTCTGAGGAATGTTTCCAGCAGCTTCTTGAATCTGTGCCACGAAGAATTAAAGCAGTTCTGAAGGCAAACCCGTAAATGCAAATGGGTAGATGGAAAATGTATTTTATAAAAAATGTAAGTGTATATTTAAAATGTATTTTATTAGTGCTGTCAAAATTAGCTTTAACACATGCAATTAATAATAACGCAATTAACACAGCATCCGTTTTTTTCTGTCATCCTTTGGCTGGCATTACATTATATGATCACGCTCTTATTCGATGCAAATGCTTTTAAACCATTCAAGCGCGACAAAAGAGAACACGACAAGACGCACAAAGACGCGAGCCAGTAACGCGCACACAGACAGATCACCAGAATCGAGTTCTCTTTCACGCTTGAACGAACAATGACACAGAGAAATAAACCAAAATGCCTGCTTTGTCGAGTATTCTCATAAGAGCCGTCTTAAATTAGTTGAATAACGTCTTAAACTTAAATACTTGTGAGAAAATTAGATGCACGTGATAGCTGTAACAAACAGTCCAATGGAGGCAAGGTTGAAGAACCCATGTGCAGCTTTTATTAAACTTAAATCTTCACAACATAAAACAAAGACAGAGCAAAACAAACTTAGCTTGACAAGGCAAAACATAAACTTGGCTTGACTTGACTTGACAAAACATAAACTTGGCTTGGCTAAACTTGGCTAAATTTGACACAAACACTCATTAACAATGGGTTACCACATACAATACAAGACCAGGACACATGGCAAACATGAGGGCTAAATACACATTAACTAAGGAGAAGACGAGGGACACCTGTGAACACCGATTACTCACAAACAAAGGTAACAGAGAAATGTTTTGCTTTAATAAGGATTAATCTATATTGAATTTATGCAGTGCAGACTTTTTGATAACTTTATTCAATTTCTGTATATTTCCTACCTGTTAGACAGAAGACCACAGGTAAATATGACATTTCTTATAATGAATTTATGTGAAGATTGTTTTAAGTTTACTTCAATTAAAAGATGTTATTTTTTAAAGCCTAATAAATGTTGAAATTAATAGCTTTCAATTATACTGTAATGTTGAAGGTCTATCATTAATGGCGGAAACGCCATCATTTCACAATGGTTTTTTATCGACATTTAGAAAATATAGCAAAAGTTTTATGCAAATCTGTAATGGAAACCTGGCTATAAATAACACCAATGTTTCAAGATACACAACCACAAATTAGATCGATGTCAGAGGAAGATTATGCGTAAATGAGCCATTTATTTTCTTAGCATTTAAGGCATTAAAAAGGCATTTAAACAATGAAATGTGCAAGACTTTTGTGCTCTGGCCCTGAGCTTCCTGCTTGAACTCAGCTGTCAGTCAGTCAATGCCCACCACGTGAATGTCATCGCTTGACAGTGACATGAATGAGGGTATCAAGATTGATTGTACTTTTGAACTACAGTGACTCTTTAAATGAAACTGTTGCAATAGCTAAATAATTGAAACAGCATTTCGAATGCTGGTGAGGCCAATCGGAAGATTAACAGACACTTTGAGTATAGATAACAACTGCAGACGCGTGTTGTGGATAAAAGAGAAAGTGACATGTGAAGGCCAAGTTTAACCCATCCAAGTTAGTGCACACATTAAGAATAGTGAACACACGCACTGCAAACCATGGACACACACCTGGAGCAGTGCATGTGTCCCCTGGGGAGCATCTGGGGAGAAATTGGGCGATAGGTGCATTGCTCAAGGGCATCTTAGGAATTGAACCCGCAACCTTCGGGTTACCAGTCTGATTCTCTAACCATTAGGCCGTGACTGCCTCCTAAATATAGCACACATATGTTTTAATCAATCCCACTGTTTGACATTCTGTGTAGTGTGAGGGTTTCTTCAGAAAGAGGAGAATCTTTGAGAAAGACTCTCTGAAGTTAATCCAAGGTAGTTGACATGCAGAGCTGATGTTGGCTTTGCTTTTTATCCCTGCTACTTGGGGGAGGGTGGGGGTGGGAATCAAGGCTGAATGCCCTCTTGGGCTGATTTGGGGCTGAACTCTATTTGGCATCATTGCTACTGTTTTGCTTTCAGTCTTACACAAAAAAGTTCCAATTCATCATGAGAAGGGCATCCTCACAGATCTCAATATTGACCGTCATGACTAGATATGATGCAATAATATTCCAACAACAAACTATTTTTCTGTCCACTTCAGACATGACGTGACTATGAGACATGATCAAATCATTGAAAAATCACAGCCATTCAGAAGAGTGTGTGGGTGGAGTCTCTCTAAGCACACTGCACTCGCAATGAAATTTTCGCAACCGTCAGAGCAGGACGGAGTAAAGGACCTTCTCAGGCACTGAGAGTAGAGTGATGCCACACCAGTTGTTACAGTCGGTCAAGTTGCCTTTCTTAGCCAGGTGGACAATCACCCCTTTCTGCCAGTCTTCAGGGACTTTTGCATCCTCCCAACAGGCATTGGCCAGATCGGTAAGTGCTAGCATTAGCTCCGGCCCTCTGTTTTTAAGCATCTTGGCGACGTCATCTAGTCCATGCCTGCAGCCTTCCAATTTTTAAGTGTACGCACCTCCACCATAAATTCGGCTAATCCGATGGATGCGTCAGCGATGGGTATATATTCTGTTTGGGCAAATTCATCCAGTTTGAGGATCCTCTCGGGGGCCTGTTGATTAAGCGTCCCTTGAAAGTCTATTTTGTGCTTTGGTCAAGAGTGGCTTCCCATGCTTATCCTTAATGAGCACCCTGTGGCCCCCTTTTGACCCCGACAGATCAAATTTTTTGCGATATTTTTTGCGTCGAAGATCGAGCCTCTCATCTGGCATCAGACAGCCCTCAAGGGGCTTTGCTCCTCCACCATCATAGCATTTTGGTTGTCTCCTCCGCAATCAAGAACATATCTTGTATATTAAATTGTTCTATCACTGAAGTAATGTTAAATTACTGTTGATTCACTATGATTCGTTAAAATGGCAAGAGTCTTGTTCATGCGATTACATTGTTGCAATTTTGATTCACTAAGAAGAACCGGTTCATAAGAGTCATTTGTTCATGAATTGGACTAT
Source organism: Rhinogobio ventralis (assembly GCA_039654625.1). Classification (NCBI taxonomy): domain Eukaryota; kingdom Metazoa; phylum Chordata; class Actinopteri; order Cypriniformes; family Gobionidae; genus Rhinogobio; species Rhinogobio ventralis. Next base: position 7,280,298 of record CM077203.1, read on the forward strand.
ATAGGTGACGCTGTGTGCAATCACATTCCATTTATAATGCAAACTCAGATAAGATATGACTTATTAGATTCAAGTGTCAGCAGCGGTGAAGAAAACACTGCCAACATATAAAACATAGAAAAACATAGAAAAGTCGTGAAGATCGTGATTAATTGGAAACATCTATATTTTTACCCAATCCTACTTCTATTAATCTCCATAAGCATTTCAGAAAATCTAAAGCAGTAACACAAATCAATAATGACATTTAGATCAGTAAAACAAATTAATAAAGACTTGCCCACAATTCCCTAACAAGTTCTGGGGGTGGGCTAGGATTAAGGGGGTGGGGTTATGATTGATCAGGTAGAGGCCTCAGTAATGGTAATTTTTGCCAAAGGGTTTTGGCCGAATTAGCCCTACAGCTCCACAGAGTATTAGACAAATGCTTAAAGGGTTAGTTCACCCAAAAATTTAAATTCTGTCATTAATTACTCACTCTCATGTCGTTCCAAACCTGTAAGATCTTCGTTCATCTTCGGAACACAAATGAAGATATTTTTTATGAAATCCGAGAGCTTTCTGACCCCACATAGACAGCAACACAATGACCACTTTCAAGGCCCAGAAAGGTAGTAAATACATACATTGTTAATATAGTCTATATGACTACAGTGGTTCAACCTTAATGTTATAAAGCGACGAAAATACTTTTTGTGTGCAAAAAACAAACAAAAATAACAACTTTATTCAACAATCTCTTCTCTTCCGTGACACTCTATTCAATTAAACACCACAATGCATGCATGTGGTGCTCAGCCACTAGTGAACCGCAGTTCTGCCGTAGAACCCCGAAGCACTGCACTGTGTGAATAACCCAACTACGTGAATAGTGTAAGAGAGTGACAGGGAAAAAGCCTGCCTTTACATGCACATGAACTTTAATGACATTCCATTCTTAACCCGTAGGGTTTAATATGGAGTTGGCCCACCTCTTGCTGCTATAACAGCTTCAATTCTTCTGGTAAGGCTTTGACAAGGTTTAGGAGTGTGTTTATGGGAATTTTTGACCATTCTTCTAGAAGTGCATTTGTGAGGTCAGGCAGTGATGTTGGACGAGAAGGCCTGGCTCGCAGTCTCCGCTCTAATTCATCCTAAAGGTGTTCTATCGGGTTGTATCCACACCAAACTCACTCATCCATGTCTTTATGGACCTTGCTTTGTGCACTGGTGCACAGTCATGTTGGAACAGGAAGGGGCCATACCCAAACAGTTCCCACAAAGTTGGGAGCATGAAATTGTCCAAAATGTCTTGGTATGCTGAAACATTAAGAGTTTCTTTCACTGGAGCTAAGGGGCAAGCCCAACCTCTGAAGAAACACGCAATCGCTCTCTCACTAATGCATTCATATAATGTAATCTTTATTGTGCTACTTTATCTGTATCTGATTCAGAACGAGCAGAAATCTGTGAGCAATACGACCCAAATACAAAATAACTGATACAAAAAGCTGTTATGTAGGAGCAATAACCTTATGGGCAGCGCTGTGTCATATGCCATAGCTGTCCTGTGCACAAGAAAACCCGTGTTCGCGTCTCAGCTCAAGGTTCAGGGTTATTTGTTCATTAATGACGTCATCAGCAACTAGTCGACGTCGACTCGACTTTCATCACATAAATGTTGACTTTAAAAGATCGAAAGTCATTCAACCCCTAGTAGCAATTGACTCTGCAGAAAGTTAGTGACTTCTGCGCACTGTGCGCCTCAGCATGCGCTGACCCCGCTCTGCGATTTTACGTGGCCTTCCACTTCGTGTTTAGTTTCTTCTCCCAATACATCAATAAACTCCTCACATATACTTGTTGACAAATAAGATACACTTCACCTTCCTTTGTGTCTGCTTGTATTAATATGCTCCGTCAAATATTAGCTCTAAAATTCCTAGTTTCCATAGTTTCCATCCTAGGAGCTCATTCTTTAATCACTGCCACCACATGCTTCAGTGCCTCTTTCCAGCATTCCCTCTCTCCAGCAATTTGTTTGACCAGAGCTGAGTCCGTCGCCTAAGTGTCTTTAGATCTTATGGAATAAGGCTAGCATACAAGACATACTGTCCCATTGATGGAAAGTAAAAAACCACTCTGTAGCAAAGTTCGTGTGGATGTGGAAGAAGACAAGGGGGTCGGCTGGCTAGAGACGTAAAACAGGTATTTATTGGGAGTGGTATTGGTCATATACAGCGTGCCCCTGGCACAACATAAATCACTCAGTCTTTCTGGTCAACGGTTTCTTAGTGCAGTTCCTCTCTGCATGTCCCCAATCCTCTGTTTATGTGTCTCTGTGTCCTGCTCCTCTCTCTCCCGTCCTCGTTTCCTGTTTAGCCTTTTATCCTGTTTCTCCACGCCAATCACTGAAACAAGAGACAGGTGTTTCTCATTTGGCCTTGATTCCCTTACGTGCCGCTCGTCCTCTGACTCTCTCTCCCGTCACAGACCTCGCTAAATCACGCCCCCCTCGCCACATACCCCCACTGCCCGACTCAGGCCGGGGAGCCATCCGGCCTGCAGCCCCCCCCGCCCATTTCTGGAAAGGAAGTCAGCCACAACCATCTGTACACCCGGCCTGTGAACCACCTTGAACTTAAATGGCTGTAACGCCAGATACCAACGGGTGATCCGCGCGTTGGTATCCTTCATGCGGTGGAGCCATTGGAGAGGGGCGTGGTCCGAACAGAGAGTGAACTCCCTCCCCAGGAGATAGTAACGGAGGGTAAGAACGGCCCACCGGATCGCCAAACACTCCTTTTCAATGGTGCTGTACATCGTCTCCCTCTTTGAGAGCTTCCGACTGATGTACAGCACCGGCCACTCTTCCCCCTCCCTCTCCCAATCGCACATTTCTTCGGGTTGGCCGTCAGCCCGGCCAGTCTCAGCGATCTCAAGACGGCCCGTACATGCTCCATATGCCGCATGCGGCCTCAGAATTTTATCCATGAGACGCTGAAACGTGGCCGGTGCCCCAAACAACCCGAACGGAAGTGTCACAAATTGGTGCAATCCAAACGGCGTCGTAAAGGCTGTTTTTTCTTTGGATAAAGGCGTTAAGGGCATCTGCCAATATCCCTTTGTTAAATCCAGGGTCGAATAAAAATGAGCTGTGCCCAGCCGATCGAGCAACTCATCAACCCTTGGCATTGGATATGCGTCGAATTTCGACACAGCGTTCACCTTGCGATAATCCACACAGAATCGGACTGAGCCGTCTGTTTTAGGAACTAAAACTATCGGGCTGGCCCAATCACTGTAGGATTCTTCTATTACCCCCATGTCCAGCATCGCTTCTAATTCTTCCTGAACCACTTTTTTTTTGTGTTCGGGTAACCTATATGGCCGACTGCGAACCACCACCCCCGGCTCTGTCTCAATATGGTGCTGAATGAGGTTGGTCCAACCCGGTAGGGGCGAGAACACATCTGAAAAAACTTCCTGCAACTGGGCTATGTCAGTGAGTTGGTACGGCGAGAGATGATCTCCTCCTGGGGCCAGAGCGAGGGATGTACCTTTTGTGTTCACCTCCGGCCCGAGATCCTCCTCCCCACTTATGGCCGTGGCCAACATCACTGACTCCGCCTCACTCCATTTTTTGAGGAGGTTAAGGTGGTATATTTGATGTGCCCCGCTCCTATCAGATCGAATCACCTCATAATCGAGATCCCCTATTCGCCGTGTGACCACAAAGGGTCCTTGCCACTTGGCGAGTAATTTAGAGGTAGACGTGGGGAGTAATACAAGCACTTTATCTCCCTGTGAAAATTTACGCAGTTTCGTTCCCCTATTGTATAGCCGACTTTGTTTGTCTTGAGCCTGTAACAAGTTCTCCATGGATAGCCGCCCTAATGTGTGGAGTTTTGTTCTCAGGTCCATGACATACTGAATTTTGTTTTTCCCTTGCGATGGTCCGTCCTCCCAAGCCTCTCTAAGAACGTCCAACACCCCACGGGGCTGACGTCCATAGAGAAGCTCAAACGGGGAAAACCCAGTGGAGGCTTGCGGGACCTCACGTACGGCGAACAACAGGGGTTCTAACCATTTATCCCAATTTTTGGCGTCTTCTTGTACAAACTTCCGAATCATTGTCTTCAAAGTGCGATTAAATCGTTCCACCAACCCATCCGTCTGTGGGTGATAGACGCTGGTGCGGATCGATTTAATGCCCAATAATCCATAAAGTTCGTGTAATGTACGCGACATAAACGCCATCCCTTGATCAGCGAGGATCTCTTTCGGGATCCCCACCTGGGAGATTAAACTAAACAAAGCCTCCGCAACACTCTTTGCAGAAATGGTACGGAGGGCAATTGCTTCGGGGTATCGTGTTGCATACTCCACCAGGACCAATGCAAAACGGTGCCCCCGTGCGGATCGCTCCAATGGTCCGATGAGGTCCATACCAATTCTCTCAAAGGGGACCTGCATAAGTGGAAGAGGGCGCAATGGCGCTTTTGAAAAGGCCGGTGGATTTACCAGCTGACATTCACGACAAGACGCGCACCATCTGCGCACGTTCTCGTGAATGCCCGGCCAAAAAAAACGGACCATTAAACGATTCAGTGTGGCCGCCTGACCCAGATGACTGACTGTCTGTCGATCGACCGGATCTGTGCAAACGCATTTTTAAGCGACTCATCCTGGGATTGCTCCAGAGGAAAATCATTGCGGTCAGTGAGGATCAGCCTCTCTACCCCACTCGATTCCTCTGCAGCAATCCCCGATGGTCCTGGCTCAGTCTCCGCAACCTGCACATCCGCCCTCTCTCCCCGCCCCCTTCTTCCCCAAGAGACATCCGCACATAGATACTCCAATAAACTACCGAATGCTGGCCAATTTGTCCCCAAAATTAACGGATGTCGGAGGTGCGAGCTAACTGTTACCTCCACTCTATGTTTTTGTCCCCGAAATTGTATTATGACCGTCACCAGCGGATAACTCACCACATCCCCGTGCACACACCGTACCTTAACCATGCGGCTATTATCCAATGCCAACGATTGTATCAGGTTTTGATGGATAGAGGTCTGGTTACACCCTGAATTCACCAAAGCCGGATAGGTACCCCCCTGAATACTTACTGGTATTTGGTATAGTCCGGCTCGGTCAGGGGCAGCCTGAGGCGCATCTGGGACCCGGATCAGCGTTCCCACTTCCATCACTTGACAACGATCTATAAAGTGACCTGGGTCCCCACACCGCTGGCCCAAACAGGCTGGCCCAAACCGGTTGGCTCCCGGCCTCTAGGGGCTGCCTGTGAGCCCGAGGCTCCGCCCTGGATTTCCTCAAACCATCCTCTGGGTGGCCCTCGGGACTGGAACCCTCCCCTCGTCCGGGGAGCTGGAATGGGCCTAAGGGAAGACAAAGAACTATGAGCCGGGGGATAGAGAGAGAGAGAAGCTGCCGGCAGGGGTTCGCCGACTCCGGGGCACGCCACCATTTGGTCTTCCGCCAGTTCAATGGCTCTGTCCAGCGACGCCGGCCGGTGGCACTGGACCCATTGCGCGGTCTTCCTGGGCAACCGTGCAATAAACTGCTCCAGTACCACCCGATCGATAAACTGGTCGGCGGTCGGCTGGTCGGCCATCAGCCATCTGCGGCAGGCATCCCGGAGCTGCTGGGCCATCACGAAGGGCCGGGTGTTCTCCCCTAGTGTCAGCGACCGGTACCAGGCGTTTCCAGGCGCTCTTCCTGGCACAGCAACAGGACCGCGAGCTGTTCCGGAGCTGCTTCGATCGGGAGGTTCCAGCCGGGGTGGATGTTGTTCCCCCAGCTGGAACCTCCCGATCGAAGTAGCTCCGGAACAGCTCGCGGTCCTGTTGCTGTGCCAGGAAGAGCGCCTGGAAACGCCGTTCCTGCTCTTCCCGGATCTCCAGCATCGATTGATGTTGCTCCTGATGTAGGCCCGCGAGCGCCTGGATGATGTCCGCAAAGGGCTTACCTGGCGGTGTTTGCATGGCGCCGGCTCTGTCTTCTTCCTCCTGGGTTTCGGCACCAATGTAGCAAAGTTCGTGTGGATGTGGAAGAAGACAAGGGGGTCGGCTGGCTAGAGACGTAAAACAGGTATTTATTGGGAGTGGTACTGGTCATATACAGCGTGCCCCTGGCACAACATAAATCACTCAGTCTTTCTGGTCAACGGTTTCTTAGTGCAGTTCCTCTCTGCATGTCCCCAATCCTCTGTTTCTGCGTCTCTGTGTCCTGCTCCTCTCTCTCCCATCCTCGTTTCCTGTTTAGCCTTTTATCCTGTTTCTCCACGCCAATCACTGAAACAAGAGACAGGTGTTTCTCATTTGGCCTTGATTCCCTTACGTGCTGCTCGTCCTCTGACTCTCTCTCCCGTCACAGACCTCGCTAAACCACGCCCCCCTCGCCACACACTCTCATGAAACAATCTGGCCGTTTGGTGAATGTGTAATAAATCATTGGTAAGGGAGCGAGTCTTACCACCCAGACCACTATCCCTTAGGGAAGGAGTATATTTTGAGCTTTGGTTATGGTATAAACAAACATATTAATGTTTTAGACATAAGTCACTTAGTTTTTGCTTTGATTGCTAAAGAAAATTTATCCAAACAAAACAGCAGAATCGTTCCACGTAGCTGTTCTAGCAGTTCCTGAATGAATCAGTTGAGTTAATGACTCTGTGAATCACTTCCTGAATAATTCAATGTTTTTGAACAATGGTTTGAGTGGATGATTCAATGACTCACTCAAAAAGACAGCCACTTGTCTACTAGCGTAATAATGTTCAAAATGTAGAAACTTCTTTTTGCCCTTCCTCTGACATTATTTAGGCTGCACATGCTATTGAATAATGGCAATAGCAAAAAAGCAACTTGTTATAGCAAACTCACATTCATGTCTGGCTCCATTCTAGTGAAAAAAAAAGGGGGGGAATGACCTTTCACCATTCAAATAAATTCCAGATCACGTTATGGAAGTAAAATGTTTTGAAAATTGCAATTCTCATTGACTTTAACACAGTTCCTGCAGTTTAGATGACTGCAGCATACAGAAGAGCACTATTTGATTTTGACTTCTTGTCCTGAACTAAACAACATAAGTTAATTAACTGTTTGGGAACCAACCCACAAAAATCCACTTTGCCATTATTGCAGCATTTAGGAGTGCTTGTATTACATTAAGTGGTTTTACATTGCTAATGAGGACTATAGGGTCGGTCTGACCACACTGAAGGCTGTAGTTTCATATCATTACAGTGACATGGTGATCAATATGCATGCAGACAATTGTGAATCACAGAGTGCGTTCAGGAATAAGGTTCCCTTTCAGTCGGTCACGTTCGATGTACGTCGGACGTCCTTGTTCCCTCCTTTAGGGAACGAGGGTTACATACATAACCGAGACGTTTACATTGTCAGCTTTTAGGAGGGCATTAGCATATTGAACAGACATGAACAAAAAGACACAGCAATTTTTATATTTGTAAACAATGCAATGAAGGTTAATGCTATTATGTTTTTATTTTTGTGGATAGCTAAAAATTCTATGCTGTGTGATTTAGCAAAAAGACACATAGCAATTGATTTCAGCACAGTGAATTAGCTTAGTGCATTTAATTTTGTCTCAAAAATTAATACAATTATTATTATTATTATAGTTGACAGCACTGTGTTCCATGGCCAAAAAGGATGTTAAACCAGGGAGCTATAAAATAATGACTGTTCTGTATTCTGTATTTTTAAACAGCACATAAGATATTGGCAAGTGTTTGGCTCAACAACTGTGATGCTGCATGCTGATTCTAAAAGTCAAGAAGAGCATTTGAAATGTGGAAAAGGTTAACTAATTATGATGCGCTAACACATCACAAGTGGCTTGCATCTCAAAGACTTGGCAAACTCTTGTGCAGCCTTGAACCGTACACTCCAATCATAAAATGAGATTTAAAATGCCATAATCATTACAGGCACGTTGGAATTGGGTGCATGATTTATCTGCTTATCACAGTCTCGCCGTGTCCTTTCTTAAATACAATCTCAATTACATGATTAGCAGGCGATATGGAGGCTCATGGCGGTTCCACATAAACAGCAGTGACTCCATCCGCGGAGATAAGATTGGCATCTGAGAGTGAAATATGACTGCCAATTCCAAAAGGAACAGGAGAAGCGTCTCCCAGTGATATTGAGCATTAGCATTCCTCTTCCAGCCGGTCTGCACAAATGACTTTTGTCGGCCAAATTCATGAGGGGAAGCACGGAAGAGGCTGTAGTCTGGTAATAGCATCACAGCTCAATATCCTCCTCCCCCCACCTCTCCCATTTCACACCTTCTGTTGTAGATCAGGGGGAAGATCCCAAGATTTAAAAGAATTGGTCACCATAATATGAACATTCTGTTATTATTTACTCACTCTCATGTTTTTACGAAACCTTTTGACTTATCAAGTCAGAATTGCGTAATATAAAGTCTGAATTGCATGATATAAAAACGCTATTGCGAGTTATAAAGTCAGAACTGTGTGATATAGTCGCAATTGCGAGTTATAAAGTCAGAATTGCATGATGTAAAGTCAGAATTGCGTGATATAAAGTCAGAATTGTGTGATATAAAGTCAGAATTGCGTGATGTAAAGTCAGAATTGCGTGATATAAAGTCAGAATTGCGTGATATAAAGTCAGAATTGCGAGTTATAAAGTCAGAATTGGGTGATATAAAGTCAGAATTGCGAGATATGAAGTCAGAATTGCGTGATATAAAGTCAGAATTGCGTGATATAAAGTCAGAATTGCGTGATATGAAGTCAGAATTGCGTGATATAAAGTCAGAATTGCGAGTTATAAAGTCAGAATTGGGTGATATAAAGTCAGAATAACGTGATATGAAGTCAGAATTGCGTGATATAAAGTCAGAATTGCGTGATATAAAGTCAGAATTGCGTGATATGAAGTCAGAATTGCGTGATATGAAGTCAGAATTGAGTGATATAAAGTCAGAATTGCTTGATATGAAGTCAGAATTGCGTGATATGAAGTCAGAATTGCGTGATATAAAGTCAGAATTGCGTGATATAAAGTCAGAATTGCGTGATATAAAGTCAGAATTCCTTGATATGAAGTCAGAATTACGAGTTATAAAGTCAGAATTGCGTGATATAGTCAGAATTGCGTAATATAATGTCAGAATTGCGTGATATAAAGTCAGAATTGCTTGATGTAAAGTCAGAATTGCGAGTTATAAAGTCAGAATTGCGTGATATAAAGTCAGAATTGCGTGATATGAAGTCAGAATTGCGAGTTATAAAGTCAGAATTGTGATTTATAAAGTCAGAATTGCGTGATATAAAGTCAGAATTGGGTGATATAAAGTCAGAATTGGGTGATATAAAGTCAGAATAACGTGATATGAAGTCAGAATTGCGTGATATGAAGTCAGAATTGCGTGATAAGAAGTCAGAATTGCGTGATATAAAGTCAGAATTGCGTGATATAAAGTCAGAATTGCGTGATATGAAGTCAGAATTGCGAGTTAGAAAGTCAGAATTGCGTGATATAAAGTCAGAATTGCGTGATATAAAAAACGCTATTGCCAGTTATAAAATCAGAATTGCGTGATATGAAGTCAGAATTGCGTGATATAAAGTCAGAATTGCGTGATATAAAGTCAGAATTGCGTGATATAAAGTCAGAATTGCGTGATATGAAGTCAGAATTGCGAGTTATAAAGTCAGAATTGCGTGATATAAAGTCAGAATTGCGTGATATAAAAAACGCTATTGCGAGTTATAAAATCAGAATTGCGTGATATGAAGTCAGAATTGCGTGATATAAAGTCAGAATTGCGAGTTATAAAGTCAGAATTGCGTGATATGAAGTCAGAATTGCGTGATATAAAGTCAGAATTGCGAGTTATAAAGTCAGAATTGCGTGATATAAAGTCAGAATTGCGTGATATGAAGTCAGAATTGCGTGATATAAAGTCAGAATTGGGTGATATAAAGTCAGAATTGCGTGATATAAAGTCAGAATTGCGTGATATAAAGTCAGAATTGCGTGATATGAAGTCAGAATTGCGTGATATGAAGTCAGAATTGCTTGATATGAAGTCAGAATTGCGTGATATGAAGTCAGAATTGCGTGATATGAAGTCAGAATTGCGTGATATGAAGTCAGAATTGCTTGATATGAAGTCAGAATTGCGTGATATGAAGTCAGAATTGCGTGATATGAAGTCAGAATTGCGTGATATAAAGTCAGAATTGCGTGATATAAAGTCAGAATTGCGTGATATAAAGTCAGAATTCCTTGATATGAAGTCAGAATTGCGTGATATAAAGTCAGAATTACGAGTTATAAAGTCAGAATTGCGTGATATAGTCAGAATTGCGTAATATAATGTCAGAATTGCGCGATATAAAGTCAGAATTGCTTGATGTAAAGTCAGAATTGCGTGATATAAAGTCAGAATTGCGTGATATGAAGTCAGAATTGCGTGATAAGAACTCAGAATTGCGTGATATAAAGTCAGAATTGCGTGATATGAAGTCAGAATTGCGTGATATGAAGTCAGAATTGCGAGTTATAAAGTCAGAAATGCGTGATATAAAGTCAGAATTGTGATTTATAAAGTCAGAATTGCGTGATATGAAGTCAGAATTGCATGATATAAAGTCAGAATTCCGTGATATAAAGTCAGAATTGAGTGATATGAAGTCAGAATTGCGTGATATGAAGTCAGAATTCCGTGATATGAAGTCAGAATTCCGTGATATGAAGTCAGAATTGCGTGATATGAAGTCAGAATTCCGTGATATGAAGTCAGAATTCCGTGATATGAAGTCAGAATTGCGAGTTATAAAGTCAGAATTGCGTGATATGAAGTCAGAATTGCGTGATATAAAGTCAGAATTGCGTGATATGAAGTCAGAATTGCGAGTTATAAAGTCAGAATTGTGTGATATAAAGTCAGAATTGCGTGATATGAAGTCAGAATTGCGAGTTATAAAGTCAGAATTGCGTGATATGAAGTCAGAATTGCATGATATGAAGTCAGAATTGCAAGTTATAAAGTCAGAATTGCGTGATATGAAGTCAGAATTGCGAGTTATAAAGTCAGAATTGCGTGATATGAAGTCAGAATTGCGTGATATGAAGTCAGAATTGCGAGTTATAAAGTCAGAAATGCGTGATATAAAGTCAGAATTGTGATTTATAAAGTCAGAATTGCGTGATATAAAGTCAGAATTGCATGATATAAAGTCAGAATTGCGTGATATAAAGTCAGAATTGAGTGATATAAAGTCAGAATTGCGAGTTAAAAAGTCAGAATTCCGTGATATGAAGTCAGAATTGCGTGATATAAAGTCAGAACTGCGTGATATGAAGTCAGAATTGGGTGATATAAAGTCAGAACTGCGTGATATAAAGTCAGAACTGCGTGATATAAAGTCAGAATTGCGAGTTATAAAGTGAGAACTGCATGATGTAAAGTCAGAATTGCGTGATGTAAAGTCAGAATTGCGAGTTATAAAGTCAGAACTGCATGATGTAAAGTCAGAATTGCGTGATGTAAAGTCAGAATTGCGTGATATAAAGTCAGAATTGCGTGATATGAAGTCAGAATTGCGAGTTATAAAGTCAGAATTGCGTGATATAAAGTCAGAATTGCGAGTTATAAAGTCAGAATTGCGAGTTATAAAGTCAGAATTGCGTGATATAAAGTCAGAATTGCGTGATATGAAGTCAGAATTGCGAGTTATAAAGTCAGAATTGCGTGATATAAAGTCAGAATTGCGTGATGTAAAGTCAGAATTGCGTGATATAAAGTCAGAATTGCGTGATATGAAGTCAGAATTGCGTGATATGAAGTCAGAATTGCGTGATATAAAGTCAGAATTGCGTGATATGAAGTCAGAATTGCGAGTTATAAAGTCAGAATTGCGTGATATAAAGTCAGAATTGCGAGTTATAAAGTCAGAATTGCGAGTTAAAAAGTCAGAATTGCGTGATATGAAGTCAGAATTGCGTGATATGAAGTCAGAATTGCGTGATATAAAGTCAGAATTGAGTGATATAAAGTCAGAATTGCGTGATATGAAGTCAGAATTGCGAGTTATAAAGTCAGAATTGCGTGATATAAAGTCCGAATTGGGTGATATAAAGTCAGAACTGCGTGATATAAAGTCAGAACTGCGTGATATAAAGTCAGAATTGCGAGTTATAAAGTGAGAACTGCATGATGTAAAGTCAGAATTGCGTGATGTAAAGTCAGAATTGCGAGTTATAAAGTCAGAACTGCATGATGTAAAGTCAGAATTGCGTGATGTAAAGTCAGAATTGCGTGATAAGAAGTCAGAATTGCGTGATAAGAAGTCAGAATTGCGTGATATAAAGTCAGAATTGCGTGATATAAAGTCAGAATTGCGTGATATGAAGTCAGAATTGCGTGATATGAAGTCAGAATTGCGTGATATAAAGTCAGAATTGCGTGATATGAAGTCAGAATTGCGAGTTATAAAGTCAGAATTGCGTGATATAAAGTCAGAATTGCGAGTTATAAAGTCAGAATTGCGAGTTATAAAGTCAGAATTGCGTGATATAAAGTCAGAATTGCGTGATATGAAGTCAGAATTGCGAGTTATAAAGTCAGAATTGCGTGATATAAAGTCAGAATTGCGTGATATGAAGTCAGAATTGCGTGATATGAAGTCAGAATTGCGTGATATGAAGTCAGAATTGCGTGATATGAAGTCAGAATTGCGTGATATAAAGTCAGAATTGCGTGATATGAAGTCAGAAATGCGTGATATAAAGTCAGAATTGCGAGTTATAAAGTCAGAATTGCGTGATATGAAGTCAGAATTGCGAGTTATAAAGTCAGAATTGCGTGATATGAAGTCAGAATTGTGATTTATAAAGTCAGAATTGTGATTTATAAAGTCAGAATTGCGTGATATGAAGTCAGAATTGCATGATATAAAGTCAGAATTGCATGATATGAAGTCAGAATTGCGTGATATAAAGTCAGAATTGAGTGATATAAAGTCAGAATTGCGAGTTATAAAGTCAGAATTGCGTGATATAAAGTCAGAATTGCTTGATATAAAGTCAGAATTGCGAGTTATAAAGTCAGAATTGCGTGATATAAAGTCAGAATTGTGTGTTATAAAGTCAGAATTGCGTGATATGAAGTCAGAATTGCGTGATATAAAGTCAGAATTGGGTGATATAAAGTCAGAATAACGTGATATGAAGTCAGAATTGCGTGATATAAAGTCAGAATTGCGTGATATGAAGTCAGAATTGCGTGATATGAAGTCAGAATTGAGTGATATAAAGTCAGAATTGCGTGATATAAAGTCAGAATTGCGTGATATGAAGTCAGAATTGCGTGATAAGAAGTCAGAATTGCGTGATATAAAGTCAGAATTGAGTTATATAGTCAGAATTGCGTAATATAATGTCAGAATTGCGTGATATAAAGTCAGAATTGCTTGATGTAAAGTCAGAATTGCGTGATATAAAGTCAGAATTGCGTGATATAAAGTCAGAATTGCGTGATATGAAGTCAGAATTGCGTGATAAGAAGTCAGAATTGCGTGATATAAAGTCAGAATTGCGTGATATAAAGTCAGAATTGCGTGATATGAAGTCAGAATTGCGTGATATAAAGTCAGAATTGCGTGATATGAAGTCAGAATTCCGTGATATGAAGTCAGAATTGCGTGATATGAAGTCAGAATTCCGTGATATGAAGTCAGAATTCCGTGATATGAAGTCAGAATTGCGAGTTATAAAGTCAGAATTGCGTGATATGAAGTCAGAATTGCGTGATATAAAGTCAGAATTGCGTGATATGAAGTCAGAATTGCGAGTTATAAAGTCAGAATTGCGTGATATAAAGTCAGAATTGCGTGATATGAAGTCAGAATTGCGAGTTATAAAGTCAGAAATGCGTGATATAAAGTCAGAATTGCGAGTTATAAAGTCAGAATTGCGTGATATGAAGTCAGAATTGCGAGTTATAAAGTCAGAATTGAGTGATATAAAGTCAGAATTGCGTGATATGAAGTCAGAATTGCAAGTTATAAAGTCAGAATTGCGTGATATGAAGTCAGAATTGCGAGTTATAAAGTCAGAATTGCGTGATATGAAGTCAGAATTGCGTGATATGAAGTCAGAATTGCGAGTTATAAAGTCAGAAATGCGTGATATAAAGTCAGAATTGTGATTTATAAAGTCAGAATTGCGTGATATGAAGTCAGAATTGCATGATATAAAGTCAGAATTGCGTGATATAAAGTCAGAATTGAGTGATATAAAGTCAGAATTGGGTGATATAAAGTCAGAATAACGTGATATGAAGTCAGAATTGCGTGATATAAAGTCAGAATTGCGTGATATGAAGTCAGAATTGCGTGATAAGAAGTCAGAATTGCGTGATATAAAGTCAGAATTGCGTGATATGAAGTCAGAATTGCGTGATATGAAGTCAAAATTGCGAGTTATAAAGTCAGAAATGCGTGATATAAAGTCAGAATTGCGAGTTATAAAGTCAGAATTGCGTGATATGAAGTCAGAATTGCGTGATATGAAGTCAGAATTGCGAGTTATAAAGTCAGAATTGCGTGATATGAAGTCAGAATTGTTATTTATAAAGTCAGAATTGCGTGATATAAAGTCAGAATTGAGTGTTATAAAGTCAGAATTGCGAGTTATAAAGTCAGAATTACGTGATATAAAGTCCGAATTGCGTGATATAAAGTCAGAATTGCGTGATATAAAGTCAGAATTGCGTGATATAAAGTCAGAATTGCGTGATATGAAGTCAGAATTGCGAGTTAGAAAGTCAGAATTGCGTGATATAAAGTCAGAATTGCGTGATATAAAAAACGCTATTGCCAGTTATAAAATCAGAATTGCGTGATATGAAGTCAGAATTGCGTGATATAAAGTCAGAATTGCGTGATATAAAGTCAGAATTGCGTGATATGAAGTCAGAATTGCGAGTTAGAAAGTCAGAATTGCGTGATATAAAGTCAGAATTGCGTGATATAAAAAACGCTATTGCGAGTTATAAAATCAGAATTGCGTGATATGAAGTCAGAATTGCGTGATATAAAGTCAGAATTGCGAGTTATAAAGTCAGAATTGCGTGATATGAAGTCAGAATTGCGTGATATAAAGTCAGAATTGCGAGTTATAAAGTCAGAATTGCATGATATAAAGTCAGAATTGCGTGATATGAAGTCAGAATTGCGTGATATAAAGTCAGAATTGGGTGATATAAAGTCAGAATAACGTGATATGAGGTCAGAATTGCGTGATATAAAGTCAGAATTGCGTGATATAAAGTCAGAATTGCGTGATATGAAGTCAGAATTGCGTGATATGAAGTCAGAATTGCTTGATATGAAGTCAGAATTGCGTGATATGAAGTCAGAATTGCGTGATATGAAGTCAGAATTGCGTGATATAAAGTCAGAATTGCGTGATATAAAGTCAGAATTGCGTGATATAAAGTCAGAATTCCTTGATATGAAGTCAGAATTGCGTGATATAAAGTCAGAATTACGAGTTATAAAGTCAGAATTGCGTGATATAGTCAGAATTGCGTAATATAATGTCAGAATTGCGTGATATAAAGTCAGAATTGCTTGATGTAAAGTCAGAATTGCGTGATAAGTCAGAATTGCGTGATATGAAGTCAGAATTGCGTGATAAGAACTCAGAATTGCGTGATATAAAGTCAGAATTGCGTGATATGAAGTCAGAATTGCGTGATATGAAGTCAGAATTGCGAGTTATAAAGTCAGAAATGCGTGATATAAAGTCAGAATTGTGATTTATAAAGTCAGAATTGCGTGATATGAAGTCAGAATTGCATGATATAAAGTCAGAATTGCGTGATATAAAGTCAGAATTGAGTGATATAAAGTCAGAATTGCAAGTTATAAAGTCAGAATTCCGTGATATGAAGTCAGAATTGCGTGATATAAAGTCAGAATTGAGTGATATAAAGTCAGAATTGCGAGTTAAAAAGTCAGAATTGCGTGATATAGTCAGAATTGCGTAATATAATGTCAGAATTGCGTGATATAAAGTCAGAATTGCTTGATGTAAAGTCAGAATTGCGTGATATGAAGTCAGAATTGCGTGATAAGAACTCAGAATTGCGTGATATAAAGTCAGAATTGCGTGATATGAAGTCAGAATTGCGTGATATGAAGTCAGAATTGCGAGTTATAAAGTCAGAAATGCGTGATATAAAGTCAGAATTGTGATTTATAAAGTCAGAATTGCGTGATATGAAGTCAGAATTGCATGATATAAAGTCAGAATTGCGTGATATAAAGTCAGAATTGAGTGATGTAAAGTCAGAATTGCGAGTTATAAAGTCAGAATTCCGTGATATGAAGTCAGAATTGCGTGATATAAAGTCAGAATTGAGTGATATGAAGTCAGAATTGCGAGTTATAAAGTCAGAAATGCGTGATATAAAGTCAGAATTGCGAGTTATAAAGTCAGAATTGCGTGA
Organism: Rhinogobio ventralis; assembly: GCA_039654625.1. Taxonomy (NCBI): domain Eukaryota; kingdom Metazoa; phylum Chordata; class Actinopteri; order Cypriniformes; family Gobionidae; genus Rhinogobio; species Rhinogobio ventralis. The sequence continues at coordinate 7,296,828 of CM077203.1, forward strand.
TATGAAGTCAGAATTGCGAGTTATAAAGTCAGAATTGAGTGATATAAAGTCAGAATTGCGTGATATGAAGTCAGAATTGCGAGTTATAAAGTCAGAATTGCGTGATATGAAGTCAGAATTGCGAGTTAAAAAGTCAGAATTCCGTGATATGAAGTCAGAATTCCGTGATATGAAGTCAGAATTCCGTGATATGAAGTCAGAATTGCGAGTTATAAAGTCAGAATTGCGTGATATGAAGTCAGAATTCCGTGATATAAAGTCAGAATTGCGAGTTATAAAGTCAGAATTGCGTGATATGAAGTCAGAATTGCGTGATATAAAGTCAGAATTGCGTGTTATAAAGTCAGAATTGCGAGTTATAAAGTCAGAATTGCGTGATATAAAGTCAGAATTGCGTGATATGAAGTCAGAATTGCGAGTTATAAAGTCAGAAATGCGTGATATAAAGTCAGAATTGCGAGTTATAAAGTCAGAATTGCGTGATATGAAGTCAGAATTGCGAGTTATAAAGTCAGAATTGAGTGATATAAAGTCAGAATTGCGTGATATGAAGTCAGAATTGCGAGTTATAAAGTCAGAATTGCGTGATATGAAGTCAGAATTGCGAGTTATAAAGTCAGAATTGCGTGATATGAAGTCAGAATTGCATGATATAAAGTCAGAATTGCGTGATATAAAGTCAGAATTGAGTGATATAAAGTCAGAATTGCGAGTTAAAAAGTCAGAATTCCGTGATATGAAGTCAGAATTCCGTGATATGAAGTCAGAATTGCGTGATATAAAGTCAGAATTGAGTGATATAAAGTCAGAATTGCGTGATATGAAGTCAGAATTGCGAGTTATAAAGTCAGAATTGCGTGATATAAAGTCAGAATTGGGTGATATAAAGTCAGAACTACGTGATATAAAGTCAGAACTGCGTGATATAAAGTCAGAATTGCGAGTTATAAAGTGAGAACTGCATGATGTAAAGTCAGAATTGCGTGATGTAAAGTCAGAATTGCGAGTTATAAAGTCAGAACTGCATGATGTAAAGTCAGAATTGCGTGATGTAAAGTCAGAATTGCGTGATAAGAAGTCAGAATTGCGTGATATAAAGTCAGAATTGCGTGATGTAAAGTCAGAATTGCGTGATATGAAGTCAGAATTGCATGATATAAAGTCAGAATTGCGTGATATAAAGTCAGAATTGAGTGATATAAAGTCAGAATTGCAAGTTATAAAGTCAGAATTCCGTGATATGAAGTCAGAATTGCGTGATATAAAGTCAGAATTGAGTGATATAAAGTCAGAATTGCGAGTTAAAAAGTCAGAATTGCGTGATATAGTCAGAATTGCGTAATATAATGTCAGAATTGCGTGATATAAAGTCAGAATTGCTTGATGTAAAGTCAGAATTGCGTGATATGAAGTCAGAATTGCGTGATAAGAACTCAGAATTGCGTGATATAAAGTCAGAATTGCGTGATATGAAGTCAGAATTGCGTGATATGAAGTCAGAATTGCGAGTTATAAAGTCAGAAATGCGTGATATAGTCAGAATTGCGTAATATAATGTCAGAATTGCGTGATATAAAGTCAGAAGTGCGAGTTATAAAGTCAGAATTGCGAGTTATAAAGTCAGAATTGTGAGTTATAAAGTCAGAATTGCGTGATATAAAGTCAGAATTGCGAGATATAAAGTCAGAATTGCGTGATATAAAGTCAGAATTGCGAGTTAAAAAGTCAGAATTGCGTGATATAGTCAGAATTGCGTAATATAATGTCAGAATTGCGTGATATAAAGTCAGAATTGCTTGATGTAAAGTCAGAATTGCGTGATATGAAGTCAGAATTGCGTGATAAGAACTCAGAATTGCGTGATATAAAGTCAGAATTGCGTGATATGAAGTCAGAATTGCGTGATATGAAGTCAGAATTGCGAGTTATAAAGTCAGAAATGCGTGATATAAAGTCAGAATTGTGATTTATAAAGTCAGAATTGCGTGATATGAAGTCAGAATTGCATGATATAAAGTCAGAATTGCGTGATATAAAGTCAGAATTGAGTGATGTAAAGTCAGAATTGCGAGTTATAAAGTCAGAATTCCGTGATATGAAGTCAGAATTGCGTGATATAAAGTCAGAATTGAGTGATATGAAGTCAGAATTGCGAGTTATAAAGTCAGAAATGCGTGATATAAAGTCAGAATTGCGAGTTATAAAGTCAGAATTGCGTGATATGAAGTCAGAATTGCGAGTTATAAAGTCAGAATTGAGTGATATAAAGTCAGAATTGCGTGATATGAAGTCAGAATTGCGAGTTATAAAGTCAGAATTGCGTGATATGAAGTCAGAATTGCGAGTTAAAAAGTCAGAATTCCGTGATATGAAGTCAGAATTCCGTGATATGAAGTCAGAATTCCGTGATATGAAGTCAGAATTGCGAGTTATAAAGTCAGAATTGCGTGATATGAAGTCAGAATTCCGTGATATAAAGTCAGAATTGCGAGTTATAAAGTCAGAATTGCGTGATATGAAGTCAGAATTGCGTGATATAAAGTCAGAATTGCGTGTTATAAAGTCAGAATTGCGAGTTATAAAGTCAGAATTGCGTGATATAAAGTCAGAATTGCGTGATATGAAGTCAGAATTGCGAGTTATAAAGTCAGAAATGCGTGATATAAAGTCAGAATTGCGAGTTATAAAGTCAGAATTGCGTGATATGAAGTCAGAATTGCGAGTTATAAAGTCAGAATTGAGTGATATAAAGTCAGAATTGCGTGATATGAAGTCAGAATTGCGAGTTATAAAGTCAGAATTGCGTGATATGAAGTCAGAATTGCGAGTTATAAAGTCAGAATTGCGTGATATGAAGTCAGAATTGCATGATATAAAGTCAGAATTGCGTGATATAAAGTCAGAATTGAGTGATATAAAGTCAGAATTGCGAGTTAAAAAGTCAGAATTCCGTGATATGAAGTCAGAATTCCGTGATATGAAGTCAGAATTGCGTGATATAAAGTCAGAATTGAGTGATATAAAGTCAGAATTGCGTGATATGAAGTCAGAATTGCGAGTTATAAAGTCAGAATTGCGTGATATAAAGTCAGAATTGGGTGATATAAAGTCAGAACTACGTGATATAAAGTCAGAACTGCGTGATATAAAGTCAGAATTGCGAGTTATAAAGTGAGAACTGCATGATGTAAAGTCAGAATTGCGTGATGTAAAGTCAGAATTGCGAGTTATAAAGTCAGAACTGCATGATGTAAAGTCAGAATTGCGTGATGTAAAGTCAGAATTGCGTGATAAGAAGTCAGAATTGCGTGATATAAAGTCAGAATTGCGTGATGTAAAGTCAGAATTGCGTGATATGAAGTCAGAATTGCATGATATAAAGTCAGAATTGCGTGATATAAAGTCAGAATTGAGTGATATAAAGTCAGAATTGCAAGTTATAAAGTCAGAATTCCGTGATATGAAGTCAGAATTGCGTGATATAAAGTCAGAATTGAGTGATATAAAGTCAGAATTGCGAGTTAAAAAGTCAGAATTGCGTGATATAGTCAGAATTGCGTAATATAATGTCAGAATTGCGTGATATAAAGTCAGAATTGCTTGATGTAAAGTCAGAATTGCGTGATATGAAGTCAGAATTGCGTGATAAGAACTCAGAATTGCGTGATATAAAGTCAGAATTGCGTGATATGAAGTCAGAATTGCGTGATATGAAGTCAGAATTGCGAGTTATAAAGTCAGAAATGCGTGATATAAAGTCAGAATTGTGATTTATAAAGTCAGAATTGCGTGATATGAAGTCAGAATTGCATGATATAAAGTCAGAATTGCGTGATATAAAGTCAGAATTGAGTGATGTAAAGTCAGAATTGCGAGTTATAAAGTCAGAATTCCGTGATATGAAGTCAGAATTGCGTGATATAAAGTCAGAATTGAGTGATATGAAGTCAGAATTGCGAGTTATAAAGTCAGAAATGCGTGATATAAAGTCAGAATTGCGAGTTATAAAGTCAGAATTGCGTGATATGAAGTCAGAATTGCGAGTTATAAAGTCAGAATTGAGTGATATAAAGTCAGAATTGCGTGATATGAAGTCAGAATTGCGAGTTATAAAGTCAGAATTGCGTGATATGAAGTCAGAATTGCGAGTTAAAAAGTCAGAATTCCGTGATATGAAGTCAGAATTCCGTGATATGAAGTCAGAATTCCGTGATATGAAGTCAGAATTGCGAGTTATAAAGTCAGAATTGCGTGATATGAAGTCAGAATTCCGTGATATAAAGTCAGAATTGCGAGTTATAAAGTCAGAATTGCGTGATATGAAGTCAGAATTGCGTGATATAAAGTCAGAATTGCGTGTTATAAAGTCAGAATTGCGAGTTATAAAGTCAGAATTGCGTGATATAAAGTCAGAATTGCGTGATATGAAGTCAGAATTGCGAGTTATAAAGTCAGAAATGCGTGATATAAAGTCAGAATTGCGAGTTATAAAGTCAGAATTGCGTGATATGAAGTCAGAATTGCGAGTTATAAAGTCAGAATTGAGTGATATAAAGTCAGAATTGCGTGATATGAAGTCAGAATTGCGAGTTATAAAGTCAGAATTGCGTGATATGAAGTCAGAATTGCGAGTTATAAAGTCAGAATTGCGTGATATGAAGTCAGAATTGCATGATATAAAGTCAGAATTGCGTGATATAAAGTCAGAATTGAGTGATATAAAGTCAGAATTGCGAGTTAAAAAGTCAGAATTCCGTGATATGAAGTCAGAATTCCGTGATATGAAGTCAGAATTGCGTGATATAAAGTCAGAATTGAGTGATATAAAGTCAGAATTGCGTGATATGAAGTCAGAATTGCGAGTTATAAAGTCAGAATTGCGTGATATAAAGTCAGAATTGGGTGATATAAAGTCAGAACTACGTGATATAAAGTCAGAACTGCGTGATATAAAGTCAGAATTGCGAGTTATAAAGTGAGAACTGCATGATGTAAAGTCAGAATTGCGTGATGTAAAGTCAGAATTGCGAGTTATAAAGTCAGAACTGCATGATGTAAAGTCAGAATTGCGTGATGTAAAGTCAGAATTGCGTGATAAGAAGTCAGAATTGCGTGATATAAAGTCAGAATTGCGTGATGTAAAGTCAGAATTGCGTGATATGAAGTCAGAATTGCGTGATATGAAGTCAGAATTGCGTGATATAAAGTCAGAATTGCGTGATATGAAGTCAGAATTGCGAGTTATAAAGTCAGAATTGCGTGATATAAAGTCAGAATTGCGAGTTATAAAGTCAGAATTGCGAGTTATAAAGTCAGAATTGCGTGATATAAAGTCAGAATTGCGTGATATGAAGTCAGAATTGCGAGTTATAAAGTCAGAATTGCGTGATATAAAGTCAGAATTGCGTGATATGAAGTCAGAATTGCGAGTTTTAAAGTCAGAAATGCGTGATATAAAGTCAGAATTGCGAGTTATAAAGTCAGAATTGCGTGATATGAAGTCAGAATTGCGAGTTATAAAGTCAGAATTGCGTGATATGAAGTCTGAATTGCATGATATAAAGTCAGAATTGCGTGATATGAAGTCAGAATTGCGAGTTATAAAGTCAGAATTCCGTGATATGAAGTCAGAATTGCGTGATATGAAGTCAGAATTGCGAGTTATAAAGTCAGAATTGCGAGTTATAAAGTCAGAATTGCGTGATATAAAGTCAGAATTGCGTGATATGAAGTCAGAATTGCGAGTTATAAAGTGAGAACTGCATGATGTAAAGTCAGAATTGCGAGTTATAAAGTCAGAACTGCATGATGTAAAGTCAGAACTGCGTGATATAAAGTCAGAACTGCGTGATATAAAGTCAGAATTGCGAGTTATAAAGTGAGAACTGCATGATGTAAAGTCAGAATTGCGTGATGTAAAGTCAGAATTGCGAGTTATAAAGTCAGAACTGCATGATGTAAAGTCAGAATTGCGTGATGTAAAGTCAGAATTGCGTGATAAGAAGTCAGAATTGCGTGATATAAAGTCAGAATTGCGTGATGTAAAGTCAGAATTGCGTGATATGAAGTCAGAATTGCGTGATATGAAGTCAGAATTGCGTGATAAGAAGTCAGAATTGCGTGATATAAAGTCAGAATTGCGTGATGTAAAGTCAGAATTGCGTGATATGAAGTCAGAATTGCGAGTTATAAAGTGAGAACTGCATGATGTAAAGTCAGAATTGCGAGTTATAAAGTCAGAACTGCATGATGTAAAGTCAGAACTACGTGATATAAAGTCAGAACTGCGTGATATAAAGTCAGAATTGCGAGTTATAAAGTGAGAACTGCATGATGTAAAGTCAGAATTGCGTGATGTAAAGTCAGAATTGCGAGTTATAAAGTCAGAACTGCATGATGTAAAGTCAGAATTGCGTGATGTAAAGTCAGAATTGCGTGATAAGAAGTCAGAATTGCGTGATATAAAGTCAGAATTGCGTGATGTAAAGTCAGAATTGCGTGATATGAAGTCAGAATTGCGTGATATGAAGTCAGAATTGCGTGATATAAAGTCAGAATTGCGTGATATGAAGTCAGAATTGCGAGTTATAAAGTCAGAATTGCGTGATATAAAGTCAGAATTGCGAGTTATAAAGTCAGAATTGCGAGTTATAAAGTCAGAATTGCGTGATATAAAGTCAGAATTGCGTGATATGAAGTCAGAATTGCGAGTTATAAAGTCAGAATTGCGTGATATAAAGTCAGAATTGCGTGATATGAAGTCAGAATTGCGAGTTTTAAAGTCAGAAATGCGTGATATAAAGTCAGAATTGCGTGATAAGAAGTCAGAATTGCGTGATATAAAGTCAGAATTGCGAGTTATAAAGTGAGAACTGCATGATGTAAAGTCAGAATTGCGTGATAAGAAGTCAGAATTGCGTGATATAAAGTCAGAATTGCGTGATGTAAAGTCAGAATTGCGTGATATGAAGTCAGAATTGCGTGATATGAAGTCAGAATTGCGTGATATAAAGTCAGAATTGCGTGATATGAAGTCAGAATTGCGAGTTATAAAGTCAGAATTGCGTGATATAAAGTCAGAATTGCGAGTTATAAAGTCAGAATTGCGAGTTATAAAGTCAGAATTGCGTGATATAAAGTCAGAATTGCGTGATATGAAGTCAGAATTGCGAGTTATAAAGTCAGAATTGCGTGATATAAAGTCAGAATTGCGTGATATGAAGTCAGAATTGCGAGTTTTAAAGTCAGAAATGCGTGATATAAAGTCAGAATTGCGAGTTATAAAGTCAGAATTGCGTGATATGAAGTCAGAATTGCGAGTTATAAAGTCAGAATTGCGTGATATGAAGTCTGAATTGCATGATATAAAGTCAGAATTGCGTGATATGAAGTCAGAATTGCGAGTTATAAAGTCAGAATTCCGTGATATGAAGTCAGAATTGCGTGATATGAAGTCAGAATTGCGAGTTATAAAGTCAGAATTGCGAGTTATAAAGTCAGAATTGCGTGATATAAAGTCAGAATTGCGTGATATGAAGTCAGAATTGCGAGTTATAAAGTGAGAACTGCATGATGTAAAGTCAGAATTGCGAGTTATAAAGTCAGAACTGCATGATGTAAAGTCAGAACTGCGTGATATAAAGTCAGAACTGCGTGATATAAAGTCAGAATTGCGAGTTATAAAGTGAGAACTGCATGATGTAAAGTCAGAATTGCGTGATGTAAAGTCAGAATTGCGAGTTATAAAGTCAGAACTGCATGATGTAAAGTCAGAATTGCGTGATGTAAAGTCAGAATTGCGTGATAAGAAGTCAGAATTGCGTGATATAAAGTCAGAATTGCGTGATGTAAAGTCAGAATTGCGTGATATGAAGTCAGAATTGCGTGATATGAAGTCAGAATTGCGTGATAAGAAGTCAGAATTGCGTGATATAAAGTCAGAATTGCGTGATGTAAAGTCAGAATTGCGTGATATGAAGTCAGAATTGCGAGTTATAAAGTGAGAACTGCATGATGTAAAGTCAGAATTGCGAGTTATAAAGTCAGAACTGCATGATGTAAAGTCAGAACTACGTGATATAAAGTCAGAACTGCGTGATATAAAGTCAGAATTGCGAGTTATAAAGTGAGAACTGCATGATGTAAAGTCAGAATTGCGTGATGTAAAGTCAGAATTGCGAGTTATAAAGTCAGAACTGCATGATGTAAAGTCAGAATTGCGTGATGTAAAGTCAGAATTGCGTGATAAGAAGTCAGAATTGCGTGATATAAAGTCAGAATTGCGTGATGTAAAGTCAGAATTGCGTGATATGAAGTCAGAATTGCGTGATATGAAGTCAGAATTGCGTGATATAAAGTCAGAATTGCGTGATATGAAGTCAGAATTGCGAGTTATAAAGTCAGAATTGCGTGATATAAAGTCAGAATTGCGAGTTATAAAGTCAGAATTGCGAGTTATAAAGTCAGAATTGCGTGATATAAAGTCAGAATTGCGTGATATGAAGTCAGAATTGCGAGTTATAAAGTCAGAATTGCGTGATATAAAGTCAGAATTGCGTGATATGAAGTCAGAATTGCGAGTTTTAAAGTCAGAAATGCGTGATATAAAGTCAGAATTGCGAGTTATAAAGTCAGAATTGCGTGATATGAAGTCAGAATTGCGAGTTATAAAGTCAGAATTGCGTGATATGAAGTCTGAATTGCATGATATAAAGTCAGAATTGCGTGATATGAAGTCAGAATTGCGAGTTATAAAGTCAGAATTCCGTGATATGAAGTCAGAATTGCGTGATATGAAGTCAGAATTGCGAGTTATAAAGTCAGAATTGCGAGTTATAAAGTCAGAATTGCGTGATATAAAGTCAGAATTGCGTGATATGAAGTCAGAATTGCGAGTTATAAAGTGAGAACTGCATGATGTAAAGTCAGAATTGCGAGTTATAAAGTCAGAACTGCATGATGTAAAGTCAGAATTGCGTGATGTAAAGTCAGAATTGCGTGATAAGAAGTCAGAATTGCGTGATATAAAGTCAGAATTGCGTGATATAAAGTCAGAATTGCGTGATATGAAGTCAGAATTGCGTGATATGAAGTCAGAATTGCGTGATATAAAGTCAGAATTGCGTGATATGAAGTCAGAATTGCGAGTTATAAAGTCAGAATTGCGTGATATAAAGTCAGAATTGCGAGTTATAAAGTCAGAATTGCGAGTTATAAAGTCAGAATTGCGTGATATAAAGTCAGAATTGCGTGATATGAAGTCAGAATTGCAAATTATAAAGTCAGAATTGCGTGATATAAAGTCAGAATTGCGTGATATGAAGTCAGAATTGCGAGTTTTAAAGTCAGAAATGCGTGATATAAAGTCAGAATTGCGAGTTATAAAGTCAGAATTGCGTGATATGAAGTCAGAATTGCGAGTTATAAAGTCAGAATTGCGTGATATGAAGTCAGAATTGCGAGTTATAAAGTCAGAATTCCGTGATATGAAGTCAGAATTGCGTGATATGAAGTCAGAATTGCGAGTTATAAAGTCAGAATTGCGTGATATAAAGTCAGAATTGCGTGATATGAAGTCAGAATTGCGTGATAAGAAGTCAGAATTGCGTGATATGAAGTCAGAATTGCGTGATATGAAGTCAGAATTGCGTGATATGAAGTCAGAATTGCGAGTTATAAAGTCAGAATTGCGTGATATAAAGTCAGAATTGCGTGATATGAAGTCAGAATTGCGTGATAAGAAGTCAGAATTGCGTGATATGAAGTCAGAATTGCGTGATATGAAGTCAGAATTGCGTGATAAGAAGTCAGAATTGCGTGATATGAAGTCAGAATTGCGTGATATGAAGTCAGAATTGCGAGTTATAAAGTCAGAATTGCTTGATATAAAGTCAGAATTGAGTTATATAGTCAGAATTGCGTAATATAATGTCAGAATTGCGTGATATAAAGTCAGAATTGCTTGATGTAAAGTCAGAATTGCGTGATATAAAGTCAGAATTGCGTGATATAAAGTCAGAATTGCGTGATATGAAGTCAGAATTGCGTGATAAGAAGTCAGAATTGCGTGATATAAAGTCAGAATTGCGTGATATTTAGTCAGAATTGCGTGATATGAAGTCAGAATTGCGAGTTATAAAGTCAGAATTGCGTGATATGAAGTCAGAATTGCGTGATATAAAGTCAGAATTGCGTGATATAAAGTCAGAATTGCGTGATATAAAGTCAGAATTCCTTGATATGAAGTCAGAATTGCGTGATATAAAGTCAGAATTACGAGTTATAAAGTCAGAATTGCGTGATATAGTCAGAATTGCGTAATATAATGTCAGAATTGCGTGATATAAAGTCAGAATTGCTTGATGTAAAGTCAGAATTGCGAGTTATAAAGTCAGAATTGCGTGATATAAAGTCAGAATTGCGTGATATAAAGTCAGAATTGCGTGATATGAAGTCAGAATTGCGAGTTATAAAGTCAGAATTGTGATTTATAAAGTCAGAATTGCGTGATATAAAGTCAGAATTGGGTGATATAAAGTCAGAATTGGGTGATATAAAGTCAGAATAACGTGATATGAAGTCAGAATTGCGTGATATAAAGTCAGAATTGCGTGATATGAAGTCAGAATTGCGTGATATGAAGTCAGAATTGCGAGTTATAAAGTCAGAATTGCGTGATATGAAGTCAGAATTGCGTGATAAGAAGTCAGAATTGCGTGATATAAAGTTAGAATTGCGTGATATGAAGTCAGAATTGCGTGATATGAAGTCAAAATTGCGAGTTATAAAGTCAGAAATGCGTGATATAAAGTCAGAATTGCGAGTTATAAAGTCAGAATTGCGTGATATGAAGTCAGAATTGCGTGATATGAAGTCAGAATTGCGTGATATAAAGTCAGAATTGGGTGATATAAAGTCAGAATAACGTGATATGAAGTCAGAATTGCGTGATATAAAGTCAGAATTGCGTGATATGAAGTCAGAATTGCGTGATAAGAAGTCAGAATTGCGTGATATAAAGTCAGAATTGCGTGATATGAAGTCAGAATTGCATGATATGAAGTCAAAATTGCGAGTTATAAAGTCAGAAATGCGTGATATAAAGTCAGAATTGCGAGTTATAAAGTCAGAATTGCGTGATATAAAGTCAGAATTGCGTGATATGAAGTCAGAATTGCGAGTTATAAAGTCAGAATTGCGTGATATGAAGTCAGAATTGTTATTTATAAAGTCAGAATTGAGTGTTATAAAGTCAGAATTGCGAGTTATAAAAAACGCTATTGCGAGTTATAAAATCAGAATTGCGTGATATGAAGTCAGAATTGCGTGATATGAAGTCAGAATTGCGTGATATAAAGTCAGAATTGCGTGATATAAAGTCAGAATTGCGTGATATAAAGTCAGAATAACGTGATATGAAGTCAGAATTGCGTGATATGAAGTCAGAATTGCTTGATATGAAGTCAGAATTGCGTGATATGAAGTCAGAATTGCGTGATATGAAGTCAGAATTGCGTGATATAAAGTCAGAATTGCGTGATATAAAGTCAGAATTCCTTGATATGAAGTCAGAATTGCGTGATATAAAGTCAGAATTACGAGTTATAAAGTCAGAATTGCGTGATATAGTCAGAATTGCGTAATATAATGTCAGAATTGCGTGATATAAAGTCAGAATTGCTTGATGTAAAGTCAGAATTGCGTGATATAAAGTCAGAATTGCGTGATATGAAGTCAGAATTGCGTGATAAGAACTCAGAATTGCGTGATAAGAACTCAGAATTGCGTGATATAAAGTCAGAATTGCGTGATATAAAGTCAGAATTGCGTGATATGAAGTCAGAATTGCGTGATATAAAGTCAGAATTGGGTGATATAAAGTCAGAATAACGTGATATGAGGTCAGAATTGCGTGATATAAAGTCAGAATTGCGTGATATAAAGTCAGAATTGCGTGATATGAAGTCAGAATTGCGTGATATGAAGTCAGAATTGCGTGATATGAAGTCAGAATTGCGTGATATGAAGTCAGAATTGCGTGATATAAAGTCAGAATTGCGTGATATAAAGTCAGAATTCCTTGATATGAAGTCAGAATTGCGTGATATAAAGTCAGAATTACGAGTTATAAAGTCAGAATTGCGTGATATAGTCAGAATTGCGTAATATAATGTCAGAATTGCGTGATATAAAGTCAGAATTGCTTGATGTAAAGTCAGAATTGCGTGATATAAAGTCAGAATTGCGTGATATGAAGTCAGAATTGCGTGATAAGAACTCAGAATTGCGTGATATAAAGTCAGAATTGCGTGATATGAAGTCAGAATTGCGTGATATGAAGTCAGAATTGCGAGTTATAAAGTCAGAAATGCGTGATATAAAGTCAGAATTGTGATTTATAAAGTCAGAATTGCGTGATATGAAGTCAGAATTGCATGATATAAAGTCAGAATTGCGTGATATAAAGTCAGAATTGAGTGATATAAAGTCAGAATTGCAAGTTATAAAGTCAGAATTCCGTGATATGAAGTCAGAATTGCGTGATATAAAGTCAGAATTGAGTGATATAAAGTCAGAATTGCGAGTTAAAAAGTCAGAATTGCGTGATATAGTCAGAATTTATAATATAATGTCAGAATTGCGTGATATAAAGTCAGAATTGCTTGATGTAAAGTCAGAATTGCGTGATATAAAGTCAGAATTGCGTGATATGAAGTCAGAATTGCGTGATAAGAACTCAGAATTGCGTGATATAAAGTCAGAATTGCGTGATATGAAGTCAGAATTGCGTGATATGAAGTCAGAATTGCGAGTTATAAAGTCAGAAATGCGTGATATAAAGTCAGAATTGTGATTTATAAAGTCAGAATTGCGTGATATGAAGTCAGAATTGCATGATATAAAGTCAGAATTGCGTGATATAAAGTCAGAATTGAGTGATATAAAGTCAGAATTGCGAGTTATAAAGTCAGAATTCCGTGATATGAAGTCAGAATTGCGTGATATAAAGTCAGAATTGCGTGATATGAAGTCAGAATTGCGAGTTATAAAGTCAGAAATGCGTGATATAAAGTCAGAATTGCGAGTTATAAAGTCAGAATTGCGTGATATGAAGTCAGAATTGCGAGTTATAAAGTCAGAATTGAGTGATATAAAGTCAGAATTGCGTGATATGAAGTCAGAATTGCGAGTTATAAAGTCAGAATTGCGTGATATGAAGTCAGAATTGCGAGTTAAAAAGTCAGAATTGCGTGATATGAAGTCAGAATTCCGTGATATAAAGTCAGAATTGCGAGTTATAAAGTCAGAATTGCGTGATATGAAGTCAGAATTCCGTGATATAAAGTCAGAATTGCGAGTTATAAAGTCAGAATTGCGTGATATGAAGTCAGAATTGCGTGATATAAAGTCAGAATTGCGTGTTATAAAGTCAGAATTGCGAGTTATAAAGTCAGAATTGCGTGATATGAAGTCAGAATTCCGTGATATAAAGTCAGAATTCCGTGATATGAAGTCAGAATTCCGTGATATGAAGTCAGAATTCCGTGATATGAAGTCAGAATTGCGAGTTATAAAGTCAGAATTGCGTGATATGAAGTCAGAATTCCGTGATATAAAGTCAGAATTGCGAGTTATAAAGTCAGAATTGCGTGATATGAAGTCAGAATTGCGTGATATAAAGTCAGAATTGCGTGTTATAAAGTCAGAATTGCGAGTTATAAAGTCAGAATTGCGTGATATAAAGTCAGAATTGCGTGATATGAAGTCAAAATTGCGAGTTATAAAGTCAGAAATGCGTGATATAAAGTCAGAATTGCGAGTTATAAAGTCAGAATTGCGTGATATGAAGTCAGAATTGCGAGTTATAAAGTCAGAATTGCGTGATATGAAGTCAGAATTGTGATTTATAAAGTCAGAATTGCGTGATATGAAGTCAGAATTGCATGATATAAAGTCAGAATTGCGTGATATGAAGTCAGAATTGCGTGATATAAAGTCAGAATTGAGTGATATGAAGTCAGAATTGCGTGATAAGAAGTCAGAATTGCGTGATATAAAAAACGCTATTGCCAGTTATAAAATCAGAATTGCGTGATATGAAGTCAGAATTGCGTGATATAAAGTCAGAATTGCGTGATATAAAGTCAGAATTGCGTGATATGAAGTCAGAATTGCGTGATAAGAAGTCAGAATTGCGTGATATAAAGTCAGAATTGCGTGATATAAAGTCAGAATTGCGTGATATGAAGTCAGAATTGCATGATATAAAGTCAGAATTGCGAGTTATAAAGTCAGAATTGCGAGTTATAAAGTCAGAATTGAGTGATATAAAGTCAGAATTGCGTGATATGAAGTCAGAATTGCGAGTTATAAAGTCAGAATTGCGTGATATGAAGTCAGAATTGCGAGTTAAAAAGTCAGAATTGCGTGATATGAAGTCAGAATTCCGTGATATAAAGTCAGAATTGCGAGTTATAAAGTCAGAATTGCGTGATATGAAGTCAGAATTCCGTGATATAAAGTCAGAATTGCGAGTTATAAAGTCAGAATTGCGTGATATGAAGTCAGAATTGCGTGATATAAAGTCAGAATTGCGTGTTATAAAGTCAGAATTGCGAGTTATAAAGTCAGAATTGCGTGATATGAAGTCAGAATTCCGTGATATAAAGTCAGAATTCCGTGATATGAAGTCAGAATTCCGTGATATGAAGTCAGAATTCCGTGATATGAAGTCAGAATTGCGAGTTATAAAGTCAGAATTGCGTGATATGAAGTCAGAATTCCGTGATATGAAGTCAGAATTGCGAGTTATAAAGTCAGAAATGCGTGATATAAAGTCAGAATTGTGATTTATAAAGTCAGAATTGCGTGATATGAAGTCAGAATTGCATGATATAAAGTCAGAATTGCGTGATATAAAGTCAGAATTGAGTGATATAAAGTCAGAATTGCGAGTTATAAAGTCAGAATTCCGTGATATGAAGTCAGAATTGCGTGATATAAAGTCAGAATTGAGTGATATGAAGTCAGAATTGCGAGTTATAAAGTCAGAAATGCGTGATATAAAGTCAGAATTGCGAGTTATAAAGTCAGAATTGCGTGATATGAAGTCAGAATTGCGAGTTATAAAGTCAGAATTGAGTGATATAAAGTCAGAATTGCGTGATATGAAGTCAGAATTGCGAGTTATAAAGTCAGAATTGCGTGATATGAAGTCAGAATTGCGAGTTAAAAAGTCAGAATTCCGTGATATGAAGTCAGAATTCCGTGATATGAAGTCAGAATTCCGTGATATGAAGTCAGAATTGCGAGTTATAAAGTCAGAATTGCGTGATATGGAGTCAGAATTCCGTGATATAAAGTCAGAATTGCGAGTTATAAAGTCAGAATTGCGTGATATGAAGTCAGAATTGCGTGATATAAAGTCAGAATTGCGTGTTATAAAGTCAGAATTGCGTGATATAAAGTCAGAATTGCGTGATATGAAGTCAGAATTGCGAGTTATAAAGTCAGAAATGCGTGATATAAAGTCAGAATTGCGAGTTATAAAGTCAGAATTGCGAGTTATAAAGTCAGAATTGCGTGATATGAAGTCAGAATTGTGATTTATAAAGTCAGAATTGCGTGATATGAAGTCAGAATTGCATGATATAAAGTCAGAATTGCGTGATATGAAGTCAGAATTGCGTGATATAAAGTCAGAATTGAGTGATATGAAGTCAGAATTGCGTGATAAGAAGTCAGAATTGCGTGATATAAAAAACGCTATTGCCAGTTATAAAATCAGAATTGCGTGATATAAAGTCAGAATTGCGTGATATAAAGTCAGAATTGCGTGATATGAAGTCAGAATTGCGTGATAAGAAGTCAGAATTGCGTGATATAAAGTCAGAATTGCGTGATATGAAGTCAGAATTGCGTGATATGAAGTCAGAATTGTGATTTATAAAGTCAGAATTGCGTGATATAAAGGCAGAATTGCATGATATAAAGTCAGAATTGCAAGTTATAAAGTCAGAATTGCGTGATATGAAGTCAGAATTGTGATTTATAAAGTCAGAATTGTGATTTATAAAGTCAGAATTGCGTGATATGAAGTCAGAATTGCATGATATAAAGTCAGAATTGCGTGATATGAAGTCAGAATTGCGTGATATAAAGTCAGAATTGAGTGATATAAAGTCAGAATTGCGAGTTATAAAGTCAGAATTCCGTAATATGAAGTCAGAATTGCGTGATATAAAGTCAGAATTGCGAGTTATAAAGTCAGAATTGCGTGATATGAAGTCAGAATTGCTTGATATAAAGTCAGAATTGCGAGTTATAAAGTCAGAATTGCGTGATATAAAGTCAGAATTGCGTGATATGAAGTCAGAATTGCGTGATATAAAGTCAGAATTGGGTGATATAAAGTCAGAATTGAGTGATATAAAGTCAGAATTGTGATTTATAAAGTCAGAATTGTGATTTATAAAGTCAGAATTGTGATTTATAAAGTCAGAATTGCGTGATATGAAGTCAGAATTGCATGATATAAAGTCAGAATTGCGTGATATGAAGTCAGAATTGCGTGATATAAAGTCAGAATTGAGTGATATAAAGTCAGAATTGCGAGTTATAAAGTCAGAATTCCGTGATATGAAGTCAGAATTGCGTGATATAAAGTCAGAATTGCGAGTTATAAAGTCAGAATTGCGTGATATGAAGTCAGAATTTCTTGATATAAAGTCAGAATTGCGAGTTATAAAGTCAGAATTGCGTGATATAAAGTCAGAATTGCGTGATATGAAGTCAGAATTGCGTGATATAAAGTCAGAATTGGGTGATATAAAGTCAGAATAACGTGATATGAAGTCAGAATTGCGTGATATAAAGTCAGAATTGCGTGATATGAAGTCAGAATTGCGTGATATGAAGTCAGAATTGAGTGATATAAAGTCAGAATTGCATGATATAAAGTCAGAATTGCGTGATATGAAGTCAGAATTGCGTGATAAGAAGTCAGAATTGCGTGATATGAAGTCAGAATTGCGTGATATGAAGTCAGAATTGCGAGTTATAAAGTCAGAATTGCTTGATATAAAGTCAGAATTGAGTTATATAGTCAGAATTGCGTAATATAATGTCAGAATTGCGTGATATAAAGTCAGAATTGCGTGATGTAAAGTCAGAATTGCGTGATATAAAGTCAGAATTGCGTGATATAAAGTCAGAATTGCGTGATATGAAGTCAGAATTGCGTGATAAGACGTCAGAATTGCGTGATATAAAGTCAGAATTGCGTGATATAAAGTCAGAATTGCGTGATATGAAGTCAGAATTGCGTGATAAGAAGTCAGAATTGCGTGATATAAAGTCAGAATTGCGTGATAAGACGTCAGAATTGCGTGATATAAAGTCAGAATTGCGTGATATAAAGTCAGAATTGCGTGATATGAAGTCAGAATTGCGTGATAAGAAGTCAGAATTGCGTGATATAAAGTCAGAATTGCGTGATATGAAGTCAGAATTGCGTGATATAAAGTCAGAATTGCGAGTTATAAAGTCAGAAATGCGTGATATAAAGTCAGAATTGCGAGTTATAAAGTCAGAATTGCGTGATATAAAGTCAGAATTGCGTGATATGAAGTCAGAATTGCGAGTTATAAAGTCAGAATTGCGTGATATGAAGTCAGAATTGCGTGATATAAAGTCAGAATTGCATGATATGAAGTCAGAACTGCATGATATGAAGTCAGAACTGCGTGATATAAAGTCAGAATTGCGTGATATAAAGTCAGAATTGCGAGTTATAAAGTCAGAACTGCATGATGTAAAGTCACAATTGCGTGATGTAAAGTCAGAATTGCGAGTTATAAAGTCAGAACTGCATGATGTAAAGTCAGAATTGCGTGATAAGAAGTCAGAATTGCGTGATAAGAAGTCAGAATTGCGTGATATAAAGTCAGAATTGCGTGATATGAAGTCAGAATTGCGTGATATGAAGTCAGAATTGCGTGATATGAAGTCAGAATTGCGTGATATAAAGTCAGAATTGCGTGATATGAAGTCAGAATTGCGAGTTATAAAGTCAGAATTGCGTGATATAAAGTCAGAATTGCGAGTTATAAAGTCAGAATTGCGAGTTATAAAGTCAGAATTGCGTGATATAAAGTCAGAATTGCGTGATATGAAGTCAGAATTGCGTGATATGAAGTCAGAATTGCGAGTTATAAAGTCAGAAATGCGTGATATAAAGTCAGAATTGCGAGTTATAAAGTCAGAATTGCGTGATATGAAGTCAGAATTGCGAGTTATAAAGTCAGAATTGCGTGATATGAAGTCAGAATTGTGATTTATAAAGTCAGAATTGCGTGATATAAAGTCAGAATTGTGTGATATAAAGTCAGAATTGCGTGATATGAAGTCAGAATTGCGTGATATGAAGTCAGAATTGCATGATATAAAGTCAGAATTGCGTGATATGAAGTCAGAATTGCGTGATATAAAGTCAGAATTGAGTGATATAAAGTCAGAATTGCGAGTTATAAAGTCAGAATTCCGTGATATGAAGTCAGAATTGCGTGATATAAAGTCAGAATTGCGAGTTATAAATTCAGAATTGCGAGTTATAAAGTCAGAATTGCGTGATATAAAGTCAGAATTGTGTGATATAAAGTCAGAATTGCGTGATATAAAGTCAGAATTGCGTGATATGAAGTCAGAATTGCGTGATATAAAGTCAGAATTGGGTGATATAAAGTCAGAATAACGTGATATGAAGTCAGAATTGCGTGATATAAAGTCAGAATTGCGTGATATGAAGTCAGAATTGCGTGATATGAAGTCAGAATTGCGAATTATAAAGTAAGAATTGCGTGATATAAAAAACGCTATTGCGAGTTATAAAATCAGAATTGCGTGATATAAAGTCAGAATTGCGTGATATAAAGTCAGAATTGCGTGATATGAAGTCAGAATTGTGTGATATGAAGTCAGAATTGCGAGTTATAAAGTCAGAATTGCGTGATATAAAGTCAGAATTGCGTGATATGAAGTCAGAATTGCGTGATATAAAGTCAGAATTGCGTGATATGAAGTCAGAATTGCGAGTTATAAAGTCAGAACTGCGTGATATAAAGTCAGAATTGCGAGTTATAAAGTCAGAATTGCGTGATATAAAGTCAGAATTGCGAGTTATAAAGTCAGAACTGCATGATGTAAAGTCAGAATTGCGTGATAAGAAGTTAGAATTGCGTGATAAGAAGTCAGAATTGCGTGATATAAAGTCAGAATTGCGTGATATGAAGTCAGAATTGCGTGATATGAAGTCAGAATTGCGTGATATGAAGTCAGAATTGCGTGATATAAAGTCAGAATTGCGTGATATGAAGTCAGAATTGCGTGATATGAAGTCAGAATTGCGTGATATGAAGTCAGAATTGCGTGATATGAAGTCAGAATTGCGTGATATGAAGTCAGAATTGCGTGATATAAAGTCAGAATTGCGTGATATAAAGTCAGAATTGCGTGATATGAAGTCAGAATTGCGTGATATAAAGTCAGAATTGAGTGATATAAAGTCAGAATTGCGTGATATGAAGTCAGAATTGCGTGATAAGAAGTCAGAATTGCGTGATATAAAGTCAGAATTGCGTGATATGAAGTCAGAATTGCGTGATATAAAGTCAGAATTGCGTGATATGAAGTCAGAATTGCGAGTTATAAAGTCAGAACTGCGTGATATAAAGTCAGAATTGCGAGTTATAAAGTCAGAATTGCGTGATATAAAGTCAGAATTGCGAGTTATAAAGTCAGAACTGCATGATGTAAAGTCAGAATTGCGTGATAAGAAGTTAGAATTGCGTGATAAGAAGTCAGAATTGCGTGATATAAAGTCAGAATTGCGTGATATGAAGTCAGAATTGCGTGATATGAAGTCAGAATTGCGTGATATGAAGTCAGAATTGCGTGATATAAAGTCAGAATTGCGTGATATGAAGTCAGAATTGCGAGTTATAAAGTCAGAATTGCGTGATATAAAGTCAGAATTGCGAGTTATAAAGTCAGAATTGCGAGTTATAAAGTCAGAATTGCGTGATATAAAGTCAGAATTGCGTGATATGAAGTCAGAATTGCGAGTTATAAAGTCAGAATTGCGTGATATGAAGTCAGAATTGCGTGATATGAAGTCAGAATTGCGAGTTATAAAGTCAGAATTGCGTGATATGAAGTCAGAATTGTGATTTATAAAATCAGAATTGCGTGATATGAAGTCAGAATTGCATGATATAAAGTCAGAATTGCGAGTTATAAAGTCAGAATTCCGTGATATGAAGTCAGAATTGCGTGATATAAAGTCAGAATTGAGTGATATAAAGTCAGAATTGCGAGTTATAAAGTCAGAATTCCGTGATATGAAGTCAGAATTGCGTGATATAAAGTCAGAATTGCGAGTTATAAATTCAGAATTGCGAGTTATAAAGTCAGAATTGCGTGATATAAAGTCAGAATTGTGTGATATAAAGTCAGAATTGCGTGATATAAAGTCAGAATTGCGTGATATGAAGTCAGAATTGCGTGATATAAAGTCAGAATTGGGTGATATAAAGTCAGAATAACGTGATATGAAGTCAGAATTGCGTGATAAGAAGTCAGAATTGCGTGATATAAAGTCAGAATTGCGTGATATGAAGTCAGAATTGCATGATATGAAGTCAAAATTGCGAGTTATAAAGTCAGAAATGCGTGATATAAAGTCAGAATTGCGAGTTATAAAGTCAGAATTGCGTGATATAAAGTCAGAATTGCGTGATATGAAGTCAGAATTGCGAGTTATAAAGTCAGAATTGCGTGATATGAAGTCAGAATTGTTATTTATAAAGTCAGAATTGAGTGTTATAAAGTCAGAATTGCGAGTTATAAAAAACGCTATTGCGAGTTATAAAATCAGAATTGCGTGATATGAAGTCAGAATTGCGTGATATGAAGTCAGAATTGCGTGATATAAAGTCAGAATTGCGAGTTATAAAGTCAGAATTGCGTGATATAAAGTCAGAATTGCGTGATATAAAGTCAGAATAACGTGATATGAAGTCAGAATTGCGTGATATGAAGTCAGAATTGCTTGATATGAAGTCAGAATTGCGTGATATGAAGTCAGAATTGCGTGATA
>CM077203.1:7318481-7823481 GCA_039654625.1 Rhinogobio ventralis
GAATTGCGTGATATAAAGTCAGAATTGCGTGATATGAAGTCAGAATTGCGAGTTATAAAGTCAGAACTGCGTGATATAAAGTCAGAATTGCGTGATATAAAGTCAGAATTGCGAGTTATAAAGTCAGAACTGCATGATGTAAGTCAGAATTGCGAGTTATAAAGTCAGAATTGCGAGTTATAAAGTCAGAACTGCATGATGTAAAGTCACAATTGCGTGATGTAAAGTCAGAATTGCGAGTTATAAAGTCAGAACTGCATGATGTAAAGTCAGAATTGCGTGATAAGAAGTCAGAATTGCGTGATAAGAAGTCAGAATTGCGTGATATAAAGTCAGAATTGCGTGATATGAAGTCAGAATTGCGTGATATGAAGTCAGAATTGCGTGATATGAAGTCAGAATTGCGTGATATAAAGTCAGAATTGCGTGATATGAAGTCAGAATTGCGAGTTATAAAGTCAGAATTGCGTGATATAAAGTCAGAATTGCGAGTTATAAAGTCAGAAATGCGAGTTATAAAGTCAGAATTGCGTGATATAAAGTCAGAATTGCGTGATATGAAGTCAGAATTGCGAGTTATAAAGTCAGAATTGCGTGATATGAAGTCAGAATTGCGTGATATGAAGTCAGAATTGCGAGTTATAAAGTCAGAATTGCGTGATATGAAGTCAGAATTGTGATTTATAAAGTCAGAATTGCGTGATATGAAGTCAGAATTGCATGATATAAAGTCAGAATTGCGTGATATGAAGTCAGAATTGCGTGATATAAAGTCAGAATTGAGTGATATAAAGTCAGAATTGCGAGTTATAAAGTCAGAATTCCGTGATATGAAGTCAGAATTGCGTGATATAAAGTCAGAATTGCGAGTTATAAATTCAGAATTGCGAGTTATAAAGTCAGAATTGCGTGATATAAAGTCAGAATTGTGTGATATAAAGTCAGAATTGCGTGATATAAAGTCAGAATTGCGTGATATGAAGTCAGAATTGCGTGATATAAAGTCAGAATTGGGTGATATAAAGTCAGAATAACGTGATATGAAGTCAGAATTGCGTGATATAAAGTCAGAATTGCGTGATATGAAGTCAGAATTGCGTGATATGAAGTCAGAATTGCGAATTATAAAGTAAGAATTGCGTGATATAAAAAACGCTATTGCGAGTTATAAAATCAGAATTGCGTGATATGAAGTCAGAATTGCGTGATATAAAGTCAGAATTGCGTGATATAAAGTCAGAATTGCGTGATATGAAGTCAGAATTGTGTGATATGAAGTCAGAATTGCGAGTTATAAAGTCAGAATTGCGTGATATAAAGTCAGAATTGCGTGATATAAAGTCAGAATTGCGTGATATGAAGTCAGAATTGCGTGATAAGAAGTCAGAATTGCGTGATATAAAGTCAGAATTGCGTGATATGAAGTCAGAATTGCGTGATATGAAGTCAGAATTGCGAGTTATAAAGTCAGAATTGCGTGATATAAAGTCAGAATTGAGTGATATAAAGTCAGAATTGCGTGATATGAAGTCAGAATTGCGTGATAAGAAGTCAGAATTGCGTGATATAAAGTCAGAATTGCGTGATATGAAGTCAGAATTGCGTGATATAAAGTCAGAATTGCGTGATATGAAGTCAGAATTGCGAGTTATAAAGTCAGAACTGCGTGATATAAAGTCAGAATTGCGTGATATAAAGTCAGAATTGCGAGTTATAAAGTCAGAACTGCATGATGTAAAGTCACAATTGCGTGATGTAAAGTCAGAATTGCGAGTTATAAAGTCAGAACTGCATGATGTAAAGTCAGAATTGCGTGATAAGAAGTCAGAATTGCGTGATAAGAAGTCAGAATTGCGTGATATAAAGTCAGAATTGCGTGATATGAAGTCAGAATTGCGTGATATGAAGTCAGAATTGCGTGATATGAAGTCAGAATTGCGAGTTATAAAGTCAGAATTGCGTGATATAAAGTCAGAATTGCGAGTTATAAAGTCAGAATTGCGAGTTATAAAGTCAGAATTGCGTGATATAAAGTCAGAATTGCGTGATATGAAGTCAGAATTGCGAGTTATAAAGTCAGAATTGCGTGATATGAAGTCAGAATTGTGATTTATAAAGTCAGAATTGCGTGATATGAAGTCAGAATTGCGTGATATGAAGTCAGAATTGCGTGATATAAAGTCAGAATTGAGTGATATAAAGTCAGAATTGCGAGTTATAAAGTCAGAATTCCGTGATATGAAGTCAGAATTGCGTGATATAAAGTCAGAATTGCGAGTTATAAATTCAGAATTGCGAGTTATAAAGTCAGAATTGCGTGATATAAAGTCAGAATTGTGTGATATAAAGTCAGAATTGCGTGATATAAAGTCAGAATTGCGTGATATGAAGTCAGAATTGCGTGATATAAAGTCAGAATTGGGTGATATAAAGTCAGAATAACGTGATATGAAGTCAGAATTGCGTGATATAAAGTCAGAATTGCGTGATATGAAGTCAGAATTGCGTGATATGAAGTCAGAATTGCGTGATATAAAGTCAGAATTGAGTGATATAAAGTCAGAATTGCGAGTTATAAAGTCAGAATTGCGAGTTATAAAGTCAGAATTGCGTGATATGAAGTCAGAATTGCGTGATATGAAGTCAGAATTGAGTGATATAAAGTCAGAATTGCGTGATATAAAGTCAGAATTGCGTGATATGAAGTCAGAATTGCGTGATATAAAGTCAGAATTGAGTGATATAAAGTCAGAATTGCGAGTTATAAAGTCAGAATTCCGTGATATGAAGTCAGAATTGCGTGATATAAAGTCAGAATTGCGAGTTATAAATTCAGAATTGCGAGTTATAAAGTCAGAATTGCGTGATATAAAGTCAGAATTGTGTGATATAAAGTCAGAATTGCGTGATATAAAGTCAGAATTGCGTGATATGAAGTCAGAATTGCGTGATATAAAGTCAGAATTGGGTGATATAAAGTCAGAATAACGTGATATGAAGTCAGAATTGCGTGATATAAAGTCAGAATTGCGTGATATGAAGTCAGAATTGCGTGATATGAAGTCAGAATTGCGTGATATAAAGTCAGAATTGCGTGATATGAAGTCAGAATTGCGAGTTATAAAGTCAGAATTGCGTGATATAAAGTCAGAATTGCGAGTTATAAAGTCAGAATTGCGAGTTATAAAGTCAGAATTGCGTGATATAAAGTCAGAATTGCGTGATATGAAGTCAGAATTGCGAGTTATAAAGTCAGAATTGCGTGATATGAAGTCAGAATTGTGATTTATAAAGTCAGAATTGCGTGATATGAAGTCAGAATTGCGTGATATGAAGTCAGAATTGCGTGATATAAAGTCAGAATTGAGTGATATAAAGTCAGAATTGCGAGTTATAAAGTCAGAATTCCGTGATATGAAGTCAGAATTGCGTGATATAAAGTCAGAATTGCGAGTTATAAATTCAGAATTGCGAGTTATAAAGTCAGAATTGCGTGATATAAAGTCAGAATTGTGTGATATAAAGTCAGAATTGCGTGATATAAAGTCAGAATTGCGTGATATGAAGTCAGAATTGCGTGATATAAAGTCAGAATTGGGTGATATAAAGTCAGAATAACGTGATATGAAGTCAGAATTGCGTGATATAAAGTCAGAATTGCGTGATATGAAGTCAGAATTGCGTGATATGAAGTCAGAATTGCGTGATATAAAGTCAGAATTGAGTGATATAAAGTCAGAATTGCGAGTTATAAAGTCAGAATTGCGAGTTATAAAGTCAGAATTGCGTGATATGAAGTCAGAATTGCGTGATATGAAGTCAGAATTGAGTGATATAAAGTCAGAATTGCGTGATATAAAGTCAGAATTGCGTGATATGAAGTCAGAATTGCGTGATATAAAGTCAGAATTGAGTGATATAAAGTCAGAATTGCGAGTTATAAAGTCAGAATTCCGTGATATGAAGTCAGAATTGCGTGATATAAAGTCAGAATTGCGAGTTATAAATTCAGAATTGCGAGTTATAAAGTCAGAATTGCGTGATATAAAGTCAGAATTGTGTGATATAAAGTCAGAATTGCGTGATATAAAGTCAGAATTGCGTGATATGAAGTCAGAATTGCGTGATATAAAGTCAGAATTGGGTGATATAAAGTCAGAATAACGTGATATGAAGTCAGAATTGCGTGATATAAAGTCAGAATTGCGTGATATGAAGTCAGAATTGCGTGATATGAAGTCAGAATTGCGAATTATAAAGTAAGAATTGCGTGATATAAAAAACGCTATTGCGAGTTATAAAATCAGAATTGCGTGATATGAAGTCAGAATTGCGTGATATAAAGTCAGAATTGCGTGATATAAAGTCAGAATTGCGTGATATGAAGTCAGAATTGTGTGATATGAAGTCAGAATTGCGAGTTATAAAGTCAGAATTGCGTGATATAAAGTCAGAATTGCGTGATATAAAGTCAGAATTGCGTGATATGAAGTCAGAATTGCGTGATAAGAAGTCAGAATTGCGTGATATAAAGTCAGAATTGCGTGATATGAAGTCAGAATTGCGTGATATGAAGTCAGAATTGCGAGTTATAAAGTCAGAATTGCGTGATATAAAGTCAGAATTGAGTGATATAAAGTCAGAATTGCGTGATATGAAGTCAGAATTGTGATTTATAAAGTCAGAATTGCGTGATATAAAGTCAGAATTGAGTGATATAAAGTCAGAATTGCGTGATATGAAGTCAGAATTGCGTGTTATAAAGTCAGAATTGCGTGATATAAAGTCAGAATTGAGAGATATAAAGTCAGAATTGCGTGATATGAAGTCAGAATTGCGTGATAAGAAGTCAGAATTGCGTGATATAAGTCAGAATTGCGTGATATGAAGTCAGAATTGCGTGATATGAAGTCAGAATTGCGTGATATGAAGTCAGAATTGCGTGATATAAAGTCAGAATTGAGAGATATAAAGTCAGAATTGCGTGATATGAAGTCAGAATTGCGTGATATGAAGTCAGAATTGCGTGATAAGAAGTCAGAATTGCGTGATATAAAGTCAGAATTGCGTGATATGAAGTCAGAATTGCGTGATATGAAGTCAGAATTGCGTGTTATAAAGTCAGAATTGCGTGATATAAAGTCAGAATTGAGAGATATAAAGTCAGAATTGCGTGATATGAAGTCAGAATTGCGAGTTATAAAGTCAGAATTGCGTGATATAAAGTCAGAATTGCGAGTTATAAAGTCAGAATTGCGTGATATAAAGTCAGAATTGCGTGATATAAAAAACGCTATTGCGTGATATGAAGTCAGAATTGCGTGATATGAAGTCAGAATTGCGTGATATAAAGTCAGAATTGCGTGATATAAAGTCAGAATTGCGTGATATGAAGTCAGAATTGCGTGATAAGAAGTCAGAATTGCGTGATATAAAGTCAGAATTGCGTGATATGAAGTCAGAATTGCGTGATATGAAGTCAGAATTGCGAGTTATAAAGTCAGAATTGCGTGATATAAAGTCAGAATTGAGTGATATAAAGTCAGAATTGCGTGATATGAAGTCAGAATTGTGATTTATAAAGTCAGAATTGCGTGATATAAAGTCAGAATTGAGTGATATAAAGTCAGAATTGCGTGTTATAAAGTCAGAATTGCGAGTTATAAAGTCAGAATTGCGTGATATAAAGTCAGAATTGCGTGATATAAAGTCAGAATTGCGTGATATGAAGTCAGAATTGCATGATATAAAGTCAGAATTGCGTGATATGAAGTCAGAATTGCGTGATATAAAGTCAGAATTGAGTGATATAAAGTCAGAATTGCGAGTTATAAAGTCAGAATTCCGTGATATGAAGTCAGAATTGCGTGATATAAAGTCAGAATTGAGAGATATAAAGTCAGAATTGCGTGATATGAAGTCAGAATTGCGTGATAAGAAGTCAGAATTGCGTGATATGAAGTCAGAATTGCGTGATATGAAGTCAGAATTGCGTGATATGAAGTCAGAATTGCGTGATATAAAGTCAGAATTGAGAGATATAAAGTCAGAATTGCGTGATATGAAGTCAGAATTGCGTGATATGAAGTCAGAATTGTGATTTATAAAGTCAGAATTGCGTGATATAAAGTCAGAATTGAGTGATATAAAGTCAGAATTGCGTGTTATAAAGTCAGAATTGCGAGTTATAAAGTCAGAATTGCGTGATATAAAGTCAGAATTGCGTGATATAAAGTCAGAATTGCGTGATATGAAGTCAGAATTGCATGATATAAAGTCAGAATTGCGTGATATGAAGTCAGAATTGCGTGATATAAAGTCAGAATTGAGTGATATAAAGTCAGAATTGCGAGTTATAAAGTCAGAATTCCGTGATATGAAGTCAGAATTGCGTGATATAAAGTCAGAATTGAGAGATATAAAGTCAGAATTGCGTGATATGAAGTCAGAATTGCGTGATAAGAAGTCAGAATTGCGTGATATAAAGTCAGAATTGCGTGATATGAAGTCAGAATTGCGTGATATGAAGTCAGAATTGCGTGATATGAAGTCAGAATTGCGTGATATAAAGTCAGAATTGAGAGATATAAAGTCAGAATTGCGTGATATGAAGTCAGAATTGCGTGATATGAAGTCAGAATTGCGTGATAAGAAGTCAGAATTGCGTGATATAAAGTCAGAATTGCGTGATATGAAGTCAGAATTGCGAGTTATAAAGTCAGAATTGCGTGATATAAAGTCAGAATTGAGTGATATAAAGTCAGAATTGCGTGATATGAAGTCAGAATTGTGATTTATAAAGTCAGAATTGCGTGATATAAAGTCAGAATTGAGTGATATAAAGTCAGAATTGCGTGTTATAAAGTCAGAATTGCGAGTTATAAAGTCAGAATTGCGTGATATAAAGTCAGAATTGCGTGATATAAAGTCAGAATTGCGTGATATGAAGTCAGAATTGCATGATATAAAGTCAGAATTGCGTGATATGAAGTCAGAATTGCGTGATATAAAGTCAGAATTGAGTGATATAAAGTCAGAATTGCGAGTTATAAAGTCAGAATTCCGTGATATGAAGTCAGAATTGCGTGATATAAAGTCAGAATTGCGAGTTATAAATTCAGAATTGCGAGTTATAAAGTCAGAATTGCGTGATATAAAGTCAGAATTGTGTGATATAAAGTCAGAATTGCGTGATATAAAGTCAGAATTGCGTGATATGAAGTCAGAATTGCGTGATATAAAGTCAGAATTGGGTGATATAAAGTCAGAAAAACGTGATATGAAGTCAGAATTGCGTGATATAAAGTCAGAATTGCGTGATATGAAGTCAGAATTGCGTGATATGAAGTCAGAATTGCGAATTATAAAGTAAGAATTGCGTGATATAAAAAACGCTATTGCGAGTTATAAAATCAGAATTGCGTGATATGAAGTCAGAATTGCGTGATATAAAGTCAGAATTGCGTGATATAAAGTCAGAATTGCGTGATATGAAGTCAGAATTGTGTGATATGAAGTCAGAATTGCGAGTTATAAAGTCAGAATTGCGTGATATAAAGTCAGAATTGCGTGATATAAAGTCAGAATTGCGTGATATGAAGTCAGAATTGCGTGATAAGAAGTCAGAATTGCGTGATATAAAGTCAGAATTGCGTGATATGAAGTCAGAATTGCGTGATATGAAGTCAGAATTGCGAGTTATAAAGTCAGAATTGCGTTATATAAAGTCAGAATTGAGTGATATAAAGTCAGAATTGCGTGATATGAAGTCAGAATTGCGTGATAAGAAGTCAGAATTGCGTGATATAAAGTCAGAATTGCGTGATATGAAGTCAGAATTGCGTGATATAAAGTCAGAATTGCGTGATATGAAGTCAGAATTGCGAGTTATAAAGTCAGAACTGCGTGATATAAAGTCAGAATTGCGTGATATAAAGTCAGAATTGCGAGTTATAAAGTCAGAACTGCATGATGTAAAGTCACAATTGCGTGATGTAAAGTCAGAATTGCGAGTTAAAAAGTCAGAACTGCATGATGTAAAGTCAGAATTGCGTGATAAGAAGTCAGAATTGCGTGATAAGAAGTCAGAATTGCGTGATATAAAGTCAGAATTGCGTGATATGAAGTCAGAATTGCGTGATATGAAGTCAGAATTGCGTGATATGAAGTCAGAATTGCGTGATATAAAGTCAGAATTGCGTGATATGAAGTCAGAATTGCGAGTTATAAAGTCAGAATTGCGTGATATAAAGTCAGAATTGCGAGTTATAAAGTCAGAATTGCGAGTTATAAAGTCAGAATTGCGTGATATAAAGTCAGAATTGCGTGATATGAAGTCAGAATTGCGAGTTATAAAGTCAGAATTGCGTGATATGAAGTCAGAATTGCGTGATATGAAGTCAGAATTGCGAGTTATAAAGTCAGAATTGCGTGATATGAAGTCAGAATTGTGATTTATAAAGTCAGAATTGCGTGATATGAAGTCAGAATTGCGTGATATGAAGTCAGAATTGCGTGATATAAAGTCAGAATTGAGTGATATAAAGTCAGAATTGCGAGTTATAAAGTCAGAATTCCGTGATATGAAGTCAGAATTGCGTGATATAAAGTCAGAATTGCGAGTTATAAATTCAGAATTGCGAGTTATAAAGTCAGAATTGCGTGATATAAAGTCAGAATTGTGTGATATAAAGTCAGAATTGCGTGATATAAAGTCAGAATTGCGTGATATGAAGTCAGAATTGCGTGATATAAAGTCAGAATTGGGTGATATAAAGTCAGAATAACGTGATATGAAGTCAGAATTGCGTGATATAAAGTCAGAATTGCGTGATATGAAGTCAGAATTGCGTGATATGAAGTCAGAATTGCGTGATATAAAGTCAGAATTGAGTGATATAAAGTCAGAATTGCGAGTTATAAAGTCAGAATTGCGAGTTATAAAGTCAGAATTGCGTGATATGAAGTCAGAATTGCGTGATATGAAGTCAGAATTGAGTGATATAAAGTCAGAATTGCGAGTTATAAAGTCAGAATTCCGTGATATGAAGTCAGAATTGCGTGATATAAAGTCAGAATTGCGAGTTATAAATTTAGAATTGCGAGTTATAAAGTCAGAATTGCGTGATATAAAGTCAGAATTGTGTGATATAAAGTCAGAATTGCGTGATATAAAGTCAGAATTGCGTGATATGAAGTCAGAATTGCGTGATATAAAGTCAGAATTGGGTGATATAAAGTCAGAATAACGTGATATGAAGTCAGAATTGCGTGATATAAAGTCAGAATTGCGTGATATGAAGTCAGAATTGCGTGATATGAAGTCAGAATTGCGAATTATAAATCAAGAATTGCGTGATATAAAAAACGCTATTGCGAGTTATAAAATCAGAATTGCGTGATATGAAGTCAGAATTGCGTGATATAAAGTCAGAATTGCGTGATATAAAGTCAGAATTGCGTGATATGAAGTCAGAATTGTGTGATATGAAGTCAGAATTGCGAGTTATAAAGTCAGAATTGCGTGATATAAAGTCAGAATTGCGTGATATAAAGTCAGAATTGCGTGATATGAAGTCAGAATTGCGTGATAAGAAGTCAGAATTGCGTGATATAAAGTCAGAATTGCGTGATATGAAGTCAGAATTGCGTGATATGAAGTCAGAATTGCGAGTTATAAAGTCAGAATTGCGTGATATAAAGTCAGAATTGAGTGATATAAAGTCAGAATTGCGTGATATGAAGTCAGAATTGTGATTTATAAAGTCAGAATTGCGTGATATAAAGTCAGAATTGAGTGATATAAAGTCAGAATTGCGTGATATGAAGTCAGAATTGCGTGTTATAAAGTCAGAATTGCGTGATATGAAGTCAGAATTGCGAGTTATAAAGTCAGAATTGCGTGATATAAAGTCAGAATTGCGAGTTATAAAGTCAGAATTGCGTGATATAAAGTCAGAATTGCGTGATATAAAAAACGCTATTGCGTGATATGAAGTCAGAATTGCGTGATATGAAGTCAGAATTGCGTGATATAAAGTCAGAATTGCGTGATATAAAGTCAGAATTGCGTGATATGAAGTCAGAATTGCGTGATAAGAAGTCAGAATTGCGTGATATAAAGTCAGAATTGCGTGATATGAAGTCAGAATTGCGTGATATGAAGTCAGAATTGCGAGTTATAAAGTCAGAATTGCGTGATATAAAGTCAGAATTGAGTGATATAAAGTCAGAATTGCGTGATCTGAAGTCAGAATTGTGATTTATAAAGTCAGAATTGCGTGATATAAAGTCAGAATTGAGTGATATAAAGTCAGAATTGCGTGTTATAAAGTCAGAATTGCGAGTTATAAAGTCAGAATTGCGTGATATAAAGTCAGAATTGCGTGATATAAAGTCAGAATTGCGTGATATGAAGTCAGAATTGCGAGTTAGAAAGTCAGAATTGCGTGATATAAAGTCAGAATTGCGTGATATAAAAAACGCTATTGCCAGTTATAAAATCAGAATTGCGTGATATGAAGTCAGAATTGCGTGATATAAAGTCAGAATTGCGTGATATGAAGTCAGAATTGCGTGATATGAAGTCAGAATTGCGTGATAAGAAGTCAGAATTGCGTGATATAAAGTCAGAATTGCGTGATATGAAGTCAGAATTGCGTGATATGAAGTCAGAATTGCGAGTTATAAAGTCAGAATTGCGTGATATAAAGTCAGAATTGAGTGATATAAAGTCAGAATTGCGTGATATGAAGTCAGAATTGTGATTTATAAAGTCAGAATTGCGTGATATAAAGTCAGAATTGAGTGATATAAAGTCAGAATTGCGTGTTATAAAGTCAGAATTGCGAGTTATAAAGTCAGAATTGCGTGATATAAAGTCAGAATTGCGTGATATAAAGTCAGAATTGCGTGATATGAAGTCAGAATTGCGAGTTAGAAAGTCAGAATTGCGTGATATAAAGTCAGAATTGCGTGATATAAAAAACGCTATTGCCAGTTATAAAATCAGAATTGCGTGATATGAAGTCAGAATTGCGTGATATAAAGTCAGAATTGCGTGATATGAAGTCAGAATTGCGTGATATGAAGTCAGAATTGCGTGATATGAAGTCAGAATTGCGTGATATGAAGTCAGAATTGCGTGATATAAAGTCAGAATTGCGTGATATAAAGTCAGAATTCCTTGATATGAAGTCAGAATTGCGTGATATAAAGTCAGAATTGCGTAATATAATGTCAGAATTGCGTGATATAAAGTCAGAATTGCTTGATGTAAAGTCAGAATTGCGTGATATAAAGTCAGAATTGCGTGATATAAAGTCAGAATTGCTTGATGTAAAGTCAGAATTGCGTGATATAAAGTCAGAATTGCGTGATATAAAGTCAGAATTGCTTGATGTAAAGTCAGAATTGCGTGATATAAAGTCAGAATTGCGTGATATAAAGTCAGAATTGCGTGATATGAAGTCAGAATTGCGTGATATAAAGTCAGAATTGTGTGATATAAAGTCAGAATTGCGTGATATAAAGTCAGAATTGCGTGATATAAAGTCAGAATTGCGTGATATAAAGTCAGAATTGCGTGATATGAAGTCAGAATTGCGAGTTATAAAGTCAGAATTGCGTGATATGAAGTCAGAATTGCGTGATATAAAGTCTGAATTGCGTGATATAAAGTCAGAATTGCGTGATATAAAGTCAGAAATGCGTGATATAATGTCAGAATTGCGTGATATGAAGTCAGAATTGCGAGTTATAAAATTAGAATTGCGTGATATAAAGTCAGAATTGCGTGATATAAAAAACACTATTGCGAGTTATAAAGTCAGAATTGCGTGATATAAAGTTAGAATTCTTTCTGAAGACATATTCACATTTCAGTGAGTAACTGCTTGATTTTCTTTCTGTTCCTCACATAAAGGTATTGTTTGGCTTCAGAAGGCCTGTTGTCTTGTAGTGTACTAGTCATATGGACTACTTTTATGGTGCTTTTGCATCCTTTTATAAACTTGAAAGCTCTAAAGAACTCACCTCCAAGTCTTTATGTTATTCTGGTCTTTAGATAATACTTGGCTACCTCCTTCAGTGGAAGTCTATGGGGCTTTTATTTTTTTACGTTTATTTTATTTAATTTTTTTGCCTGTTTAATCATCTGCCAAGAAAATTGTTGCACAAAATAATCATCAAAATAATAATCAACCCCCAGTGAAATGAACTGCAGGAAGGGCTAAATTGACGAGCACTAATCTTGTCACTGACTGTGCTAATATTCAAACACTTTCATCATTTAAGGCCTCATCTGCATATAAAGTGAGGCCTGTGTTTGCTTATTATGTTGAGTTTGCAATCCCAGAAGGTGTATGAATGCTGTATGAATACATGTTAGTAGCGCTCTTAAGCTCTGAACAGCGGCCTGTCTGCCAGCATGTACATCCATTGTATTTGTAAATGTGCATTAAGCATGGCACAATGAATCCCATGTCTAGGCACTTGTTCAAACAGAACAGATTGTTGTTGAGAAGTCAAAGACCAGAAGACCAAAATTTAAATTAAGGGTTCAGACAAACTGGCACCACAGATTTATGGTAACAGAAGTCATAATTACCAAGCGCTTGCCAGCATGTGACCATAATTTGCACAGCATAAGAGTTAGTATAAAGCACTCTGAAATAGTCTAATTTGCAAGTTAAAATTGATTTACATACAGGACTGCATTTGCATGTTTGAAATTTGAGGATGAAAACTCAAGTGAGAAGAAAAAGCAAAAAAACAAATGCATAATTAACCTTACCCAGAGATACTTGCTCTTTGTCACAAAGTATTAATAGCTTATCCTAAAAACGTGAAGTTTGATGTTATCCCATACTTAACAGTCCCCTGCTCCAGAGTGTTTCATTAGCAATCCAACAACATGGCCCATATCAATTTCCAGCGCTTGACATTTTGATTCGTCACATACACAAGCCTTTTATACTTGCGTTCATATTACAATCATCATGAAATACTTCAGTGGCACTTCAGTACAGCAATCTGCATTAGATGGTGTTTTCTACAGGGTCATTTCCCAGCAGTGCTAATGGATGTGGTTGCAAAAAGCCATTGTGTAGCGTTACTTTAAGGTGAATCAGCATGTTATCAATTCAGATACTTTGCTTGTTTCAGAGGCCATAATATTCTCATAATATTCAGGCCATATTGTGTAATTCAGCTGAGGGTTCCCGTGTGGTCACACATTAACCCCAGAGAGACCCGAGCTGCTAAAAGCTTTAAGTAACAGCGTGCCAGGAAAACTCACAGACTGTGCATGTTGGTCAACAGAAACAAGGGTCTATTGGGCATCTCACAATGTTCATTTTTGTTTTGTTCATCATTATAAATTCAATCTAATGGGCGGTACAGCATCAGTATATGACACAAACTAATTCTACAATTCAGAACAGTATGCATTATAAAAAGAATAGAACATAAAGGGTCATGTTTAGGCTGGTTGGCATCATTCAATAAGCCCTTCAATAATGCAGGTATTTTGCTGTAACTACACCAACTACTAAACATCCTAGAACAAGATACATTTACCTCAGAAAAAAGGGTCTTTTTAAATCTAAAAACCAAAACACGGGTAAGTAATTCGGGTAGGAATCCAAAATAAAATTTAAAGAGTCGTTTATCTCAAAACCATCAACAGGCAACAGGCCCTATCATACACCCGGCGCAATGTGACGCCAGGAACGGCGCAAGTGTTTTTTGATAGTTTCAGCCTGACGCAGTCATCGCATTATCATTTTCACGTCCAGCGCCACTTTGTTTAAATAGCAAATGCACTCGCGCCCATCTGTTCGCCCTGTGCTGGTCTGAAAAACGAGGTGTGTTCAGGCGCATTGTTGGCGTGTTGCTATTTTGAGGCAACTGAAAACGACTGTGCCATTGACCAACAAAAAACCTGGTCTAAAGTCAATAGCACAGTATTTTTTGTGCTATTTAAAGGGCGGGTTAGTAATATGCGTCTATAGGCGGGTGCACAACGCACGTACACTCTGTTTATTACACAAACATGGACGTGCAGCAGCACACAAACATAAATAATAAAAATAAAAGGATTCCTCTCCGAAGAAGCGTTCAGTTTTTCCGCTCCCAAATTCCGCCATGTAAATAGCGAATCCGCCATGGTGCAAGCGCAACTGGCTTTTAAAGGGAATGGGAGATTCTGATTGGTTTATTGCACGTTATGCCCAAAACACACATGACATGAAGAGACTAGGTTCAACCCTTTTGGACCATGCGCCTGGCGCACCGACCGTTTTTTCCGTCGTTAAACAAGCAAAAGTTGATTCAGACACACCCTAAGTACCCCTGCCCCATGCGCTTCAGACCATGCGATCAGATTGTTAAAATAGGGCCCAACAAGGTCAGACAATAGCTGTGTCCCAATTTAAAGGCTGCATCCTTCGAAGGACACAGACGTCAAAGGCCATGCCTTTGAAGTCCGTGAAGGTCGGGCTGAGTGTTGTTAAACGGGACGGTCTAGCCTATAGAGGATTGCTCTTGACGCCTAGCATCTGTGACAGCGGCTTTTGATGAACAGGAGTAACTTTTTTTAATGTTATATTGAACTATCTAAAAACAAAACAGGGTTCACAACTTGTCTAAATATGTTCACCTTGGTCCATCCTGTCGTCTTCAGTGTGCAATAAATTCTGGGGAAGGCTAGGCCGCAAAGGATCCATATGCTGTATCCTTCATTACCCGGGAGACAAAGGACACATTTCGAGGCCACATTTGAAAGAGCCTTCGGATTGGATTCAATCTGCCTTCTCTGAATTGGATGCATAATGACTGAGTGCAAGTGAACAGTTTAAATACAAGTCCAACCGAGACTGTGATTAGCTGCAGGTGTGTATGATTAGAGTGAGAGTGGGGCAGAATCCAGAGTCTGCATGTGACAAATATCTTTCTTTTTAGTTTTAGAGTAAGTTTACTAGGCTGGGTAAAAAATATTGATTTCTCGATTTTAATCGATTCTCATTCTCACCGGTCTCGTATTTCTCAAGAAGGAGCTCGGATGCATAAAAGGAGAAGCGACAACAGTGAAGGACGAGAGAGGACCAGGCCTGGACTTTACATTGTGTTGAAACATTCACCAGTTCCCACCATCTTCCCATGACAACGAACTTTGTTACATTGGTGCTGAAACCCGGAAGGAAGGAGGGACATGCTGTCGGAGAGCCCTTGCTGCTGAGGGGGATCACGGTGCTGAGGAGGTCGTGCAGCGCAGAAGAGGGAAGACCGCAAGTGGCTGCCCAAGGCGGTGGTGCTGAAGAGATGGAAGACCGGGGGGACGGAGAGCTGGTGGGGTGGCTGCCATCCGAGAGGGAGCGGAGAAGTCGCCGTTGTTCACCGTGGGCCGGAGCCTGCTGCCGTCCGCCATGATGGGGAGGAACAGGGAACGCGGGACTCACTGTTGGCTGCCCTCAGCTGGAGGAACCAACGCCGGCTGCCAGGAGGCGGAGGCGGAGGAGGATCGAGCCGTCCACCAAGCGTCCAGTTCCACTGTATGGCACCGTGAGGAAGAGCCTCTCGACTGGCTGAGGACCGAGAGCCAGTGTGTCCGGAAACCGATTTATTTATTTTTTCTCCTCTCCCTTCTCTTATCTTTGTCGCTCCTTGTGTATCTGTCTACTTTTCTCTCGTCTCGTCCAGTCTCGGCTGCGTGGGTACCCCCCGGCCTGCGAGGGGCGATGGGAGTATGTGACAAGCAGGGCAGGTGAGAGAACGGCGCATCACATCATCTCTCAAGGAGGATCTCGGATGCATAAAAGGAGGAGCGACGACAGTGAAGGACGAGACAGGACCAGGCCTGGACTTTGTTGTTTTGTTTATGTTTAATTATGTGTGTGAGGTTTTCATTTTTTTTATTATTTATTAAAGTTGTTTAAATGTTCCCGGTTCCCGTCTCCTTCTTCCCATAACAAAGAACATTGTTACACCCAAGAATCAATTAGTCTTGTTTTCAATTGATAAATGAACGGAACATTGTAGCCTGCTTCCCATCCAATAAATCGCAATAATCTTTGTGCTTTGAAAAAAAAAAAAAAAAAAAAAAAAAAATATATATATATATATATATATATATATATATATATACCGTTTTGACTCTGTTTAATGCAGCGTGACAAATCGCTATAGTGCCTCATTTCAATATATAGTTTTAAGAATCTTTCAATAGTTTACTGGAAAACAATACAAAAATATGTTTGTTTGTTTGTTTTTTTGCAGTGCAAATGCATTTCTTAAATTTGCCATTCCTAGAATATGTGCACTGAACACAAGGTCATGGCTCTCTTTAAAGAATGCATCCATTTCAATATTTACTTGGTTATGTCTTAAAGTGAAAGCCATGTTTAAACGTGTCCTCTGAATGCACTCGAGGGAGAGATGACTTAGTATAAATATTAATGTTAGCAGTAGAGCAAGGCTGTGTCAAAGTGGAGATTAGCATGGCCTATCTTTAGAAGTACAGCGGATTAGAGATAAAAGCATCCTTGTGAGTTTCTGGCTGCATCCCAATTCACATACCTTAACTATGTACTTCAGTAGTGAAGGCCGTAAATGGGCAAGTTTTGACCTTTTAAAAAACTTTAAAATATTAATCTGCCACAATCCAGTAGCATTTAACATGAAGTAGTGAAAGCAAAAAAAATAGGGGGCGTGTCCACTTATGATGGGGAGGAGAGAGAGTGTGCCAATCAGCAATAGGGGGCATGTCCACTCATGATGGGGGAGGAGAGAGAGCAGTCAGTAGTAGGGGACATGTCAACTTATGATGGGGAGGAGACAGAGTGAGCCAATCAGCAATTATATCAATTAATACATGCTAAATTTATTATAATTTCATATATTTACAAACTGCTGTACACTAAAAAAAAAAAAAGCTGACAGAGCACAATAGCAAAAAGTAAAGCAGCAGCTAGGGAAAAGCATACGTCAATTTAATGCTTTTAAAAGCCTAAAAAATCATCCAGTCATGGCCATCGGGAACTGATTATTGCAACCAGAATTTTCTACCTTCTAATAGAGCTGGGACGATACACCTATCTCCCGATTCGATACTATCACGATACTTTGGTGCCGATACGATATGTATTGCGATTTTAAAGAATTGCGATTCTATAAGTATTGCGATTCGATATTGCAATGTTTTACGATTTTTCTGTTTTTTTAACACTAGACCATGGGAAAAAGTTGAATCATACACTTATACAGACTGTATATGATGTACAAGATGAGTCATATTTACAAAAAAAATGAGTTTTATTTCAGAAATCATCTGAACATACTACATTCTCTTGAATAAATTATTCATTTGTCGTTTTCAA
Organism: Rhinogobio ventralis; assembly: GCA_039654625.1. Classification (NCBI taxonomy): domain Eukaryota; kingdom Metazoa; phylum Chordata; class Actinopteri; order Cypriniformes; family Gobionidae; genus Rhinogobio; species Rhinogobio ventralis. The sequence continues at coordinate 7,335,857 of CM077203.1, forward strand.
AAGATGATAACTATTTTGATCGCTACCGTAGACGTCAGTGTTTATATTTGAACTATAAACTTTTATCCCAGTACTTCTATGATAATTTGAACTATCACAGAAATAATGATACTATGAGGTTGAAATAATGACAGCAGCTCTCTCTTGATCAGCGGCAGTGCCAACACAGATTTGAATGTTGCAATATGATTTTGTCAAAGGTTTAGAGAAACAAATTTTTGTCATTTAACAAGATTGCGTGGGTGTTTGATTCGAGATCACACTCTTTTAAAGGTGCAGTGTGTAAATTTTAGTGGCATCTAGTGGTGAGGTTGTGAATTGCAATCACACATCGCTCACCCCTCCCTTTCGAAGCACATAGAGAAGCTACAGGGGCCAACACAGGACAAAATTGTTGTTGTCAGGGAGCAGAGAGTAGCTAGCGCTGTGTAGAGCAGTTTGTCCGTTTAGGGCTACTGTAGAAACATGGAGGCGCAAAATGGCGATTTCACTGTAAGGGGACCCGCGGTGTATGAAGATAGAAATGGCTTATTCTGAGGTAATAAAAACATAACGGTACATTATGTAAGGTCTTTATACACCACTGAAAACATAGTTATGTATATTATATTGTATTTCTGTCAATAGATCCTCATAAATAATACACTGCACCTTTAAAGATTAATTGTGCAGCTCTACCGTCTCTCAGCATTGATGCAAAGCTTATATGTGTAGCGCGAGGGCTTTTCAGTGCATTCATTACTATATTAATGTTCATTAAGTGAGACATCGCTATTAAATGATACAGTGTTTCTCCCACACATCCCACCAGAACCGTTTTCGGAACAGTTTAAATCTATTTCAGTCAGGACCACTTAAGTCAAAAACACCATAGACAAACTTTTAGTCAACTTTTTTTATTAAGCATTAAGCATTGCATAGATGCTGCTGATGCAGAAAATAAGTTGCCAGCTGGGGTGCAGTATTATTGGAACAATGAAGTTTTAATGCGTAAATGGAACCCTAGATTAGCTGATGAGGGTATGGGTATGTCACATCAACATGCTAAAAGCATATGTTACACCAGACAAGACAGTCACTTCTCATACTTCCATTGTTACTCCTATTGTCGCTGGTGTTTGCTCCCTTGTCTATTCTCCTACACAGTCTTGAGACTTATCCTACTCATCTCTTGACATGTCAACGTGGGAATGTGATGAGTCTAATTAATAGGTTCCCTATGCTGTTCTCAGATGTTTCCAGCCAAACTACTGTCATTTGTCACGACACTGATGTTGGAAACTCCCCACCTGTCAAACAGCACCCTTATCGGGTTAACTACAAAAAGTGTGAGTTAATGAAAGAGGAAGTGCAGTATTTGTTGCAACATGGTTTCGCTCAGCCCAGTCAAAGCCCCTGGAGTTCACCCTGTCTGCTGGTACCGAAGTCTGATGCTACGTATCGATTCTGTACAGACTATCGCAAAGTTAACAGTCTTACCAAGCCAGACTCGTTCCCATTGCCTCGGATGGAGGACTGTGTGGATAGAGTTGGTGCGGCCCGCTACATTACTAAACTTGACTTATTAAAAGGGTATTGGCAAGTGCCATTGACGGAGCGGGCCTCCGAAATATCTGCTTTTGTTACTCCAGATAACTTCCTTCAATATTCCGTAATGGGTTTGCGTTTTGGGATGCGAAACGCCCCAGCCACCTTTCAGCGTTTGATGCAGAGAGTGTTATCTGGAGTATCACATTGCGAAGCCCATCTAGATGATGTTGTAATTTTCTCAGACACATAGGAAAATCATCTAGATACACTTACTGAAGTTTTATGTCGTTTGGCTAAGGCTTCGTTGACTCTGAACCTTGCGAAATGTGATTTTGCAAAAGCTGTTGTGACTTACTTGGGTAAGAAAGTTGGTCATGGTCAAGTTCGCCCAGTAAAAGCTAAAGTCTCTGCCATCCTAGCATTTCCAGTTCCCTTGAATAAACGAGGGTTGCAACGATTTTTGGTAATGGTGGGTTACTACAGAGGATTTTGTGAAAATTTCGCTACTGTAGTCTCTCCATTGACTAACCTCCTGAGTCCCTCTAAGAAATGTATATGGAGTACTGAGTGTGCTGATGCTTTTGTTGCTGTGAAAGACATTATGTGTAATGCCCCTGTGCTTGCTGCCCCAAATTTCACCTTGTCTTTTAAACTCCAAATAGATGCCAGTGCAACTGGGGTAGGGGCAGTTCTACTCCAAGAAGATACCTCAGGAATAGACCACCCAGTTTGTTACTTCTCCAGAAAACTCAGTGTCAGCAGAATTACAGCACTATAGAGAAGTAAACCTTAGCTCTCCTCTTGGCTCTGCAACATTTTGAAGTTTATGTTGGAGGTAGTTGTACACCAGTGTTAGTTTATACCGACCACAATCCTCTAACCTTCTTATCTCGTATGTGCAATTCTAATCAACGCCTGATGCGCTGGTCGCTCATTGTGCAGGAGTATAACTTAGAAATTCGTCATAGAAAAGGTTCAGAAAATGTAATAGCGGATGCACTGTCCAGAGCCATTAGTGCAAACTATTGACCTGTGAATATCTAGCACCTTCATACATGAGTACATGTTTTGGTGAATTATTACACATTACGGTGGTAATCTGTAATTTATGGGTGGGAGTGTTACGTCCCAGGGTGTATGTCATTTATTGTTAATTTGTTCTCTTTAATGTGTGTGTGTGTGCTTGTGTTTCCCTGCTGCCCAACAGCCTGCTGGGAAAATGAGTTTTTGCTTGGTCTCCTCTGTTTCTCCCTGTCCGCTCGCAGGAGCCTGATTGATGCCACCTGTTCCTCATCAGAGTTTGTGGAGAGAAGCTTACGGGGAGCTTGCATTTAAACAGAGAGAACTGCCTGTTCACCAGAGAGAGCAGGGCCTGTCTGTTTTCCCAGACTTTTCTGAATGTTGAAACCTATGTGTTACAAACTAATGCTGCCTGTGTTGCATATACTGTAGTGTCAGAGAAACTTGGTGTGCTCCATTGTTGTTGTTTGATGACACAATAGGGAGGTGGGTGCCACTTTTGTTTTTACTAACCCCAGCTTTTCTCATGGTTTTGGGATAGTAAGGTAGGCAGGGAAGATATTGGTTGTTTATTTGATTCTTATGTTTGATAGGTTAGTTGGATTCCCTTACTCCCAGGTAGTTTACACTTTTGTTTGTTATTTTGGCCTTAATCCCTCCTCCTGAAGCTTGAAGTGTCTTATCTTGTTTTCTTTGAGTTAATTTTACTGTTATCAACCCTGTTCATAATTGCTGTAAAAGAGACTTTACTTTTGTAGAAAGTTTTGTGTGTGTTGAGCGTGTTGAGCGTGTTGAGCGTGTTGAGCGTGTTGAGCGTGTTGAGCGTGTTGAGCGTGTTGAGCGTGTTGAGCGTGTTGAGCGTGTTGAGCGTGTTGAGCGTTGGCACTGCAGACAGACCCAACTCTCTCTCATTTTTTTGCTTTATTTCATGGGGATACGATACCTTTCTTTTTAACCACATATGTTACTCTCCCACCGCCCCTACACAAAAAGGGGATGTAACACTGTACTTAAGCTGTGCTTAAGTAAGGCGCCCTGTTTGAGAGTTGCCAATTGAGTGCATAGGAATCGGATCAGCTGATATGGGCAGGGTTGATAGCGGAGCTTGACTACGTGGCCTGCCTGAACTAATGCGGAATGCTTGATTTGTGGTGGTCAATGTTGATATTGTGGCGAGCCACTTCTTGTTTCCAATTGACTTTGTGATGCATTTTGCTTTCTCAGTAGCGCTGGTCGTCTCACAACGCTTTCTCACATCCGCTTGATGACACATTTCGCCCCCTGTTGGAACAAAAGTGGGTAGCTTTTATCTAGCTTGTCTACAAGCAAGGACTAAAATAAAGCAATTTAATTTGAATTAATATTGATTCTGGAATAAAAAAAAAACTATTTTAAAATCGTTAATGAAAAAAATTGCGACGTTATTAATAAAACGATCCCCAGTCACATGGATCTGCGAAAACGACTAAAAACACTGTATTCTGCTGCCTGGCCAGCAGTTGGCGATGTCACTTTGTAAACAAACACTATGGGCCCTATTTAACGATCTAAGCGCATGGTCTAAAGCGCATGTATGGTGCAGGAGCACTTAGGGCATGTCCAAATCCACTTTTGCTAGTTTAACGACGGGAAAAATGGCCGCCGCACCCACTGCATAGTTTAAAAGGGTTGTCCCTATTCTCTTAATGATTAATGGGTGTGTTTTAGGTGTAACGTGCAATAAACCAATCAGAGTCTCATCTCCCATTCCCTTTAAAAGCCAGGTGCACTTGCATTTAAACAACATGGCACAGGAAGTGAAAATGATAACTGCGTCGGGCTGAAACTAGCAAAAAACACTTGCGTCGCCTGGCGTCGCATTGCGCCAGGTGTATGATAGGGCCCTATGTGCCTATAGACTGAACATGTAATACGCATGCGCATGACATCACCGCTTTCACAAATTCCCTTTTTTGTAGTTTACATGAAGATGATAACGGTATAGTTTTCAAAAACTTTGAAACCCTTTTCAAAAATGTGCCTTTTCAGGCCCCCAAAACACAGTTTTATTCATTTTGTGTAAATTAACGAATTTTTTTGCATTAAAAAAAAATGTTTTTACTTGAAAATGGTGTCGTGTAAACGGCCCCTGAGTAATGAAATGTGTGACGTGAGGTTTACGATCTAGACGGCATGCATGTAGAAAAGCAATAAGAAGCGCATAAGGTTGGCCATCTCTTCATGTTTACAGTTATTTGAGCTTCAGCACAGCGAAATTATGATAATAATATCTGTCATTGGGGCTTTTGTAAATGGCCTTTCTCAATTCAGAGACTCATGATAGACTCAGATCACACCCTGCGAGACTCTAATGAGGGCCAGGCCTGTGATGGAAGGACTAATGGTGTCATTACTAGAGTCAAGTTCCCTCCGCTGCCCTTTATTTCAGCACACTGGGGAATGTTAGCACAGATATGGGGACGAGGCCCTCCACTTCCCCGGCAGCTGAAGAGCCAATCCATTCAAAGCGCTACCCATAAACCTCGTGCCTCACCTCTTATTACAAACACGTAAAGAGCGAAACATGGGTTTTTGCACTTCGACCTCCTCACAAACAGACAGACCGTTAGAGCTGCATGAAACTGGCCTCGTTGGTATTCTATGCCAGAAACACACAGAATGGAAGCAAACTCAATTTGCACATCAGGATGATTGCATGCTGCAGTCGGCAGCCATTTGCGGTCTGGCCTCTAAAGCACAACATATATGTCCAATACATCAGCTCTTTTGAAAAAAAAAAAACAGGCCCTTAAGAACGCTGAATGATGCTGCCACTTATCGATGAATGTGACATAACAATATTGTATGTTTGCTAATACAATCAAACCAGCAATATGGTCATTTTGTAACCTCTAATGCTATTTCAGCCATGTTTTAATAATATTGGCAGGTAAGACAAAAGTCTCTGAGCATATTCAACAGAATTCAAGTTAACAACATCTTGCTACACAATCTGTGAAAAAAGTAAAGTTTTAATTAATAATTGGCACATCATTTATTTTTATTAAAGTTTTTATTAAAGGTGTATTATTTCCATGAGTTCATAAAATAATAAAATGCATTAAATGGATCTTGGATTGATGAATTGATTTAATTAAATGAATCAATTTTTTATTACAAGTTAGAATTGCTTTACTATTATTTTAAAATGTGTAAAATATTCATAATAAAGAATGGTTATGTTTGTCCACTGGTATAGTGTATATGAATCTTTCAAAGAAAAAAAAATGAGTGCTGTCAAATCGATTAATCGTGATTAATCGCATCTAACATAAACGTTTTTGTTTATATTATGTGTGTGTATGTGTGTGTGTGTGTGTGTACACACCCATATATGTATTTTATATATATATAAATATACAAACACACACACAGACATGCACACATACATTATATAAACAAAAACGTTTATGTTAGATGTGATTAATCATGATTAATTGATTTGACAGCATTAAAAAAATACATTCCATGTATTCAATTTTATTCCATGAGTATATAAAATAATATAAATGCATTAAATGGACCTAGGATTGATAAATCAATTGATAGGCTAATTAAATTAATCAACTGGCATTTTATTAAAAGTTCTAAATTAAAATAATTCTTTATTATTCTAAAATAAGTCAAATATTTATAATAAACAATCAGAATGTGTGTCCAAACTTTTGACTGGTAGTATGTCAATCTTTCTGAGAAAGAAAAATGTATTTGTACTTTGAATTTCCATTTCCATGAGTGTCCAAAAAAAAAAATGCATTAAATGGATCTTGGATTGATAAATTATTTTAATCTAAATGAGAAAGAGGTCTTTCAGCACATATTATTGATCCAGACAAAAACACACTTGTATGGAAATAATACAGTAATGTAGTACAGTAATGAGAATGAGATCATCCTAACTGTACTTCATCCTAATGCTATAGCGTTCCTGTAGCTCAAACACTTGCAGGAAACACAAATTATATTTGTTTCCCAATAACGTTGTTTCTTAGACTCTAAAGACTACGAAGACTCTAAAGGTATATCATTTCTAGGCATGTTCCTGAACTATATCTTAGGAGGTTGCTTAAGGTATACCTTCTTAAGTGCGACGTTACCAGGTGCTGTGGTGGGGGCGGTGCTGAACTGGTTTATCAATGGCTCAAAAATAGATTATTCACTCTATGCAGGGGCTGTTTAACTGCGTTATGTGAGAAAGCGGTGTTCTTTATAATAGAAGCACTTCGAATTGCAGCTTCTGACATGGTAGCAAGGGGACTAAAGTTTTCACGGATGAAATAGTGCACATAGAAATGGCTCTGCGGACGGTGCAGTCTTTGATTTAGCACAACTATTCGCCGTATCGCTGCCATAGTTTGACCAAACTCCCTTCCACAATCATTGCCTTTAAATAGACTCCATAATGATTTGCCAGCTGATGTGCCTTTGGATAGTATAATTAAAAACCTAGCAACCATCAGTGTAATGACAATTGCATTCTTTGCATGAAAACACTTCAATTAGCAGAATTATATTCGTATAGACTGAGATGTAAAGAAACAGTGGTGGCCACTATCGTGATTAACTGTCAATAGTGATAAGGTATAGCTAAGAGTGGTCCAAAGTGAGAGTGATTTCGGGAAACACATATTAACATTAAGGTACAGCTTAAGGTATAACTTAACAATGTAGCGTTAAGAAGGTTTAGGGAAATGCAGCCATGCACTTTATCAAGTTTGTCCACCCATGGACTTGGTGTTGCTGGCGCCATGTTCTAACATTTGATTACTGCAGGAATGCTTGCATGATATTTTTCCATTCCTGCAGAGAAAACATCTGAATGAAGACAAAAGCTTGTCTCCTGTGTATCTGTAAATATGTTTGTAAAGGTCATGATTGTGTCTGAAATGTAATTTTGCTGTATTTTATGGCTCTAATGGGGACACCAAATGCATTCTCAGAACCTCATAATTCATGCGGCTTTCCAGAAGATGCCAATGACCTTCTTTTACATCTGTTTCACTATTTTTGTCTAGTTTTGTCTGGTGTCAGAAGCACAGAATTCCCAAGCACTTCCAGCAAGATACTTAAAAGTTTCTGTCGACAAAGTCACAGCGACTGCTGTTTGAATTCTTAAGCAGAGAACGTGTTATATTCAGAGTGGATTTTAACAGAACAAAATGGTGTGTCAAAATCAATTAGCGCTTTGAGGATTTAGAGATCGCAGATTGGAGGGTCATAATTATAACCTGCTCTTGGCTGGCAGTTTTTCTTTTCAACAAGATTGATCTGCATAATTGCAGAAAGGAGTCAGGAGGCAGTATGTCTGACAGGATGTTTTTTGGAGGTTCTCAGAAGACAAACAAAAGGCTCCTACAGGATTTCTGGTCTGACGGATCTGACGATGTGAATGACGGGTTTGATAACCCACCTCACACAGTCATGAAAGACAGCTGGATTTATAAACGACTCACTAAAATGAAAAACAATATGAAAAGCCTGGCAGTATTGTATTTTAGTTTACTGCTATTGAACTGCATTGCAAAGCTAGTACTTCAATTGAGTACTACTATGTTAGTCAAGGGTTCTTGCACCAAAAATTTCTTTTTTAATTTAGCTGTTCACCTTCTCTCAAATTTTTTTAATTATTCAACTTGGAAAGTTGGAATTGTTTACTTAAAAAGTGAAAGAGTGTCAATTGACTTCCAACTTGAAAACTTAACTCAAATTTTGCTGATTTGTGGGTGTATGAAGTCACACGAACATGGTGGCACCTAGGAAGATTAATGCCAGTGTTCACTTTTCAGCAAAATCTCAGTAAATCAATAGACCTTAAGGCCAAAGTATAGGTCTATTTCGCTTTTTACGCATACGGTGGGGGTCTGCGTACAGTGCGTACAGTACTTTGTACGTGCAGGTTGCACATGCGCATTAATGTTTTTTTGCAGTATTTATATGGGTTGTAATTTGTGGCGAGAGATTGCTCAAAACTGTGCATGCGTCGAACGAATGTGTACGCGTAGTCAAAAGAATTATACTTTGCAAGGCTGTGCGTTCGACTGTGTGCATACGTTCGCGTCCGTGTAGAAAAAAACAAGTACACTTTCGGCTTTAGTCAGGTTAGACACCATATTGAATTTAATGTGGATTAAAGTGGCTGTGAGGGATAGACAATTTTTTGTCAACAACAGTATAATCCAACCACACTGTGCTTCTATCCCTCACAGCTTCGTTTTTATTCCTGTGAAAAATTCAATATCGCTGCAACACGTTGATGCATATTTGCATAAAGTTGAATTCTGCTCAATTTTGTTGCATCACCAATGGTCTCTGTCTCCTCAAATCACCAACTCTGACTGAAAAAGAATGGCTTACATTTTGCTTCGTCACTGTAATCATAAAAATGTTAGGGTGAACATCTCTGAAGACTCAGTACCTCAGTTATGATTGGCTGTTTTTGCAGCTTTGTGGATTGCTGAGGAATTTTGCATCGTGAACATTAGAGTATGTCTACATTGTACATTAAACTAAAAAAATGAAAGAATAATCATTTTTTTTATGCTTTATTAATCCTAGTTGGTTTACAGATGAACAAACAGAACTGCAAGAGACAGAACAAGCTAATCTTGTTTTCCACCCTGACTTGTTAATTGTGTTATTACTGTGGATGGGTGGACGCTGTCTTCCTCTTCATCTCTGGAGACATAACTGCAGATTGACCCTGCTACTCTGTTCTTCACAGCTAGTATACTAATATTAGCAGTGTTATGCTGATAGCACCCTGCCCCCACAAAGCAGCATTTACACAAGCCCACTATAAGTTATCGAATACCAGCACTGATGTAGCTTAACCTTTTTCTTTCACAGAGACAAATGTAATTTAAAAGATCCATTATTGAAATTTGAACATTTTGTACAAGTGCAAGTAGATTAAATTATGCAAAATTCTCTTTTACATTGTTTTTGAACATAATTATGCAGTGATGTGTACACAACCACCCTATTATGCTAAAAATCCACCCACTTTGTTATTTTCCCCATAAATCAGAAATAGTTTTTTAAAATGTTATACATTTTGATGCCACAATGATCTCCCCTGAGTGAGCCGTACATCATCCGCCATGTTTATGTCATTTAACAGCAGCATTCAAGTAAGAAAGTCATTCTTATTAAAGCTACTAAAGGTATTCAGTCAAGAGTGAGTGATTTTCTGTTTGATTCACATTAACAGCATAGAGCAGCAGGTACTGTACATTTGGCCTGCTGTGACTTTAATACACAGATCTAATATACACATGCAATTTCTTTCACAGCTTTTTACGTTCAGATATAAACAACTGTATTTATGTGAACTTTGTGTGTATTTGACAGTTTAATAATAAGACGCGCAATAAGACGTGAAAGAGAACTTTGTTTAGTGCTCCGTAAACTTTAGGACTTTCTTTAGAACTTTGTTTACATTTGGATGTGTGTGTTCAGAAAACCAAAAATCTGATTTAATTGATTTAATTGATATGGCTTTAAAAACGCATGCAAATAATAAACTTTCATGATGGTGAAGAACTGCAATGTCATGTGAGTGTAACCGAGATACAGATGATAATTTTGTTTGTTGTTGCCAGATTATCCAAGGCACCAGTCATAAAGGCACCGCCCTCCTCTGAAAAAACGGGGTGGGGAGTACCAGCTCATTTGCATTTAAAGATACACACACGAAAACAGCATGTTTTTGCTTTAACTCAAAAAGGGGCAATTACAGCATGGTATAATAAATGATCCGTGGGGTAATTTGAGCGGAGAATTCACTGACACATTCTGGGGACACCTGAGATTATATTACATAAAAAGGGGCATAATAGGTCCCCTTCAATGTAGTATTTGTTGGACTGAATTTAATTTATGCTGATTTAAATACAAAGATCATAAAAAGATACAAAAATACAAATATGTCTGGACAGGACGACTTTCTTTACTTTATCAAGGTAATGCGAACGAGATCATTGCACATTTATCTATAAATTATATATATATTAGGGATGTTGACGGTTAATCAATGATCGATTCATTGTCGATAATACATTTAATCGATAAAACTTATCGATCATGGATTAAGCTCATGCGCGTGCGTGCTTCTCAACCGCGAAACATGTAAGCAGACACAAGGAAAAATTAAGCGAGCACGCCAGAGTTATGTTTGGGACCATTTTACAGCTGGAGTTACACCTTCATCATGACTATAAGTGTGCGTGTGCATTTGCAGCCTTTTGTTTTGTGCAAATGTAAGTTGTAATGTTGTGTTTATTTTGTGTGGGCCTGTCTATATCTGATTTATCTCATAGGATGCATTTGGTTAAGAATTAACGTGGCAGTAAAGCATGCCGGTGATCAGCTTCAGTGCGCGCAATTCAAACACTGCACAACTAATAATGACTATGATTGGGACTGTCATATTACACTATTGTAATAAAACATTGTGAATTGGTCAAGACAATCTCCTGAACTCCAAACTGAATGTCAGAATGGGAAAGAAAGGTGATTTAAGCAATTTTGAGCGTGGCATGGTTGTTGGTGCCAGACGGGCTGGTCTGAGTATTTCACAATCTGCTCAGTTACTGGGATTTTCACGCACAACCATTTCTAGAGTTTACAAAGAATGGTGTGAAAATGGAAAAACATCCAGTATGCGGCAGTCCTGTGGGCGAAACGGCCTTGTTGATGCTAGAAATAACCACTCGTTACAACCGAGGTATGCAGCAAAGCATTTGTGAGGCCACAACACGCACAACCTTGAGGCGGATGGGCTACAACAGCAGAAGACCCCACCGGGTACCACTCATCTCCACTACAAATAGGAAAAAGAGGCTACAATTTGCACAAGCTCACCAAAATTGGACAGTTGAAGACTGGAAAAACGTTGCCTGGTCTGATGAGTCTCGATTTCTGTTGAGACATTCAGATGGTAGAGTCAGAATTTGGCGTAAACAGAATGAGAACATGGATCCATCATGCCTTGTTACCACTGTGCAGGCTGGTGGTGGTGGTGTAATGGTGTGGGGGATGTTTTCTTGGCACACTTTAGGCCCCTTAGTGCCAATTGGGCATCGTTTAAATGCCACGGCCTACCTGAGCATTGTTTCTGACCATGTCCATCCCTTTATGACCACCATGTACCCATCCTCTGATGGCTACTTCCAGCAGGATAATGCACCATGTCACAAAGCTCGAATCATTTCAAATTGGTTTCTTGAACATGACAATGAGTTCACTGTACTAAAATGGCCCCCACAGTCACCAGATCTCAACCCAATAGAGCATCTTTGGGATGTGGTGGATCGGGAGCTTCGTGCCCTGGATGTGCATCCCACAAATCTCCCATCAACTGCAAGATGCTATCCTATCAATATGGGCCAACATTTCTAAAGAATGCTTTCAGCACCTTGTTGAATCAATGCCACGTAGAATTAAGGCAGTTCTGAAGGCGAAAGGGGGTCAAACAGTATTAGTATGGTGTTCCTAATAATCCTTTAGGTGAGTGTAGCTTAATTCAAGTTCACTTGTGCATTTGCATCATTTTGTGCAGATATAATTTGTAATATTATGTTATTTTGTATATATCTTAATCTCATATAGGATGCATTTCTTTGAGCTAAATATCGCGCTAGCAAAGAACTTAAGTGTACCGGTGTTCATTCAGCGCGCACAGCTCAAACAGCAACGCACGACTAATAATAACCTTGATTGGGACTGTCATATTACATAACATTGAGAACACTATTTTAATAAATAGTTGTGAATTCATTGGGTTTAGTTGCCATGTTCAGCGTGTTTTGTTTCAGGAAGAGCGCGTTCATTCTGAATAACAGATATGAGGCGGCGTTGGTGATGCGTTGTATTAGAGGTTATATTTGATTATTAAATAAGTAATTTAATTAAATGATCAATCGCATTGACTCATTTTACAACCCTACTAGCCCTTTATTTAGACTAAAAACCCTTCTCATTCATTTGGTGAGGAACATGGTGTTTTGAGCAGCATTTGCACACCCTGTCATGCTGTCGGCTATAAGCCACTGTGTAGACACATATTGCAGTATTAAGGCTAACGATTAATCGATTAATTGATCATTAATTTAAACGACGATCGATCATGGGAATTTATGTAAATTGACATCCCTAATATATATATATTTATCACTTGTGCAATTACAAAACATACATATATTATCTATTATATGTATATTTATATAAAACGATTTTTTTTTTTGTATTGTCTTGGTTATTTCTTTCATCCATTTTAATGTAATTTACAGACTAAATAATACAGGAGCAAGTGTGATGCAGAATTGCATCCGACAAAGAAAGTCACATGCAAGCATCCTTATTACGCTTAGCGTGCACACTGAATCTGAGAAGACACTTTTTCAGTGTGTATTCTCTATCAGTTGTTACCCATAAGCCACAATTTTTCAACAATCATCTATTAGATATCACAGAATAAAAACTATTTTGGAATCAATAGGAGCAGTTTATTAAAAAAGTGCTGCAGGACAATAAATCAATTGCGAGGTCTGTTTACTGGAGGCTCAGAGTTTAAATAACAACACACAAGATCGCATTTTGATGAACACACTGTATGTGTTTTGGCCTCTGTAATGGCATAGGGCAGGCTCAGGTGTAGAAAAACATTCCCAGATCGCTCACGGCCCCTGAGGGGCTTTTAAACATTTTCATCCAGGAGATGTTGATCCAAGGTCGTGACCCTTTCCTTCCACCAGCGGGGAGCGTCTCACCTTCTGAAGCGGGCTGTTTTCACACAGCGCAGAGGGATTTAAAGACTTTGTTCTCCAGTGAAGCAGGATGATGGGCTCTGACCGGCAGAGCAGCCTTTGAAAGATGCTGAGGTGAAAGAAAACACTGAAGAGGCTGCTGTGACGTGGAGCCTCTGGCTTCAAAGGTAAAGGAGACAATGCGAGAGAGCATTTTTGCAGTGATTCTGGTACCTGGTGTGACACTCATCAGTGCGGCTGATTGCGCCGCAGTAAACGCCCTCTGATTGAATATGTGACAAGGACTCTGGCAGTGTAAGGAAATTTACTTTAAGCAATGTCAAAATTGTATGTCATGAACAAACATGCTTTAATATGTGCTACTGCCCAGGTTTCAATTCAACAAATAAAAAAATAAAAGTGACATACTGTATGTACACAATGGGCATCCTATTAAATGGGATCTATTATGTCCAAAGTCTTGATTTAGTTTTTGGGGTCTACTGGGTTTTCATGCTTGAATGTTCAAAAACATTATTTTTCACATTTTTACATTTTGTTTCAGCACCATATTTTACATATTTTGTCTTCCCAGTCTGTCAGTAACGCTCTGTTTATTTCCTGTCTCTATCACCATGTCTACACCGGATGTGAGCAGCGCGATGTGACACCAAAAAAAGACCCTAATAGAACCCAGATTATAATCAGTGATGCTGTCCACTGGATGCAGCGCAGTGCTTGGCGACACGACAAATCCCCGACAGTAAACTGATGCCTCGTTCTATTTATGACATACTCCAAGCACTCATGATACTTCTCATAGGAAGCACAAATGTATTTGCAATGATTGCTTTGTCGCGTCCAGTGTAGACAACTTGTAGCTGCTGCAGCGCGATGCATCGACGGTCACGTCCGGTGTAGACACCGTGTATGAAGCCCCTCCTTCTGAAAAGCGCCAGTTTGCTGTGATTGGTCAGCCGCTTCATGCGTGTTTTGCCCCTTACCATAACCACGAGTTTCAATACACTACTAAGGCCCAATCCCAATTCTATTTTATACCCCTTCGCCTACCCCTATGCCTACCCCTTCCCCTTGCCCCTTGAAACAGTGTGGCAAGGTGTAGGGGTGAAAATATTCCCCTCAGAAATGGGAAACCACTACTACACCATTACACGTCATCATACGTCATCATACCCCGTTTCTTTTATTAGTGTTCTGTAACATTTAACCAGTATGAACAGCAGTGAAGTGCATAGACTATATCTAACAGAAACCAGGTGCGGGAACGTGTAACAAATTACTCACTCCCAACGTTGTTTTGCGCTGTATTTCGACTTAAGAAAACAGCGCTCGTTTTCAGTTAAAAAACGTATGAACTATCGAGTTTCCTAAGACGATGTACTTTTCCATCGGGCCAAACTGTTCTCCTTGTTTGTTAACCGTTCCATTCCGTGCCAATCCGAGCCAGTCGGTATGGATATGGTTTTGTTTTCTACTGTGGTACTGCGATAACAGAGCTCTTTGCAATGTAATACAAATGAGTCCGTTTGTATTACATTGCAAAGATTGCAGACGCAATCTTACATTCTTACGCAATCTTACATTGCAGATGCAAGAGTAACTCCCTTTGAAAGGACTTTGTGCTTTGTAACTTTGCGGACCTTTTTCATGCTCAAACAGCAACATTACAAAAAAAAGCATAATAGAACCCCTTTAAGGGGCTGTTCGCACAGAACATGCTTTTGCATTGCAGCTTTCTAATCTGATTTTCAGCATTTCACATCATGAGTGTCATGTTTAAAACTTCTCACATGTGATGCATCCAATCATTGTCCATTTTTAAAACAATGGAGCTATGAGATGAATCAGGGAGCAAGATAAATATTTAATCTGTACTAAATGTGTACATGTGATCTGCACTCCAATTTATGGAGCCGGATCAGCCTCAAAAATAATACATTTACAAAACAAAATTCATAAATGCACAGCACAATTCACATTTACAAAATCCGATTCGTAAATTCAAAACACAATTCATAAATGTAAAAGCATAAATATTTCCCCAAATGCTCACACAAATGCTCACACTTATTTTACATATAAATTTAAACACAAATACAAATATGTATATCTGCTCAGTTACTGGGATTTTCACGCACAACCATTTCTAGAGTTTACAAAGAATGGTGTGAAAAGGGAAAAACATCCAGTATGCGGCAGTCCTGTGGGCGAAAATGCCTTGTTGATGCTAGAGGTCAGAGGAGAATGGGCCGACTGATTCAAGCTGATAGAAGAGCAACTTTGACTGAAATAACCACTCGTTACAACCGAGGTATGCAGCAAAGCATTTGTGAAGCCACAACACGCACAACCTTGAGGCGGATGGGCTATAGCAGCAAAAGACCCCACCGGGTACCACTCATCTCCACTACAAATAGGAAAAAGAGGCTACAATTTGCACGAGCTCACCAAAATTGGACAGTTGAAGACTGGAAAAATGTTGCCTGGTCTGATGAGTCTCGATTTCTGTTGAGACATTCAGATGGTAGAGTCAGAATTTGGCGTAAACAGAATGAGAACATGGATCCATCATGCCTTGTTACCACTGTGCAGGCTGGTGGTGGTGGTGTAATGGTGTGGGGGATGTTTTCTTGGCACACTTTAGGCCCCTTAGTGCCAATTGGGCATGGTTTAAATGCCACGGCCTACCTGAGCATTGTTTCTGACCATGTCCATCCCTTTATGACCACCATGTACCCATCCTCTGATGGCTACTTCCAGCAGGATAATGCACCATGTCACAAAGCTCGAATCATTTCAAATTGGTTTCTTGAACATGACAATGAGTTCACTGTACTAAAATGGCCCCCACAGTCACCAGATCTCAACCCAATAGAGCATCTTTGGGATGTGGTGGAACGGGAGCTTCGTGCCCTGGATGTGCATCCCACAAATCTCCATCAACTGCAAGATGCTATCCTATCAATATGGGCCAACATTTCTAAAGAATGCTTTCAGCACCTTGTTGAATCAATGCCACGTAGAATTAAGGCAGTTCTGAAGGCGAAAGGGGGTCAAACACAGTATTAGTATGGTGTTCCTAATAATCCTTTAGGTGAGTGTATATCAAGCTGAAGTATTTAATATACTTGAATTAATTTCCATCACACATTTATGAAAGATGTTACATGTATTTATGGATTGTTGAATCTGCACTTGCAATTCGTCACACGTGCATGGACTGCTTTGCCTTTGCGTGTGGTATTTTTGAGACCTTCCTGGCAAGTGAAGATTCATAAATATCTTTTTTTGGAGGATGTTCTGTTTAGCCAGTCGCGGTGAGCTTTTAATCCAATAATCAAAACGCTCCTTACTGAACAGACTCAAGAAGCTCAACGCTGCGCTTGTACTGTGCATTGTTCCATGATCGGGTCCTTTCTGTAAAGACATTTTAATGGGTACTCTTTTTCTGGCACCTGATTACAATTTCTACAAAATCACATTATGATTTAGCTACCCGGTTAGCCTGCGGTCTTATACACCAAAGTTGCACATACCCGGTTTATTCAGATCAATCTGTAATGTTATTAAATAAGTGTTAAATGTCCAGATATTTCATTTATTAACAAAAATTATGTAATGTGTTCTGCCGTTATTATTATTAGTAGTAATATCAGGTTCGCAGTTACTTTTGACCAGGCATTAAAAACAGCTACCACCACCTGAGGGAGATTTTGAAGACACACAGCGGAGAGATTTCAGCATGGAGGATAAAAACCAGACTCAAGTAAAGTCGTTTTTTTTATCTGATGGCATTATCTTATGATGCCATTTCTTAGTTAATGAAGTGTGCAGTTTGCAGTGTTATAATGTTGTTAGCCCACACCAGCTTACTTATATTATAACTGGTGTTTGTAGGAATACTTTAGTAAACACAGGATGAATGGGCGATAAATAATCAATAAAACAACGATTTCAATGATAAACTATCGAGTAATTTTAAAAATGGTTTATAGCCAGTGGGTTCTAAAGTTACACATGGTAGTCTTACAATTGGTGCATAAGTTACTTGATATGATACTGACCTGCGAAGACCCACCCTGTTCTATCATTTTTCTGGAAGGTAAAACAGAAGAGAATATAAGGAATTCATCATTTAATATGAGAGTATCTTTAATTATGAGACGATTGTTCAGCAAACTTAACAGTACAGATAGGCTAACGTTAGGGTAACTTACATTTCGTGAAACAAGAAAGGCTAGCTCAACTAAGAAACAATGATCACCAACTTAGCCGACCAGCGCACATATTAAAACTACGTAAACAAATGTATAACGGTGAGTGATTGCAGGGGGGGACGGAGAAAAAAAACATACCTTTATTGGTACTTGACATCGCCTGCTCGGGAGAGGGTTGCTCATGTTTTTTTTTTCCATTTCTCAGTCAGTCACGCGCCACCAGCTTAAAACGAGCTCTTCTGATTGGCCGAAATTCTCTGCTCTCTGAACAGGGCCTGCCGCTGCCTCACAGATGCACAAATCACCTTTTCACGTAGTATATGGTGCAAAAGTGAGAGCGTGCGGAACTTGTCATTTGAAGGCTAAAAAACTTTTTGAGACTCGTATATTCTACAAATGTGCAACTCTCATTGCATGGATTCACGTATTCATTTGTGGATGTGCAAAATTTGTCCGTGACTTCACATTTTTGATACGGGTGTGTGAATGCGTTTTGCACCATATTCCCGGCAGCAACTGCAGCAAAAATGTGAGCTTATGAGTTTCTTTATGTGTGATTCGTAGAATAGGATTTGTGCACCTGCAGTGAAGAATGTGTTGTGTTTGTTACGCTAGTTACGCTTAAGTTTACAACTCCTAAAAGAGTTTTCTCTGTGACTTCAAATGTATTGATACACATGTGTGGATATGCTCTACAGCTACAAATTCCACTCTCACACGTGTTCAGTTGTTTTGCACCAAAAATACCTTCATAGGTTCACGAGATTCACGAGCAGCTTTAACTGAGGCGCTACAGCGATCTGTCACCACACATTCAAGAGCCACAAAACGGTATTTATTGTTTAAATTTCTTTAAAAAAAATTTGAGAGTTAAGACTTTGTTTCATATTAAAAGTAACCTGCTCTGTCCTGTCTGTCAGCCCGTTGTCAGTGTCCTCTTTGCTCTGCGATGTGTTTTTCACTACGTGAGAACATAGCCATGGCTTGTCGGACATAGCAACAGTAACTAAAGGGGGCGGGTCTTTGTGAACGGTCAATTGGTTGTTGCTGTATTGTGTTGCAACTCATTTGCATGAAATTCTGCTCACCTTTGTTGCATCGACAACAGCTTCTGTTGCTCAAATCGCCAAATGTGGTTGAACACCCTTGAACACCCCTACAGCCTGGAAACATTGACAATGTTCAACAGTTTCAACTAAAATGTCAAACTTACTGTACAGTATGCAATATTTTTGCATTAAACAAAGATTCATTAGCCCTCATGGACTACTAATC
Source organism: Rhinogobio ventralis (assembly GCA_039654625.1). Classification (NCBI taxonomy): domain Eukaryota; kingdom Metazoa; phylum Chordata; class Actinopteri; order Cypriniformes; family Gobionidae; genus Rhinogobio; species Rhinogobio ventralis. The sequence continues at coordinate 7,354,704 of CM077203.1, forward strand.
AAGTGTGTGAGTCATTTATTACTTTCGTTAAAGGGCAAGTATTCCGAGACAATAATAAATTGATCAAAATAACCATTATGATTTTTTAGACTATATAATTAACAAGACAATATCATTAATTAGAATTGTAATTCCACTGATGCTCTAGTTGTAATGAAGAAATGTTACTGGCTTGTGACTCACCGAGTTTGTATTGATTCCCAAGAAATCCAAGGCAAACATAATCCCCCTCTGAAATTAACAAAAACAGACGCAGGATTTGCAATGCAAATTCAATTTCACCACATGAGTTTCAATTAATGGAGTTACAATGACAAAGGAGTGTAATTTCAGGAGAGGCACCTGCATAATTTGCTGTGCAGCTTTGAAAGTGATTGAGACGAGATAATAACTATCAAATTAAGGAAGACAAGTAATGATCATGTTCAGATATACTGTATGTTTACATATTGGGAAGGTATTGTGCAAATTCCACACTAAATTTCCTCTCCTCCATTAATGATGTGATTTTGTTCCATGCCATAATGTGACATTCCAGAATATTTCTTCACTGTAAAAAGTGAAAATGACCTTAACCTGAATGTGGTCAGGTTGATTTGATTGTATTAAATAATATTTGGACTTGAAACTGTTAGCAAAACAAATAATAAAAGTTCATTCATTTTAAATAAATATTTGTATTAGTTGTGCAAATGTGCAAGTCAAATTCTTTTCAAGATCTTTTCACATATTTTCAACTACTGTTAGAAGGCCAGTTCAGGTGTTACATTGGGGAAAAAAAGACAATTCAGAGACACAAAGTCTAGCCATTTCCAATTAGAGAATTCTTGTTTGGCTTTTAAGGAAAAAAAAAAGATAAAAATACATTTTGTTTTAAGCTTAAAGCTGTTTCTATGGATACAGCATCGTTGCTATGTAACAGTGCATGTAGAAAACATGTGGCATGTGCACGGTTCAGTCTAGAGCATGTACTCATGCCTACTATAATCTGTATTCTGTGTGATTATATGTAGAGACATCCTGTCAATCATACTCCTTGAACAGATACATGTATGTTTCAGCATCAACAATCAACTCAAAATGCCATGACAAAGAAAGAAGATCACACACAGAAAACACATTTTAAATGTTGTTTTGACAGTCACTAAGTCATGAAATTACCAAAGATAAACCAGTTTGGCACAAGAATGAAATGTTTTCATTGGGAAAACAGCAGTTCTTGCAATGTAATACAAACGTCAGTCGTTGCCTTGGAGACGCAAGAGTTTACAGATGATATAAATATCGAAATAAACCAGATATTTGTTTTAACTGTATTATTAATTTATTAATTATTAGTTCAAATCACTCAAATGGTTGTCTACGGAGAAACTGGCATCCAGGCAACACATAAGTTATCGATCCCGAGTGGCAACATCACTACACGCATTCTAGCACCACGGTAGACGGTGTATGCAGGGAAATTCATCATACCTCTTCGTTCGTAGTGTGGTCCCGAAAAATCTTAGTTTGAAGGGCTATCTGGCCCTTCCCCTTACCCCTACCACCATCGAGACACCCCTACCCCTTCACATAAACGCGCAAAACGAAGGGGTAGGGGAAAGGGAAGGGCTAAGGGGTAGAAATGGGATTGGGCCTAACTCAACCAGGCCCCGACCCTTTATTCTGCGTATGCCTTGAGCGGGAATTATTTAAATAAGGAATATTGTGACGTGTACGTTCCTGGAAGAAAACTCAAGACTCGAGGTGTTTCAGGGAGTTCAGAAACAGTGATAGAGAATAACTCTATCATTTTAAATGTTGTTTTGCCAGTCACCAAGTCATGAAATTACCAAAGATAAACCAGTTTGGCACAAGAATGAAATGTTTTCATTGGGAAAACAGCAGTTCTTGAGAATGACACGCCATCTTTATCAACACATTCAGTTAAAAGCAAGGTAATATTTTTATTTATTATTTAATGTAAAGTTTTAATTTATTTTAATATTTTATTGTATTATATTTTATTTATTGATTATTTCAAGTAATGTATGTAATGTATTTAAAATTGTACTGTATTGCATTTCATTTATTATTTAATAAATGAATGTTTGTAAATTATTTAAATATTTTATTGTATTGTATTATATTTTATATATTTATTATTTAATGTAAATTTTAATTTATTTAAATATTGTATTGTATTAAATTGTATGTATTTATTATTTCATGTATGCAATTTATTTAAATATTTTATTGTATTGTATTTGTAATTATTTATTATTTAATAATGTTTGTAATTTATGTAAATATTTAATTGTATTGTGTTTTATTTTGTTTATTATTCATTGTAATGTTTGTAATTTATTTAAATATATTATTGTATTATATTTTATTTATTTATTATTTAATGTAATGTTTGTAATTTATTCAAATGTTTTATTGTATTATATTATATTTCATTTATTTATTATTTAATGTAATGCTTGTCATTTATTTAAATATTTTATTGTATTGTATTTATGTTTATTATGTTTTGTAATGTTTGTAATTTATTTAAATATTTTATTGTATTGTATTTTATTTGAATACAAATAGTAGTTTACTTACTTGCTGTAGTTGACTTTATTTCACTGCTAATCTGTACATATTTATCATACAGTATACAAAATGACGAGCCTGCTGTTAAGTAATGTTTTGGTATATTTTAATAAATAAATTAAAATAAAACAAAGTAATTATGTCATCGTCATAATCACGAGAGGCCAACTGACATAGCAGTGAGCATACACATTATGACATCATGCACAAATTCTGTTACATTAGAATACATTTGATCATTACCGTTCTAATTAGTAGCTATTAGATCAAATCAGCTTTAGCCTGAAATAAGAGCTAAATTAGCTCAAGTTCAGAAGCTCTACAGCACTAATTTATAAATACAGCTGTTTTTAAGGAGAAACGCTGAATCTACTGAAGTTCTCTTTTCTAGAGTCTATGTTTTTTTATAGTTTCACAGTTGAATACCTAATTATGAAAGTAATGGAAGGTGTACATAATAAAGTCTAAGAAAAAAAAACATACATGTTCAGATATTCTTATAGATATAACACTGGCACATCCAAATAACTACATCATTGTCATTCCTCTATTATAAAATAAAAGCGTCTGATAAATGCATGAATGTAAAAGTAAATCAGGGCCACAGCATGCAGTTTACAAGAAGTCTGCACCCATTACTCCAAGGCAAACAGAACAAAATTGAGAGACAGAGAGGAATTATTTTGATTATTTGCTATGCTGAAAGTCTCTCATCCCTGTCAGTCGTGACACAAACTCCATCCAGGTAGCTCAGATCCAATTTTAATTCACTCATGCTCTCCATTTGAGCCAGCTAAATATGAACAACCATTTTTTTCTGGCAGTATGTGACTCAATTAAGGCTATTTCCTCTGCCCAGATTTCTCTTGTAAATTAGGGTCTTGTAATCCATACGTTGATCTATTTAACATGATCATTACAGCACATACATGGATGGCGGATGCAACGTGACCTATCACAATCACACCCTGCAAAACACACGTCTCTGTAAGAGAGCACCACACCATGAGGAGAATCCATGTCAGTCCTGCTGTAGAAATAATGAATACTCTGGCCAGTTATTTGTGCTGATGGACAGCTCTACAATGGAGACCAAACTCCCAAAGATGCTTAAAACAGATGGAAACAGCTTTGGAGCTCGTAATTAAAAGTGGATGGTTTTTGTGTTTTTTGTTGTATACTATTTGACATGAATAATAACAAGGATTTGCAGGAAAGATACACATACATGTATGTGTATAAATCTTAATACTGCATGTTCCAAAATCTGATGTGCTTTCTAGACAGCCTTTTAAAGCAAAGGTTAATGCAGAAAGATAATGCTGCCTTGTAAGATACCTCAATATGAACATATTCTATGCAGCATTGCATGTATCCTTTAGACATGCAACATACAGCAAGCTTACTTTTTAGTCTTGAAAAGAAGACAGCTCACGATGGGTTGGCTAGCTACGGCAGATAGATGTTCTCTTTGTTCTAATAAAGTCGGGATCACAAACAATAAGGCCACTAAGAGTCAGGCCTGACTGAAGGATTCATTAAAATGTGAAGAAAAGGTCACAGCCCTGGAGGACACGTTACAAAGGAGCACTGAAGTTGTGATGGACCTCCAGTGACTGTCCACAGGAGCAGCTCTTCATGAAAAACACACAATGATCCATCTGTACAACATGCCATTAAACTTACCGATGAGATCATGTACTGCCCTCAAAGAGAAAAAGCTGTCCATGATCATGCTCTATTATTATGACTTCTATGTGTGTGCTTTAATGCTAATTTTAATCATTTTCTTCCCTGGAACATGGAAAATAGAAAATATCATAATAATAAAGCGAATTCATTTAATTATTGCTTAGAAATAGTAAGCTACTTTGTCTGATTATTAGTGGAAATATCCCTGGGCTCATTATAGGTCGTTTATTACACTAATGGAGGCTCATGTTTAACTCTTTATAAACATAAAGTAAAATAGAACTTCTCAAACTTCTTATCAATTTCCCTTCTCTCAAAGCTATGCTTTTTTTCTTATTAAGAGCATAATGACTATACACTGTTGGAGGGACAGCTGATTGCTTGAAATGATTTGGGATGTCACTAATTACACACATTAAAAGGCCGTGTTAAAAAAACAAAACAGATAAGAGCCTGTATAATTAAGCTTCCCACTCACTTCACTTTAATGTCTGTATGTGTGTGTGTGTCAAGAGACCCCATGAATGCAATGGATGACAATTTGAACAGTGGGAAAACATGTGATTTGGACTTGGCAGATCCGTCACTGTGCAGCTGTATGATCTGTTGATGCACGCGATGATGCCTCCATAGCAGAACAACTAGAGTAGCCAACATTGGTAGAAGCAAAGTCGTTATTGCTAATGAAAACTATTGTGAAAAACTAGTGAAACAATTACAGAACATTTGCAAAAGAATGAAAATGGCACAGCAACTATAAAGAAATTCTATATAAAACTTACATTTATTTGCAACATATTGAAAATCTATATAAAAACATACGTTTGCCAAAGAATGCAAAAACAAAACGTAGATTTAATTGCAAAAGAATGAAAATGGCAACGCAACTATGACGAAAATCTAAATAAAAACAAGTTTGCAAAAGAATGCAAAAACAAAACTAATGTGCACTACAGTATATAAATATGAACAAATCTATAGACTTAGAGTAAAACTTAATTTTTCATATTTTCAATCAATTCTGGATATCCTAAATTACACTAATCATCCTAAGCAAACTTTTGACTTCAAAAATGTTGTTGTAAAGAAAATCTCATGCAGAAAATCTCATTAAGGTGCAACAAACACCTTAAACTCTTAAATATATGAATATATCGAACATTTCCAAAGTGGGTACTTACATTTCACTGCTAAATGTAGCAGATGGCAGATTTAACGCATGTTTAATGTCATATTCATTTGTATATAAGACCCTGGAGCTTTGATATGATAATCGATGAACACCAATCAGATCATCTGTGTTATGTGTGTAAGACTCTGAGGGAGGATGGCAGCGCTCATGATGGCAGCACAGATGGCACTGCACAACATATGAGTGTGTAGAGATCATCCGGTCTTTCCCTCCAAATGTCGGAAATGTTTGCACTGTAGTTTATAGCACAGGGAGTCTTTTAAAGATGCTGCTTCACTAGAGAGTCTCTTAAATTATCAGACTGAATTGTCTAGAGAAGAAAAGACAGAACAATTGTTTTATTTCCAAATACTCTGTATAGAGCTAAAATGTTGGTGAACAACATGGTTAAACCAGCTAGGCCCTCACCAAACCAGCATGGGAATTTGTGCTGGTATAAGTTGGTCTTGTCGGAGAGGATATAAGGACATACCTTCCTATTTAATTTCCCTTTGCTGTGCTAAACAAATCAATATATTTCAAAAGCACAGAGCAGGCAGTCTGCATATAAAACCAGTTTAAGTCAGAGAGTGGACGAATCACAGGAAATGTACAGATCAATGCACAACACACTATTACAAACTGGCTCCACCAGCAGCAGAGGCAATGAAAAGACCATAACATGAATCACTCAGCTGGAGAATTACAGATATCACGGGCTGCACTGAAGAAGGCGATTACATGTCTTTGTCTGCTTTCTCTCACATAATTGGACATCTCTTTCTCCGTAATGACAGCGAGGGGGAAATCTAACTAGCAGACAGTGAACTGTATTAGTACTGTATCTCAATACTCATTATAAGGCAAAGAGTCTATATGTCACACACAATGGGGTCCAAAAGTTTGAGAGCGCTAATGAAAGAGCAATAGCAAGAGCTTATATTTATCATTTGACTTATTTTGATAAAAATATTTTAATTGCAAATATATATGAGGTAAAATCTGGTAAGGGGTAATAATGGAACAACGGATGTAGCGCTAATATAAATGTTAAATCCACCAGCTGGAGTTCCCCATGATCTTCATCAGAGGTCACTCCTCCCGACTACTACTATTATCTCATCATGAACTACATTTCATATAACCCATTGCTTGGACTCATTATGGTTTGATTACTTCCACCTGTGTGTCATTTGCTTATTAATGTTAAGTCTTGTTTGTGTTACACTGCATTTCTGAACGCTTTCTCTGTTTTCCCGTATTATGGTTCTGATCTTCTGCCTGTTTTCCTGGATTTTCCTGTTTGTCTTGTGTTTTGACCATTTGCCAAATATGTGGATTACGATTGTGGATTACCCTGCGTTTGGATCTTCTAACCATTTGTCATGACGCAACAATAAACTTAACAGGAGATTTTTATAAAATATAGTTTGATCACTATCTTCTCAGTTATTTAAAAGATTAAAGCAAGAATCAAAGTATGATCAAATGTTGTTTAATTTTCCAATAAAAGATCATTTTTATGTGATTTCTTACATTTACCCCTTAGCAGATGTGTGCATATCAATCATTGTCATACATCATGTCATTGCACTAATAATTTTAGTGCTTCAACCTAAACTTAATTCAGTTCATTGACAAGGCAACAATTAAAATTTTCGTTCAGTTTCTAAACTAATATTAATATGTAGGGGGTAATCCATGGCTAGCTGTGTATTAAACAATTTTAATGCACGACATGGAGGCAAAGAACCGCCCAACGCAAAGCAGATGGTAGTTGCCTCTGGGAAGTGCATCAAAATAGTTTAATGCACAGCTAGCCGTGGATTATCCCGCTTATAGCATGGTCATTTGCCAGCATTGACCACTTAAAGCTGTTATTGATGTTTGCAGCGCAATATTTGACCGGAAGGGTAAAACTGACAGTTATTTTCGTCAGTTACGGCTTGGTAGATCTAGCATTCTGCCCGCTTTGAATCAGAGATAAAGTAGTGTGTAAGATGACATTTATTTGAATGAATGAATGAATGAAAGACTTAATTATTGAGAGAGAAAGATGAGAGATGCATACCTGCATCTGTTCAGTATCTGTCTCCAATAATAATAAAGCTGCATGAATTTAATTACTTCAAAATAACAATGTAACCCCCTCGTTGCTGAGAAATATAATGTATCGATTCAGATTCAAAGCTATTTTATTACTAAAGTCAGGGGGCAGCATTAATAACAAGTGTCTGTGCTCCTCAATGTTTTTGTGTGTGTGCAGTGCGATCTCCGCTCTCTTTATGCGAGTGACGAAGGCCTATGGGTGTGCACGCTTCATTGAAAACAGCGCATTAATATAAAACAGTGATTTAACTGACTTGGAAGTTGCAGCTACCTGTGCATTAATTGGTTTTATTGCACACCTTCCAGCCAATCAGATTTAAGTATTCAGACAGACCATGGTATAATTTATTTTATTACAGCTTTATAGACTAAAACAAAATAGTTAGTCTTAGTTTTAAATAAATTAAATAACCCCGGCCCACTTTCAAGAAGAAGGCGGAGCTCGGACGCATAAAAGGAGGAGCGACGACAGTGAAGGACGAGAGAGGACCAGGCCTGGAATTTACGTTGTGTTTTGTTTACGTTTTGTATGTGTGTGCAAGGAAGTCGTCCGTGAGGGGCTGCCGCTTTTACTTTCATTTTGTGTTTATTTTTATTAAAGTGTTTAAATGTTCGCCGGTTCCCGCCTCCTTTTTCCCTGAACATACGAACTACGTTACATTGGCCAATTCCAGGCCTGGTCCTCTCTTGTCCTTCACTGTCGCTGCTCCTCCTTTTATGCGTCCGAGCTCCTCCGGTGTGACGCGCATCTGGCGCTCATCATCAAAATCACTCCCCGGCCTCGTGTCGCTCTCTCACGGCTCTCGCTCGCCTGGCTCGTCACAGTTTGTTTCAAAATTTTTGTTAGATTTGTGCTAAAAGCATTTATATATTAACTTTTAGCATTCCTATGTCAAAAAATGTTTACCTTTCTCAAATCTGTGTCATTAAATACCAGGTTCCCATTGTGGCAACTTACCCCATAGACTATTACAAATCAAAATAATGATTTGAATGTTTAATAGCTTTCTGTAAGCCTAGTAGGGACTACAACAAGCTTATTCATGGGTTAGTGACATCACTAACCCTACAATTTACATAAACCCTGCCCCCAGCAACACGCAACAAAGGGCGAGGCCATGTTGAGAAGAGGAAGAGTTGTAGTCGAGCACATTTGGGAGTCTGCTCAAGCTGTTGCATCTGTCTTTTCACATTTATTGCAATACAGTATGTAACACAAATACAAAAGCATGTCATAAAAGCAAGATGACAACATAAGTTATAACCATAATTAAATTAAACTGTACTTGTTCTATCTTCATGCAGCATTTATTCTCTGGCTCTGATTGTATATTTTCTTTTAATTTTGAGTATATTACTATTTGTTATATGTTGAATTCATGTTTTTAAAAAAGACGCTTCAGAGAGTGACGTTATATTACGACCGTTGCAGTGTCAGAAGAAATTTCGCATGCTCAAAGTCTACTTTGACCGCGGCTTAACTCGAGCTCTTGAAGCTCCGCCCTCTTCTTGAAAGTGGGCTGGGAGCAGCAGCTCATTTGCATTTAAAGGGACACATAAAAACAGCAACGTTTTTGCTCACCCTAAAAAAGTGACAATTTTAAAATGCTATAAAAATTATCTGTGGGAAATTTAGCTAAAACATACACACCCTGGGAACATCAGAAACTTATTTTACATCTAGTAAAAAAGGGGCATTATAGGACCCCTTTAATATTGAGCCTAAATGTGTTTTAATATCACTATTAGTGAGCATAGTATAATATCTGTATAATATCAGTCTTCAAATGCAAGATATTTAAAGTGTATATAAAATATACTTGCAATAGTTCCACTTTAGCACAATCAAATATACTTAAGTATATCTTTAGTTGGATCTCAGCACTATTTCTGGATAACTAAAGTGCATTAAGTACAAAATTAGCTGTTCCAATTTAGCAGACTTTAAGTATATCAATTTAGTATACAGTACAAATGCAGGGTATTTATATTAAGTACATAAAAAATGTAAATGTATTTGTAGTATACTTAGCATAAAATAAATGTATTTGAAATACATTTTGGTATATTTATTTTTCACTAGGGAAGTCATTACAGTAATCAATATTCACAGCAAAAAAAATGGTGTATATACAGTATAAGCACTGCAAAAAGAAAATTCTGGGATTTTTTTCTTGTAATTAATTTGAATACTAGTCTCTATATGCATGGATGGAAAAACAATGCTTATGTATACAGTATATGCATGCCATTTTCTACATCATTATGACAAACTGACAAAAGTAATTTAAACAAGGTGAACAAGGTGAAAGATAATCTCCCGAAGCACAGCATCAGCATGCTGTAATTTATATGATATTCACATTCACGGCCTGTAGAGATAAACATTATGTAAAGTAAACAGGCAGAGAAAAAGTAAAGCGCACATGCGGGTGGGTGGAAGGCGCATGTGCGGTGGGAGTTCGACCTGTCGATAATGAGCGCGGCTATAGAACTACTTCAAAGCTGATGAAAACTGCAACCTCACAGGCGATGGATTTGCGCTTAATGTTGGAAATAATGACCTGCAGAGGGCATAAAGAGGGAAGAGAAACCCCTCCGAATGAAATGTTCATTGTTCAATTAAGCTGCACTCTCCTTTGGTAAAATCAGCCTGATTTGAGGAGCTTTTTGATGGTCTGCTTCATGAGGCCTGCAGGTTACCAATGGATCTGAATTTACAGGGTTGTGTCTTGGAGTTGCATCAAAAATAATTATTGATGAAACACTCAGGATTTTCCCATTATTTACATGTTAGGACAAATAAATTTCCTGCATTAACAGTTACATTCACATTTATTCATTTAGCAGACGCTTTTATCCAAAGGGACTTACAACTGAGGAATACAGGAAGCAATCCGTCAGGAGTGAAAAATCCCAAAAAGTGCCTAAAAATACTAAGTTTTGGGCATTACCCAGAGCAGCACAAGCTAGAATAGGGAGGAAAAAGAGAAAAAAAAAAAAATATATATATATATATATATATTTTTAAAGGGACCGATCACTAAAAAAATTTATTCTGTCATTAATTACTCACCCTCATGTCGTTTTTTTCTTAGAAATACATCTGAAAAAACAGGTTTGTCATATGTTTTAGGGTCTACACTTTTCCATAAATACATACATTTTTTCAAAAATACACCCACAACAATAGGTGGCGCCTAGTCTCAGCCTCAGACGTCAAGCCCACGGACCACTGGCTGAACGTCTGATGCATATGGCACACTTTTCTGGAAACTTTTCAGGAGTTTCGAAGTCGTCATCTGGTTTGTTGAATTCTACAGGATTTCCGCGATACGAGTGTGTTGCATTCTTTAAAGTCCTCATGAAATCAAAATCGATCTTATTTACTTTGTTAGCACACACTACAGGTCTTAGGGTGAACAATTAATCTGTGCAAGTTAATACACAGAAAAAAATTGTTTGCCGTGGTAATCTTTAATCAAAATCTGAAAAGTAACTTCCGGTCTGGAATGGCGTTCCCTTTCTGATGACGGCAGTTTGACGGCTTGGGTTTGAATATCTTTAACCACTCCCCTCTAACCGTTAGTCTGCTATGAGCGAGAGATGGAGAGGAGGAGCGGTGAAGTAAAATCCTGCCCTCTGTTCAATATTCAGTTTCACTTGGAAATGCGTCACAGCACTGAAATAAAATCAGCTGCAACTTCCGGTTCACTGGGACTTTGACGGTCCGTCTGTAAACCAATGCCCTGGCACGAAACTCCCTCGTGGATGAAGAACGCCTTTCTGTTTACAGCTGTGACAATGAGCATTTACCAGGATCAACTAAACGCTGGATTTTCAAAAGTATGTGAAGTTCGCAGCTCCATTTTTGCAGTTAACTTGCACAACGTTCTTGAATGAATAATTTATAGACGCATGCCGGTATTGCAGGGACATCAACTTTTTTAACATTTTTACGGCCATAAACATTACGCGGAACAAAACGAACTCTGATTGGTTGTGTTACATGTCAGTCAAACGTCCTCTTGGGCGGTCCTTGACCAATGAAAGCTGCGAAAGAGTCCAGACCTTCTGCCATCAGTCTGAAGCTCTGGCTATGCGAGACTAGGTGGCGCCAAATACACGTAAAACAAGTGTGCCAGGAAATACGGTGTGTCAGAGTGTAATGTTATTGTCTAAAAATCGTCAAAGGTCAAAAGAAAAGCTTACCATCTAAGAGCCACGTGACTGTTTGTTTGCGTGCCTCACGTTTGCGTGATTTTAAAACATAAGACGGTACCTAGATTACTGTTAATTACATTTTGGTAGGCTACATGGTTTTCACTATGAGATGGACAGCCTAATTGTTGTATAATTCAGATGGGCTACTTGTTTTTTTTATGGTACACCAAAAAGTGTTCGTTGGTACCTTTTACCAGTATTTGGGTCAATTCTGGTGTGCAAAGCATATTCATAATATTAAAAATATATACATTTTTAAATACACTACATTAAATGACTTGACTTCCCCCTCTTAATTACTAATGTGAGTATTCATTATAAATAATTAATCTTTAAGGAACTATTGAGCTAAAAAGTCCTATGCCCAGAGATCCTATATGATGACATATTATTTGCCTCATATTCTCTATGACTGAACATCCCTCTACAGGCTGAGAGGAACACACACCTTTTTTCAACATCTACCACGTTGCATTAAATAATGTATTAATAATAAACCAATGTCAAATGTTGTTCTTTTTCCAGTCTTGAGACTATAAGTACAACTATTAGACATATTATTCATAGTTGGAAAGGAAAAACAGAATGAATCCTATAAAAACAACCAGACAATCAAGCTAAACTAACAGAGGAAAAAAAAAACATATAAAATAATAGTTTACCTAAACCAGGGGTGGGGAACGTTGATCCTGGAGGGCCACTCTCTTGCAAAGTGTAGCTCCAACCCTGAAAAAAACACTCACCTGCCTGTAACTTTAGCATTCCTGAAGACTTTGATTAGCTTCAGGTGTGTTTGATTAGGGTTGGAGCTAAACTCTGCAAGAGAGTGGCCCTCCAGAATCAACGTTCCCCACTCCCGACCTAAACTATTAACTATTTTTAAGAGCTGTATGAAGATTCCTCGAGTATTTCAAATGTTGTATTCAAATGGGGGAAATAACAGCATGCTGGTTTGAAATGACATGAGAGTGAGGGAATAATTACATCATTTTCATTTTGGTTGAACTATTCTGTTAATGACAGCAACAGGTACATCTCAGCTGTAATTTGAGATTCATTTATCACATGGAGAGGTGTTAGATTGTACTGGAGGAGACAAAGAGAAGAAGAACAGCCGGAGGCTTCTGTCAGCTAATATCAAAGACTACATCTGAAGATTCAATCAAGCATATGAACACAGCATTTTTTGCCACCAGGGGGCGAAAGTGCAAAACAATCCCATTCATCATTATTGACTATATTACCTCCAGAGATATTTGATTCAAAGCTTACTTTTGTACTTTAGTACTTTGTACTTTTATTCACTAATACTGTAAATGGTTATGCACACTCTAAAACATTATAGTTATTGTTTTATCAATGTAATACATACATTCTTGAGCTCATATTTCCTGATAGACAAAAAAATATTTAAAAATCATTTGCCACACACCAGGACTATTTACATGAACCAGAAAAAAGCTGATTAAAAACTTACATGAAATCTAAACGTGTACACTTGTTGCCCTTATATAGGGCAAATAAACAAACAAACGAATAAATAAAATAGACTTCTATTCAAATTTGGGGGTCAGTAATATTTTTTTTATGTTTTTGTTTTTGTCTGTTCTGCTCACCAAGGCTCCATTCATTTGATCAAAAATACAGTAATAATTTAATTTAATGACATAATGATTTTCTATATATTGTAAAATTTAATTTATTCATGTGATGCAAAGCTGAATTTTCAGCATCATTACTCCAGTCAGAAATCATTCTAATATGCTGATTTGAAGCTCAAGAAACATTATTATTATTATAAAAGTTCTGTCATGACAACTCTCGAGGTGTTTGGCGTGGTAACAGATATGACAATGTGGATATGTTTGGTCTTGGCCGAATAGATCTGCTACTCTGCTGCTGTTATTGCTGCTGCTGCTGCTGCAGAGCAAGCACAGAACTTGCTACTGCCAAAACACACGACACACTGCTGTGAGCAAGAAAGACATGCTGCTGCTGTACAATAGAGCATACATGAGTTACCCATAGCAGATCTATACAGGTGGAGCTGGGAAAGGTGGAGGGTTTCTGAAAGCACGCTGCAACTGTTATAGCAAATGCCGACCAAGTATTTGAAGGTTGAGCAGCGAACTCAACAGGAACTAATCAGCAGGAACTAATCAGTTGTGCGCTATAGAGAATGATTTGAAGCAGACTGAGTTAAAGGATTAGTTCACTTCAAAATGAAAATTTCCTGATATTTTACTCACCCCCATCTCATCCAAGATGTTCATGTCTTTCTTTCTTTAGCCGAAAAGAAATTAAGTTTTTTAAAGGAAAACATTCCAGGATTTTTCTCCCCATCACAGACTTCCATGGCAACCAAAATGTTGAAGGTCCAAATCAATGCAGTTTCAAAGTCCTTTGAAGGGCTTCAAAGGCTCTGCGCGATCCCAGACGAGGAATAGGGTCGGGCATTTAAAAAAAAAAAAAGTAAATTAATGTACTTTTTAACCTAAATTGCTCATCTTGCGCTGCTCTGCTACGTACCAATGATTGCGCAATCACGTCGGAAAGGTCACAGTAGACGTAGGCAGAAGTACCGCCCCTGTGTTTACAAAGCGCACATGCGAAGACTAATACAAACGGCCTTTAGCAAAAAAAAAAAAAAAAGGTAAAACAACGATGTCGGACGATTTTGAAGTTGAAGATGGAGTGTTTTTTGGTAAAGGGCATTTGTATTAGTCCTCGCACGTTTGCTTGGGGCGGTACTTCCGCCTACGTCTTGCGTGACCTTTCCGCCATGATTGCGCAATCCATGGCACGTCGCAGAGCAGCGCAAGATGAGCAATTTAGGTTAAAAAGTATATTCATTTTTATTTTATTTTTTAAATGACCAAACATTTGGCTAGATAAGACCCTATTCGTCGTCTGGGATCGCGCAGAGCCTCTGAAGCCCTTCCTTTGAAACTGCATTGATTTGGACCTTCAACATTTTGGTTGCCATGGAAGTCTGTGATGGGGAGAAAAATCCTGGAATGTTTTCCTCAAAAAAAACTTAATTTCCTTTCGACTGAAGAAAGAAAGACATGAACAACTTGGATGAGATATGGGTGAGTAAAATATCAGGAAATTTTCATTTTGAAGTGAACTAATCCTTCGAGGACCTCTCAGCCTATGCCATCTAGAGTTTCATGACAGAACTTCATATTTTAAAAAAATAAATCAAAATTTTTAAAGGTGCTGTATGTAAGATTGACAGCAAGTGGTTGAAATGGGTACTGCTGTCCAAATTCCTAATATTCTTTGCCCCGCCCCCTCCTCCTCAGCCTTGATGCTCACACAGGTTGCCAGAATGAAGACACGCAACAGGAACCAGCGCAATTGACAATGGAAGGCGAGGAGACTCACACACTGTAAGTTGATGAGTTGATTTATCTGCGTTTTAATATGCTCTCTTTCATAGAGATTTTTAGATGGATGCCGAGGCTTTTTGGGTCGGGTAGAATCTGTGATTTCTGACCCAGTTTCTTCTGGATTCCATGGCTGCAATTCGCTGTGTTTTCCACTGAATGGCAACCTAGGGTGTCGAAATACTATTGGGTAAACTGGCAGTGTGCGGTGTTGAAGACACCAAAAACAAAAACAGTCATTCCGATCCGCACATTTCGAAGTAGAATAACTGGCTGTACATTGTTTTTTAGAGAAACAAGGGTCAAATGTGAACTCAGCATGTTTCCTAAATATCTGCCAACATATGGTATTGTTATGCTTTAGTACAGTCAAAAACTTACATACAGCACCTTTAACTGCATGATATTTTTGTTGCAATAAATTTTTTTCAGGATTTTTTGATGAATAGAAAGTTCAAAAGAACACCATCTATTTGAAATAATAAATGGGTCAAAGACGAGACGTCACAATTTTGGTGTCCGCATCAAATTAAGTTTACAAAAGTCATTTTATATACATAAAGAACATGTTAAATGCAAGTGAAGTGTCTACTTTACTATTTCAAATAACTTTTGTCAAAATAAAATGTCAACATATAGGGGAAATAATGTTCCAAAGTGTAAAATTGTCATTCAGCGTAATGGTCCAGACTTTGATTGTGCCATTACATCTTTAAATAAACATATAAAATACCAAGTGAAAAAATATATTTGTTTTCTTGGCATTTTCAAATAAGTGTTGGCTGTGTTATATTAAAAGGACTTATTTATTTTTTTAAGTATTTAAATAACCAGGGGACTTGTCCTGAAAATGCAGTTTGTTAGAGATCATTCAGTGTTACAGGATCAAGAAGCCATTCTGAAATCATATAAAAAACAGAAAGCCATTCGACAGTCTGTGACATCATCAAAAGGCACCCTGAAGACCATGTGGTGCTGCAGAAAAGTGAATTCATTGCTCTTAAATATTTGATAATTCCACCTTTTCATGGTGTGGTAGCCTAAGTTACAAAACCACATGTCATTCAGTGAAATGCAAAAAACACTTATATTGTTAGATTTTTGGAAAAATAAGTAGATGTTGTGAATAATTGTGATTAACTTCACTGGTCAAGCTCACTGTTTGATATAAGTGGCCAGTTGATGGCCTGCAATATAAACTGAAGTAGAAGTTTCGTCATTCAGGGTAATGCTTTTTTCATTCAATGTAATGCAAGTTCTCTGTTACGCCACAGTGTCATCCATTACACTGAATGACAATATCACTGTATAAATAACAATTTAAGCATCTTATTTATATTACAGATAAATGAGGAATATGTGTTAAACTTAATAAATATGAATATTTTAATGCATTTTTGTATTGTTTAATTTGTGTTATTGGTTCATTTTAGATGTCCACGAACAGAGAGAGTTGAAAGGCACTGTAAAATGCCAAAAACCCAAAAAGTAAATGCAGAGCCAGTAGCTAGGGTGGCACTCTTAAAGCCCATTCACACCAAGAACAGTGACTATTATGATAATTATAATGGTGACCATATCAGCGTCCACACGATAACACTGTTCATTCTAAGCATGTACTGTAGTTTTGTCTTACCAATATTTCTGAAAAGAGAGCTCCCCCTCACTACGGTATGTCACAAGTTCAAAAGAGACCATTGAGGGGATTCTCCACCCAAAATACCCATCCTGATACTGTCATTTATGTTGGCAAATAAAAAGTATTTATAAATATAGCTGCAAGGAGGAGTCACTTTTGGAGCCGAGCAATTCGAAAACAAAGTGACAAGCTAAGCAAGCATTGCAGAGAGCATCAGAACAGTAGAATAAAATGCTTATTATTTTTCAACATCTGCTTCTGCCGTCATTTACTCAGGAATATTATTAAAACTAATTTCATGATACAGACTAATAGTAAAAACATTGCAATTATGGGAACAATGGCAATATTATCTCCTTTTTGGCAAAATGTCATTCAGAGTAACAAACCATAGTCATTCAGCGTAACGTATATATTTATGTAAAAATTAAACAATATACTTATTCTAACCTGTAATATGTAAGATTTTTTTATTAAAATATCCAAAAACCACTAGAAAAATTTTATATATTTTGTTGACTTGTGTACTTACATTATCCCAAATTTTTCCAAGACTGTTTAAATCCAGAGAAAAAAGAAATTTTAACCAGGACACGGACATCATACACCGGTTACCACAGATTTTTTGTAGAAACCATGGAAACACCAAAGACGCTTTAATATATTATGTGTTTTATTAGACAGGTGAGCAACTGTTTGAATACATTCATTGACAGAAAACGAATCATTGTTATATAGCTCAACACAGTTAGTCTTATTGTTTAAATCTCATTTTCTTGATTTACAGCGAGTAACATGTTTTACCATGCCTAATATCGTTCCAGCTCACTGCAGTGTGAACAAGTGTCTCATAGCAGCCGCCGAGCGAGCGCACAGAGTAGCATTATAACATAACTTTCAACGCACTCTAATGTATCGTCTGCAGCATAATAAAAACTCCACTGCTCTCAAGCCGTGTGTCGCACTTGTCTCAATCAATTGCTCCAGCGGCCTCGTTCCGCTCCAAAGGTTTTCAGCCCCACCCTGCTTCATACTACAGTAACGTTAATAAATGTACAGTAACACATTTGCTCATCCATGAATATGATTTCTGCCAGTCACGTTGGATTTTTTCCCACCGGATGTAGAGGTGCAGACCATGATTCTGTGAAATCAAGCCATCATCAAGCTACAACTTTGTTTTGAATAAGTGACCTCTAGTGGCAAAAAATTACATATTGTGCCTTTAACTTTCTAGGCCTTTATCGCCATTTTTGACAGAATAAACTAAGTTTAGGATTAAAAGTGAATTATGCCTGCAAAATCCATCCATTGGATGACAAATTTCAGAAGCATGTTGTTTAAGCATCTTGGTAACAGACAAATTCCGTTAATGAGTGTTACTCAGTTTGATTGAGTTATTAAATGTTTTTAGCTTTTTGATGAGGTAATAAGCAGTCCACTTGAACCCTGGGAAGGTGACTAACGTCTCCCGCTCTATGATGCAGTAGTCCCGGCTACTGTACAAACGCAGCATTATTCGATCAAAACAAGTATTTACTGTTGGTCAGGGGTGTGACATGTTATTTCTATTTGAATAAGGCCTTCTTTACACAAGCTGCAGGTCTGCAGTGATTACTGCCACGCAGGCAGGCTGCCGCGCCACACGACGCAATACAACGGGTGGCCTTTTCCACAAACCTAATTCATGAAAACCCGTTTGAAGCAAGATTACCATGTAATATCCTGTCGGATCAATCATGCACAATGCCCATGTCACGTTTCTGCATTAAGCAGAGTCTGAGGTCATAGTAATTCGCTGTTAATGTCCATCAATGTTTCATTATACAAGGAACTTATTAAAATTGACCTTCGTTGCCTATTATTGCACTATGATGTCACTACTGCCAAACTACATGGTGTGCTGTAGATCAAACACTCTGGTTAAGTCATTCGCTGGGCTCCTTTCCAGTTTTACACAATCTTACTCAAATATGTGAAGGAAAACTGGTTTGAAAGACTCTACAGTAACACAATGTTGAATGAAATTCCCATCCAGTGAAAACATGCACGTTATTTGTTCTCTAGCCCTTCATGGTTATTGGGCATGAGATCTGATTAGATTATCTAATCTGAGATAAAGGGCATATGACTCACAGCATATCTGCAATAGCGCAAATAAATGGGGGGAAATGTGTCTGTGTTCTGTTGCGACCCACGTGCTGCTTTATTTATTTATTTTGCTCAAAGCTAGTGATGTCATACCAAGCGACTTCCTGAACACTGGGTCCATTCACGACATCCACCCCAGTTAGGGTCCAAACAAGCTGTTGCCTAGCAATCGAGGAAACGCTACAAGATGCCTATTTGTCTGAGAGGCAAAAAGCTGTGAAGTCACAACGGGCCACATGGGCCGATGCCATCAAAAGAGCAAAGTTCTGTTCATTTCTGCTCAGATTTAATGCCCAAAATAATGGCAGCAAGCATCTGTTGTATCAAGCCGCGATATTTGGAGCTTAAATAACTAAGCCTATCGATGATTAACTGCTTTAATTTGGTGCAATGTGGAGACATAAAGAGAACAGGTGTTTCATAGAGGAGCAAGTGTATGGCAAGCCGTTTTGACTTTTATTCATTCCCAGGATATGAATTCTTGATACCAACCATTCAGTTGTTACTATATTTACTATAGTATATCAGGAATTACATTTCCGCTAGTAAAAATGTTAATTCTTGATATCAACAATGACGTCGTCATCACACGCATAAATACAAATTCTTGATATCAATTAAATTTCAACTAGTAAAAAACTATAATTCATGATATCTGTAATTGTATTTTCACTAGTTAAATGTCACCATAGGCTGCCATTCAAATTTAATTGTTGCTATCAAGAATTGATTTCTTACTAGTTAAAATTCCAATTTCACATTGTTTCAGAAATACAATTATTACTAGTAAAAATCATAATTTTTAATATCAGTAATTGCATGGTTACTAGTGCAAATGTCTATTCTTGATATCAACAATTGAATTGCTACTAGTAAAAATTTAGATTTTTTTAATATCAATAATTCGTTTGTCACTATATGTTATATAGTGACTATATGTCACTGTATGTTAATTCTTATATAATAATTTCTGAAATCAAATTCAAATTCATATCCTGGGAATGATTAAAAGCAGTGGCGGCTTGTCAATAGGGGGCGGCGCCCCAGTTAGCCAGAGAAGAAGGCTACTTCAACATGTTAAATATAAGTTAAATATGTAATTAATAAATAATAACATTATTTATACATACTATTCAACTTTTAGTCATGGTAGCACCTATTAAAAATAAAAATAAATTAAAAAAATTATTTCGTTAGGGTTAGGTCTGTAATTTTTTTAAACGCATGTGACTTGAGGCTGAGCTCTCATTGGCTTGTTTCAGATTGTCCTCTGTGCCCCAGACCATCCCACTTTTGAATTGAGTCCATCAAAATTGTTTGGCCTCGTGTGATTGGACCGTTCTCAACTTTCAAGTAGGTGCAATATCTCTTCCGAGATGAATTTAAATTTGGTTTTATCTTTACAAAAAATCCTTCCACAAGGCTTTCAAATTAAGAAGAAATAAATAAGTATCATGGAGCTTGGACCGAGTTTGCTAGCTGGATGCGACGCAAGTCATGACTTTTATTGTTTTCCCTGTTTGCACGACACAGAAGGTAAATGAAACAATGCATGTTAACTTGCACAATGGCTTGTGTAGATTATATATAGTTATACAATGGACATGTCTCTCTTCTTTTTTTTTTTTTTAAAGAGTCTTTAAGTGTCTCTTTATGTAAGTATTATTATATGTACTATATTAAAATGGACAAATAATATAGTGTCTCTTCTTCAGTTGAACATACATTCAGTCATGTCTGTCAATATCATTCAAATTAAGATTAAAAAAAAAAAAAGAATGGTCTTTAAGTAGTTTGGAGATCACTGTTTTTGCAAAAGTATTATATTGGGCTTTATTAAACTTTATGAAACTATAATGAGTTTATATGCCATTTTTACTACAAGTCAATTTATTGAACAATTTTCAAAGTCTTTAAACTGATTTGCTAAAAAGTTGTTAGCACCAGCCACCACTGATTAAAAGTAAAAACGGCTTGCCATAGCACATGCCATGACACACAACCCCACCATAAACTACACAAAACTAATTGATTCTTGAACAGTCTCTGAATCACACTTAAAAAGTTGTTGTTATAATGAAATACAGTTATGTTTAAAATGCATTACAGAATAATATAACACTATAGTTCGCCGTCATGATAGCTATTGCAGCCGCATTGTTATGCAGTTGCTTTGTTTTGAGTTGGGTTTAGAGCGTTGCTACGCGGTTGTTAGGATGGCCTATAGGAGGTTGCTATGCTGTGGTGTTTTGGGTGGTTACTAGCTGACCCCTCAAATCTTTTTTTTTAATTTTTTTTATTGTAACCACTTACAAACAGATCAACAAACAACGTACATAATCAAATCACTGAATAGAACATATGATCAGCCATGGGTTGAGCATAGCCAGTAACCACCAGAGATCATGATAAAACAAACTGACACACAAAAATTAAAACAAAAAAATAAAAAAAACAAATGATAAATAAAATAAATTATATATAACAAAAGGGGCTTTTAAATTAATTTATACATGTCTAACAGAGAAATCAGCTTGAGGGCTTTCTTATTTTTAACCAATTTTAAAGATTTGCACAAGAGTTTAAACTCATTCATCCACTGGCTAAAGTTAGGTTTAGATTTAAACCATCTGCACTTATGAATGAAAAACTTTCCAAGACACAACAAAAAAATTACAAACAAAATCAAACTCTTTGTTTTCCAGACACATACCAAACCTAATTATCTTTACAGTAAGGGGAGGGAGTTCAACCTCCTTAGACCGTAACCAGTTCTGCATATCTCTCCAAAAAGGTTGCACCGTATCACAACAAAAGAACACATGCTCTAAATTTTCAATATTTGTTTCACAAAAAACACAATTATTCACATCAAAATTAAATTTCAATCTTAAAAAATCATTAGTAGGATAAATCTCATTTAAAATTTTGAAGTTCACCTCCTTAGCTTTAGGAGGGAGGGGAAAATACAAGTAATTTTTCCTTATTTTTTTTAATTTCGGAGGTATCAAAATCCTCATCCATGTAATCCCGTTTAATAGGATTTGGATAATAAGCATGTAAAAGTGATCTTCTAATGACTCTGTTTATGCATTTTTTGCCACAAAAATCACAACCTTCTAACTAGAGCTGCCTCAATTCTGGGGAGACTTTGGAGTACAAAATGTCTTCTCTAACCATTAATCTTACAACAATTAGAATAACTCTAATCATTCTGTTGTAAATATTAACCGAACACTGCAGTTGGAATTTCTCACAAAATTCTCTATACAGTAACAGATTTCCATTAACATCTAAGAAATGGGCAACTGCCCAAATCCCTTTGGATTTCCATTCCTCACGATATACGGATTTTCTGCCAAACCTTATATATCTGTTATTCCAAACTGGAGTGTTGTGAGGTGTGAAGTTATGTTTAAATAATAGTTTCCAATAAAGCAGCACTTGCTGATGAAAGGTTGAAAGTTTAACTGGTAACGAGGTACACCTAAAATCACAACGTAACAAAAAATGTATTCCCCCCAGTTTGCTGAAAATAGCATTGGGGACAATAAACCAAAAAGAGTGACTATTTTGAATAAAGGATTTTAACCACTTCAATTTCAAAACCCCATTCATAATGTCAAAATCGATCGCATTTACACCGCCGTCTTCATAATTTTTTTATAATATCGTCCTTTCTTATGTAGTGACATTTATTCCTCCAAATAAATTTGAACCTCAAATCTAATAAGCCTGATCAGCCTCGCTATCTTCACTAATATTATCGCATCATTGCTTAGATACCAGGATTATATCGTGGTACTTTTTGGTACTATTGTTTTTATATTACATTTAAGTTAGTGTGTTGATACTTGAAATTACACTCACCTAAAGGATTATTAGGAACACCATACTAATACTGTGTTTGACCCCCTTTCGCCTTCAGAACTGCCTTAATTCTACGTGGCATTGATTCAACAAGGTGCTGAAAGCATTCTTTAGAAATGTTGGCCCATATTGATAGGATAGCATCTTGCAGTTGATGGAGATTTGTGGGATGCACATCCAGGGCACGAAGCTCCCGTTCCACCACATCCCAAAGATGCTCTATTGGGTTGAGATCTGGTGACTGTGGGGGCCATTTTAGTACAGTGAACTCATTGTCATTGTGGCGAGCGGTGAGGTGAGGGACCGTGAGAACGGGCCAGTGACGAGCGATAATGAGCTCCAGCTGCGCGCCACACCGGTCTCGTCTCACGGAGGAGTGACGGGAGCATAAAAGGAGGAGCGACGACAGTGCAAGACGAGAGAGGACCAGGCCTGGATTTACGTTGTGTTTTTGTTTACGTTGGTTTTGTGTGTGTGCGCGGCAGTCGTCCGTGAGGGGCTGCCGCGGCGACTTTCATTTTGTTTATTTATTTGATTAAAGTTTTAAATGTTCGCCGGTTTCCCGCCTCCTTCTTCCTGGAACATACGAAGTTGTTACAGTCATGTTCAAGAAACCAATTTGAAATGATTCGAGCTTTGTGACATGGTGCATTATCCTGCTGGAAGTAGCCATCAGAGGATGGGTACATGGTGGTCATAAAGGGATGGACATGGTCAGAAACAATGCTCAGGTAGGCCGTGGCATTTAAACCATGCCCAATTGGCACTAAGGGGCCTAAAGTGTGCCAAGAAAACATCCCCCACACCATTACACCACCACCACCAGCCTGCACAGTGGTAACAAGGCATGATGGATCCATGTTCTCATTCTGTTTACGCCAAATTCTGACTCTACCATCTGAATGTCTCAACAGAAATCGAGACTCATCAGACCAGGCAACATTTTTCCAGTCTTCAACTGTCCAATTTTGGTGAGCTCGTGCAAATTGTAGCCTCTTTTTCCTATTTGTAGTGGAGATGAGTGGTACCTGGTGGGGTCTTCTGCTGTTGTAGCCCATCCGCCTCAAGGTTGTGCGTGTTGTGGCTTCACAAATGCTTTGCTGCATACCTCGGTTGTAACGAGTGGTTATTTCAGTCAAAGTTGCTCTTCTATCAGCTTGAATCAGTCGGCCCATTCTCCTCTGACCTCTAGCATCAACAAGGCATTTTCGCCCACAGGACTGCCGCATACTGGATGTTTTTCCCTTTTCACACCATTCTTTGTAAACTCTAGAAATGGTTGTGCGTGAAAATCCCAGTAACCGAGCAGATTGTGAAATACTCAGACCGGCCCGTCTGGCACCAACAACCATGCCACACTCAAAATTGCTTAAATCACCTTTCTTTCCCATTCTGACATTCAGTTTGGAGTTCAGGAGATTGTCTTGACCAGGACCACACCCCTAAATGCATTGAAGCAACTGCCATGTGATTGGTTGATTAGATAATTGCATTCACTCGTTTTACTGCGAAACGTTTCAGTGCGCGAGTGAACTGTACGAGCAATTCATTTACAGCGTTCACACCAAGGACGATAAATAAAACGATAAATTCCGATAAGTTTTACCAATTTTGTGTTTTACAACGTTTAAAAGAACAGCGGAGTCATTACCACAACTAAAATGATAACGACACAGAGGACCAATATCGTTGGAATCACTTTCACAACGACTTTTTCCAACTGATAAACGATAAAAACATTGAAAGCCAATCAGAATCCAGATCTCGGGAATTTAAAGCGGCAGGCGCCATAACTGCAGCGCGCGCTTATAATAAACAGACCGTGGTGGTGGGTACTGATTACGTGTAATCTGGATTACGTAATCAGATTCCAAAAATTAAGTACTTGCAATCTGATTATATTACGTTTTTAAATATTTGTACATGTTATTCTCACAATGGCAGTTATTCATAATTCATAGTTTTTTCTCAAATCAGTCATTTAATAATGTATTACTGTCTTTAGAAGGCTTTTCTTTTTCAAACACATTGAAATGTTGGGTTTTGCAATGCAAAGATTTCCCAACTTTTTGTCAGCTGAACATGTTTGACCTAATATTTACTTGAAGAACCCCGGAGAATTTAAGTTAATAAGTTACGTCAATAATACAATTTAGTCAGTAATAATAATAAATTAATAAAATTAAGTTCACAGTTATTGATCACATGCAGGTAAACACATAAAACATTTTTTGTGTTTTATTTTAAATTTTAAATCATTTTGTTTATGATTTAATTACTGTCACAAATCCATCCGCCAGATTCTAGACTTTATATTCAGCTAAGTTACCAGTTTGGATTCTCAAGCATTGCCTTACATTCCTGTGCTGTGTTTTTTGTGATGTTCATCATTGAATCCACTCCTGTTGTCTGTTCACTTCTGTTTGTGACAGTTAGGCTACTTAACTTTTCATCAAACTCACAAACCTCCTGCAGTTCCTTCACAAACCCCAGTCTGGGAAACCCTGACGTAATGTAATATTTAATGCACTTCATGTTGTTGAAAACAAAGAATGGAATATATTTTCTTTCTCTTGATATTATTATATCAATATGGTACAATATTTTCCTATTAAAAGCAATGTGATTACTGAGTTAGGTCAAAAGTAATCAAAAAAAGTAGTCAGATTATATTACCTTAAATGTGTAATGTAATGGATTACATTACTAACTACAATTTTTGTCATGTAATTTGGAATCAGCAACCAACTACAAAGTAATCTACCTAGCATTGTAAACAGAACATTATCTTGCGGGGTGGACACTAATGTAATTATCATTAGTTATTTTTATAGTTATAGTTCTTGGTGAATGAAACAAATGTTTATTTATGCTTGAATATACTCTATATTGCCAAAAGTACTGGGACACCCCTCCAAATCATTGAATTCAGGTGTTCCAATCACTTCCATGGCCACAGGTGTATAAAATCAAGCCCCTAGGCATGCAGACGCTTCTACAAAAAAAAGAATGGGTCGCTCTCAGGAGCTCAGTGAATTCAAGCGTGGTACTATGATAGGTTGCCACCTGTGCAACAAGTCCATTCATGAAATTTCCTCACTACTAAATATTCCACGGTCAACTGTTAGTGGTATTATAACAAAGTGGAAGCAACTGGGAGCAACAGCCACGTAAAATCACAGCGGGGTCAGCGCATGCTGAGGCGCACAGTGCACAGAAGTCGGCAATTTTTAATAGCTACAGACCTCCACACTTTGTGTGGCCTTAAGATTAGCTCAAGAACAGTGCATAGAGAGCTTCATGGAATTGGTTTCCATGGCCGAGCAGCTGCATCTAAGCCTTACATCACCAAGTGCAATGCAAAGCGTCGGATGCACTGGACTCTAGAGCAGTGTTCTCTGGAGTGATGAATCACGCTTCTCTGTCTGGCAATCTGATGGACGAGTCTGGGTTTGGCGGTTGCCAGGAGAACGGTACTTGCCTGACTGCATTGTGCCAAGTGTAAAGTTTGGTGGAGGGGGGGTTATGGTGTGGGGTTTTTGTTCAAGGGATGGGCTTTGCCCCTTAGTTCCAGTGAAAGGAACTCCTGTTCCAACATGACTGCGCACCAGTGCACAAAGCAAGCTCCATAAAGACATGGATGAGCGAGTGTGGAGGAACTTGACTGGCCTGCACAGAGTCCTGACCTCAACCCGATAGAACACCTTTGGGATGAATTAGAGCGGAGACTGTGAGCCAGGCCTTCTCGTCCAACATCAGTGCCTGACCTCACAAATCTGCTTCATTTGCATGTAAAGGCAGGCGTCCCAAAACTTTTGGCGAATAGTGAATGTGTCCCATAGTATAAGACCTCTTAAACAAGGCTCTTGACCTATGAGGGCTCCCTAGAACTTCTGTTACTGTTGGGCCCTATGTGAATATGAAGGCCCCAAAACCTCTTATAGAACTTTGAACTTTTTCCCATCCTGTTTTATTTATTTGAACCACTATTTGAGCTTCTTTCTTTGTGTGAAAGTTATTGGAAAAACAACTATTTATTATTACTAAGTGAGACTAAATTGTAAAACATTGCCTAATTTTTTTCTTGCCTAAATTCTTAATGATCCAACAAAATGGGTCTAGAGAGAGCAATAGAGTATGTTTTAGCATGCATATGATTTAAAATGTAACAATTGTGATACGAGCCACCCTGAAAACACTGGATCTTGAGCTGATAATGTGAGCAAAGTCTGCACTTGTTTAATTAAATCGTAGCCTTTTGTAATTTGATAAGGGCACTACGACATATTGCACCTTCGATTTTAGTTAGTTTGACAGATACTTTGCCAAAGCAATGGCTCAAAACACAACATTAAAGATCTCTTATGTTACAAAGTTAAAAAATATTTTCAGTTTGTTATGAAACTATATGGCAGGATTTGAGGCCTCAGAGTGAGAATAGTTTGAATATTTATGATCATCTTAACTTCCACATTCTGTAACTGTGAATGCGCATTTAAAGGCACAATATGTAATTTTTCGCCACTAGAGGTCGATACAAAACTATACAAAACAAAGTCGTAGCTTGATGACGCCTTGACTTCGCGGGATCATGGGAGTTGTTGTCTTCTCCTCTACAGCCAGTGGAAAAGAATCAGATGGGACTTGGGCA
Organism: Rhinogobio ventralis; assembly: GCA_039654625.1. Classification (NCBI taxonomy): domain Eukaryota; kingdom Metazoa; phylum Chordata; class Actinopteri; order Cypriniformes; family Gobionidae; genus Rhinogobio; species Rhinogobio ventralis. The sequence goes on from CM077203.1 coordinate 7,382,183, forward strand.
GAAATCATATTCATGGATGAGCTAATGTATTAAAGATTTATTAACGTTACTGTAGTATGAAGCAGGGTGGGGCTAAAAGCTGTTAGAGCGGAACAAAGCCGCTGAAGCAATTTCTAATGCAGCGCTGTTTTATCATATTAGAGACATTTGAGTGTGTTGAAAGTTATGTTATATATTCGCTAGGCGGCTACTATGAGACACTTGTTGCACACTGCAGTGAGCTGGAACGATATTAGGCATGGTAAAACATGGTACTCGCGGTAAATCAAGAAAACGAGATTTAAACAATAAGACTAACTGTGTTGAGCTATATAACAATGATTAGTTTTCTGTCAATGAATGTATTCAAACAGTTGCTCACCTGTCTAATAAAACACATAATATATTAAAGCGTCTTTGGAGTTTCTATGGTCTCTACAAAATAAAACTGGAAATCGAGGGTAACTCGGGTATGATGTCATTGATAGGCAACGCATGGATATGGTCCGTGTCCTGGTTAAAATTGCTTATTTCTCTGGATTTAAACATTGTTGAAAACATTTGGGATAATGTAAGTACACAAGTCAACAAAATATATAACACTGTTCTAGTGGTTTTTGGATATTTTAATCCAAAAATGTTGCATATTGTGTGGAAAGAATTGAAAATGGGGTGTGTGTGGGGCCCTTGGAGATAATTGGCCCCAGGGCCTTTGCTATTTATAATCCATCCCTGCGTATAACTCATGTTATGAGCGAGTCATTACATTGATTCAATAGAAAGCACCAAATCTTTATTAAATATGCCTATCCTATCTACAAATCTATTAAGCGTTTTCATCACAAATGCAGTTTATGTTTCAAACTAAAGCTCATGGCTTCATAAGGGAGAAACGTCAGTGAACAAGAACAAGAATGATTTGTTTATTTAAAAGATTTGGTCAAAACACTACTACAGAGTGTTCTTCGTGATGTGCCAGCAAGACCGTCACCTTACCCACAGTAAAATTTAAGAAACTCTAATTATTTAATTATATCTTTATGTAGATAGACTTTATTTTAATATACAAAGACATATGGTGAAAGAAGAGTGTTGGAAATGAGGCAGCCCACATTGAGCAAACAACACAACATGTCTTAAAAAGACTCACAAAAGCACCGAAACTCTTTAAAGCTTTCCGTTTTATTGCTCATCATGTCCTCAGCTAAACATGAACACATCTAAACATATTAGGTTAGACATGCTTAAGCCAAAACATGAATATAATCATGACAAGCTATAATGAAATAAAAAATAGAATTGGTTTCTCTTTTGGCATTGACAATCTTATATTAATATAAAAAAACAAAAAATGAAATGCAATTCGTCTATATGCAGCAAAAGCTTTGGCAGTTAATATATTCCCAGAGCCTTGGTTAGAAGATATTAAATGGCAAGAGAACAACTGATTCAGTTCATATAAATATTTCTCTTCCAATTCTGACTATCTCATTCTAAAAAATAAAATTATAGAAACAACCTATTTACAGTAAAAAGAAAAGGTTTACATTCTGAATATTTTTACAATGTGTTACAAAGGAATAAAGATAAATGTAAGATAATACTTACAAATTAATTATTCATTTATACCATAATTCAGCCAAAATTGTAAAGACATAAAAATATATGCTTAAAACTTCTTTTTTCTTTTTAAAGTGGGCAGGATTGCTTTCAAAAATATTTTCAAAAAGAAGCCTTTGAACACAAGCTTCTGCTTCTCAAATAATGAATTTGTTTTTTAAATTTGATTTTCAGTTTGTCAGTTTGCATCCAATATCAGAAAACGAATGTGACAATGTGTTACAGAGACATGCAGAGGGTATCTACTGTAAGTATAAATACAGAAACTTATTTCCATGTTTTGAATGTTCTACATTTACACACACACATAAAATATATATGTATATCATAAAAGCAAAGCTGTTATGGTTAAAAAAAAAAAAAAAATTCTCCATGAGATCTGTAGAGAGATACATCCTAAATTTTAACATAAGACAAAAAACTTGAACAGTTCAAGTGTTGTATATCCATAAGCAGAACAGATGGAACTGGTAAGGTCAAGAGTACATAAATGAGCAATAATAAAATATGATAACTATTCAGTTTTAGTATTGGACAGAGACGTTTTGAGAGCCTAAATGAGGTGCAGGGCATTATGGGCTCTGCATTAAGGTTCATTTTTGGTTTGCTGGTTCTACATTTTGGTAGGCAAAGGCACAATGTTCAGTTTTCTATTTACATCACAAAGAAGAAAATGGCACTTCATTGGTTTTCTTAGCTGTATTACTACATGATTACAAACAAATCTAATTTTTCGGAAAAACTTTAAATAAGAAACAATTCACTGACAAGAAGTGCATACGCTGTTTTTAAGAATTCCCTTCATGAACAGTGCATTTACTTATAGTAATTTAAAATATTAAGTACAAGGCATTTCAAAAATTGAAATTTGGACTGATGTACATGTGGTTCATCTAATACACAAACAACAACTAAACATTTGCAGTGGTGTGATGTATTTATGCACTTTCCCTTCAGAAGAATATGCAAACCACTTGTTTTGGGGAATATAACAGACAGTAATTGTTTAGTCTCACAGATGATGAGGTTATTGCTCGAAATACACTAATCTGAGTGAGTTCATTGATGTGAGTCAAAAGGCTATGGAATAAAAAACCCACCAAAAGGAAAAAAAAAACGGACTTAACTCCACCTGTCCAATCCAAACTGTTTATGAAGGCTCAAGTCTCTGACAACTTGGACATATGAGATCAACATTGGACGACTTTCAAAAGTCAAATAATAGCAGGGAAATTCAATACCATCAACACGCTGCTGTTCCTGGAGTTGACTGAGATGGATGTTTGGTTAAATGTGGTCCATGATCCAGTTTGTGTCAGAGTTGACACTTGACCGGGCCGAGGCATCGCTGCTGCTCTCACGTGTGGCTCTGAAGGCAGGGGAACAGCGATACACTCCAGGGGTCCCGCTGGCTTCCCGATTTGGGGTTTCCTCTATGTCTGACCCCTGCCATGCACTCCTGTCAGATCCTTCCTTATGATCTCATTCACTATAGAAAAGACAGAAAAGAGGAACATCTGTTCAGAACTGAATTGCAAAAAAAAAAAATTCTAATTCATTGCAATAAATAGTGTAGAATTAAAAAAAAAATCTTTATCATTTGCATCATAATTTTGGGGATCCCTAATTCATCGGTCCACTTCCCGATGTGACGTCGAGAGTGACCGACTTCAGAGAACGAGGGTTACATACGTAACCGAGACGTTTCTCTGGATTTATTATTTATATGTATCTGTTTGAGTAAAATGAACATTTTTTATTTATTCTACAAACTACTGACAACATTTTTTCCAAATTTCAAATAAAAAAATTGTCATTTAGAGCATTTATTTGCAGAAAATGACCACTGGTCAAAATAACGAAAAAAGTTTCCGTGTTTTTAGACCTCGAATAATGCAAAGAAAACTAGTTTATATTCATTTTTAAACAACACAATACTAATGCTTTAACTTGGGAAAAGTTCAGAAATCAATATTTGGTGGAATAACCCTGATTTTCAATCCCAGCTTTCATGCGTCAGGCAGTCGGTCACATTGCTGTTGGGCGACTTTATGCCACTCCTAGCGAAAAAATTCAAGCAGCGCAGATTTATTTAATGGCTGGTGACCCTCTTGCTCACATTCTAGAGGTTTTCAGTGGGGTTCAGATCTGGAGAGTGTGATGACCATGACAGGGTCTTGATCTGGTGGTCCTCCATCCACACCTTGATTGGCAAGGCTGTGTAGATCGGAGCAATGTCCTGCGGGAAAAAACAATCCTTGGGGAACATTGTCAGAGCAGAAGAAAGCAAGTTTTCTTCACTGATAACCTTGTACGTGGCTTGAGTCAGGCATCCTTCACAAAGACAGATCTGCCTGATTCTGATCTTCTCTGAGGAGTCCAGTTTTCAGCTTTGCCCAATACCAGGTCCTCTAATGCTTAGACAGAGACCTGGAGAGACCTACAGCTCACAGTCTCTCACACGCACTGTGTAATTTGGTGGAGGACAGCTGATGACCTGGTGGTTCTTCAGTAAGGCTAGAATCGGGCAGATACGTCTTTGCGAAGGATGCATAACTCAAGCTACATACAAGATTATACTGAAAGAAAAATTGCTTCCTTTTGCTCTGACAATGTTCCCCAACTCGAAGGATTGGTTTTTCGTGCCATGCAGGACAATGCTCCAATCCACACCGCCAGGCCAATCATGGTGTGTATGTATGTGTATCCATATATATGTGTGTGTGTATATATATATATATATATATATACACACACACATATACACATACACACACACACACATGCAGACATGCAGACATGCAGACATGCATACAGCTTTTATAAACGTGAATTACAAAAAAAAACATTACTGGTGTGGCAAAACAATGGCACTGACATATTTTAAAGGTGCTTTCCATTCGACCGTAAGTGGACTGCGAAGGGGATTTCACAGGGTATTCTGCCATCTTAAGTGAGATTCCAAGCCCAAGGGAGCAAACAGTTCCGTTTCGAAGGGCACTGTGAACGGCGTAGGGAATAAGGGAACATCGATACATTCACTTCACAGGAAAAATCACCCAACTGTTGCACATCACGTAACCAGTCTAAAAAGAGTTTTTAAGCGGCTCTGCGATGGAAGAGTTTAGGTACGTATGCATTTGAGTATTCATAAATATTGTTACTATTATACAAACCAGAGTATTTATGAATGGTTATGGCGTTGAATGTTACATTTGCATATTCGATTGTATGAATATGTAAACAAAGTAAAAGTGTTGCGAAGCAGCTGAGGCGCTGTCATTTTTTAATTTACCTTTATTTATCTGAGGAATGTTTACTATGCAGCTGCGTGCGGGAAAGAAAGCTACAATTAAGACCATTGATTAAGAACATATTTATACATAGTTAACCAAATCAAGCTTCAAATCTGTTAATAGTCAATTAAATATTACAAGTAGTCTATGTAATAAACTAATACAACTAATAGACTAATACAATGATTTGGTTATATTTATTAGATACATACTGTGTGTTTTGTATATGCATAGGACTATTGTATTTTAAATTTGAAAGTAAAGTAAATTACGATATTTAATTATGTTTTATCATAATCTGCACGACCCCGTCTTTGCCTTTCTTTGATGACGTTGCAGGGCGTTCCAAATGAGCGATTATTGTCAGTGAAGTCCACTTCAACTGATATACCGTGCTCAGGGAGTAGGGAGCAGTGAACACTGCGTAAGAACCCTGTCAAATGGAACGCAGCTTAAGATATGTCAGTGCAAGTGCAACAGCTCAAACATGCATTTTAGTCTGGGACTAGCTTAAGCCTTGTCTGTGAAACCAGGTAATAATATTGAGAATCCTGCCGTTTTTGACATAGGCTGAATTCAAGTATTCTATAAATATTCTATAGTTTATATATGCACATATCACTTACTGTAGTGACAGTGACCGGCCACAAGGTGGAAGGGAATGATTTGACAGAACAGGCTCAGTGAAGCCCTTGAATTAGCCATCACTTCCTGTTGTTACTCTTTTAACAGGGGGGCATAAATGGAAACTTTTACTGCCTCTTCATTCTAAGAATAGCAGCAGGGCGCGTGGGGCTGTTAACTCAATCACAACAACACCACACACACTAACTCTAGTCTAGCCACAACTCAGACATGAACAAAGGTCACATGTAAGATCAAATCATTTGAATGTGGGAAAACACCAGCAATGCTGTTTGAGTTAAGTATGGATCAAAATGATGACAAAGTCACTGATTGATGGCACAGTTACCTGGTAGACCAGAGTACTTCAAAGACCAGGTTGGTATCAAATGCATGGTACTGTCCAAAATACTATAGATTTACCTTAGTACAATTTTTTAATTGTTTAGAGACAATGGTATAAATAAAATATGTTGGTTTAGGACAAGAGATTCCAATTATTATATATCCACCGTTCACCTCTTCAGCCACTGAACTGCACTCTACCTTTACACATACTTTGATTTGAAAACTCAAACACCATAAAGATAATGTGGTCTGACCTGATTGACAGCATCCTCAGTGCCGTTTACTATCAAGACGAGACACTTTGGCCTGGAAACCCAGAGCACAAGTCATCATCACTACCTCAATACACAGTGCCATGCTGTTTGTTTGTTGTGATGGATGAGCTGGAATAACAGGTGTAGTGTACAGATTCTCTCGAGGGCTTGAGCCATATGTCTATGAGATGGTACTGATTGAATTATTCAGTCTGAATATATAACATAGAAATAATAATGTAAGCCAAACTGCATTAAACTATTAGCCATGAATAATGCAATTGTATGCTTTAGCAAACAGTCAACCAACAAGCTGAAACCAGTTGCTCTGTATTTAAATGGTAAAAAAAAGCATGTTTTGCAAAATGAAGCAGAGCATGGTAAAATGTATGCACAAGTAAACGTCGGCGCTAATTGGCCAACCAAAAATGACATTAACCACACTGAAAGACATTCACAAACAGCGTTTGCTGTGGTAAGAGCTTGCGTTAGAGGAGAAGGAACTCAACGTTCAACTGATTTCCGTATTTGAAGCTTTGATTGTGTAAGGAGCACAATGGCACAGATATAAAAGCCCAAACCGAAAACAAATACAGCTTGATGGATACAGCTTATAGCCTGAAATGTTTACACCAGCTCAGATACAATAATTGAAGGTTAACGAATCATCTTGAATCAATAAATAACCCTTTTTTTTCTTTAAAAAATAGGAAACATCTGAACAAAAAATTTTTTATAAACAATGATACATAATACTAAATACACTATTCAAGAAATTTGTGATTATGATAAGGCTAAAAATAAAACTTTTCCTTCCAGTAGAATCTATTACAGCGCAATCAAGAAAGCCTTGTGGTTTTAATCATACAATACTAAGTATGGGAGCTCTATGTGGATGACATCTGTTTTTCCCTTAGAGACTAATGAAGAGCAGATGAGAGAGGAATAAACCGGTAGCAGCGGGATGCTGAGGTGCTTTATCAGTGAGCAAAAAACGAAATAAGAGGCCCTGCAGCCACCGTAGACTGTAGATCCTCTGATGGAACTCCTTCCAACAACTAACAGCTTAAAAGAAACTCAACAGCAGGGAAACTGGACTTTTTGACATGTAACAGCAGTAGGAAACTAGATCTTTACAACTTCTGAAGAAAATATGAGTGGTGCTCCGCTGTGCCAAACTTGCTTTTGTACATACATAGAAAACCATGCAATGTACAGGACAGAGGGCTTATAGGGAAAGTAATGAAGGGCTGGCACACACTGGTGGTTTTAGCTGTAAAGGAAGTGTACAGACTGGGCGGTATAATAGGTGAGTGTCTGGCTGGAGAGACCTTGACCAATCAGAAAGCTTGTTTACAAACCAATGGTGGAGAGCAAGACAGAGCATAGTAGATGACTCAGTCTGCACCTCAACTATGTGTGTGCACGCATGTATTTAGCTATACTTGTCTTGAAGACAAAAATAATGTCTTTTATGAACAAAAATGTTAAAAGTTGTCCTTTAGGTATAGGGTTAGTAGTCAATATTATTAGCTTTATACAAAAACAATAGAAGTCTATGGTATGTCCTCATTTAGATTGCAAGTTAGCAAGCATGTGTGTGTGGATCAGGTTTTGCCAACATTTTGGGGACTGTGAAGAATGTCACAGAATGTCTCCCTAACTATAGTAAAACCTGAAACCCCTACATTGGGGGGAAAAGTCAAAAGTCAAAAGCCTGACTCAACTCAAACACAACTCAACAGCTTTTATGGGTGCTTGTGAAGGTATGTCTCAACAGGTAAATGTAGGCTACTTTCAATAAAAGGTCAAACATATTAGGGATACTTTTAGCTGTGTTGCTATTGGGGCTTTTTCACTGCATGGTAGGACTCGGCTCGCTTCACTTTTCCACTGCGTGGTATGACTCGGTTCGGCTCGGATTGGCAGCTCGTTTGCTTTTTCACTGCAGTTAGTACCGCTTTAAAATGGGTGGGATTATAGGATGATCAGTATAATTGGTTTTACTGGGGCTGCGTCCGAAATTGCATACTATGTGAGTAGGTACTACATTTGAATTTGAACGAACTTCGCGACCATTAAAAAAAGTGTGTTCTATATAGTATGAATGAATGTAGTATGAATGTAATCTGGACGTACAACATCCGCCATGTTGTCGTTATCATGTGACCTACCAGCGTCAGTTGCGTCCCTTCACATCCATTCATAAATCCTCTATCGTGGCCTCATGGGATAGTAAAGTGTCCATCATATGTGCACATCAGAATCTCGCTGGAAGTAGTAGGTCATCCAGGTACTTTTCGCCAACTGTTTTTCGAATACTATGAATTCGAACATACTACTCTGTTGGCGTACTGTTTTTTGCATACTATACAGAAGAGAAGTATTCGATTTCTGACGCAGCTTTGATGTTTTTAACTGCAAGACGAAGAAGTTTGTTTCAAAGGAGGCTGATGGCAACAAAACAAAATACTGCTAAAAAAAAAACAAGAGTCTGGGAACTCATACAACAAAGCACAGGCGACGACATCACTTGGTTTGCTCGGCAGCGCACAAGGGTAAACTAATCTTGCATTTACCAATGTGTTTACTCAATCGCTATATCACTGTCACAAAAGCATATAATGGTAGTGACGGTAGTGGTAGCTGGTAGTGACGATTCTCTCTGACCAATCAGTGATCTGCAGTGTTTACACGTCTCATTTTAGTATCAGTATGGCTCGCTTGGAACCTCAACTGAGGTAGTACTATGTCACCTAGCACCACTGATGTGTGCGTGTGCTTGCATGGACCTTAGTCATAGTAGATATCATATTTAATTGTGAATGCAAAAAAGTTTAGGTAATACAACACTTAAAATGTGTATTTCCTGGTGACCTTTACTAAGGTTTATATAGCACAAGAAATGTGGATATATGTTGTAAAAAGTGTAAAGACAGTAAAAAGACATACAGCACATGATCTACTGGTTAGTGTGTGTGTGGTGGGTACTGGCTAGCACTGAGTGAACAATAAAGCCACAGTATAAGACCGCAGGTCTGCTTGCCCTCCAAAAAAAGTTTAAAAAAATCTAAACCAAAACTATTGAGACCTCCTTCCCTTTTAACTCTGCCTTCAGACCATGTTAAACTCTACAATATACAGATGCTGCTTATTTCGAACACCACTTTCAAAGAACAAAGCTACGTTTTATCAGGATGCTGTTTTCACAGCCAAATATTCAATGGTTTGGCGCACACACAGTCCAAAACTGGATGCAAGTGATCTGAAACTAATGTGCACGGCTTACGTGCTCTATCTAAATTATTCCTGCTGCTCTCTCCAGCTGGAGGAACTTCAACTCAGGCTTCCTAGGCTGGAACTGAAGCCTGAGGCAACAAAGTCGAGCCAGATGAGCACTGGAAGATTGGCCAATGTTGTACCCTCAAAACTCTAAGCCAGTTTGGCTGTTTATCTCAGGGTAACACTTGTTAAGGGCCAATGTGGAGATTACCTAAAATCAAAGGTGTATAGTCTAGTAAAAGAACATAACTATCTTGCCAAAAACACCAGTTTGGACTAGTAAGAATTTGCATGTTAGCCTAGACTGGTACCAATCTAGTTGGTCAATCTAGTGGGACCACCATTGCTAAAACTTTGCTGACGGCGCTGGTCGAACAAGTCTTGCTGGTAAAGCTTGCCAAGACGCTGTTGGTTACAAAAGGTCTAGTATTTACACAAAGATGTACTTAACTTCCTTTTCTTGCTATTGAGAAATGCAAAACATGCATGTTCATAATGAAATAGATGAAGATACAGTTTCTTTACAGAAAGCCAACCACAGAAACCCTGATGCCCCCTTCAAAAGCCACTATCGAAATTCTGAGTGAGATAGACATTTCTGCATGAGTCATATTACAACCGGTTGTGTCTGAAGGCTTTGGAGGACATCAAACAACGAGATGTTAGTGGGTGGATCACTACACCTTGACACCTCTGCAAGCAGAAGCAACTGGGACTTTTTGTGGTAGTTGTCCTTCCTGCTCTCAGTGACCTGGACTTTGCACCCCATCTGCTCTTGGGTTACTACCGGCATCACTTCTTCAAAGTAAAACTGGAGCCACTACGCTCTTAAACTAGCTTAACCAACAAGATTGATTTACAATAACATCATCCAGCTTAATTTTAAAGAACATGCTGTTAATTCTCTATTAACATGTCTACAGTTGTGGTGTTGCTGTTTACTCAGGGAAACCCTATTAGAGTATGCAGAAGAAATTCCATCTTTGGCTCCCGGTCCCATCCGCTTCAGTTTTTCCATCCAACATGGCCCTTTCCCTTTCCTGCGGACTCCCACCCATCACTATCTTGTTCAGATCAGGCTGCCTTTTTGGATAAGTGCAGCAGCTGCAAATAGGAGTTCTGTGCTCCAGATTGGCAAGAGTGCGACCTGTGGAAAAAAAGCAAATCCTCTTGCGGGTTCCCCCCACAATATTGGGGGGCGCGGGGCCAAGGGGAAGCCCTGGCCAAGTATAACAAACAAAGAGGCTTTCCCCAGCTCTCCCAGGCAGCCCATTCCACTGTTTGACAATGGGTTGCCATGGCACTTGTTTTGTGAATCATAACACTGTCAACATGTCCAAGAAGTTTTGGAGCTGCTTGGTTTTCCTTTTTTTATTTGCAAGGTCGAAAAAGCACCCATTTCCTTGTCAGACACAGGGCATAAAGAACCCCCTACATGCAACATAATAAACCACAATAGAAACTGACCCCCTGAACTCCAAAACTGCCTTACAGAAGTGACACTGGAATCTTACGCCTTCCCTTGCCAGTATTCTGCCGCATCGTGGTTTGGCCATTTTCAAAGTCATTATAACCGGCTATGTTTTTTTGACACAAATGAAAAACAAAACAGAGGGTGTAAGAAAATGTGTAGCCATATCCATCTAATTCATTCTAGCTAATTCATTACGGTTTTACTCTTCATGAGTAATGGAAAGTATACACTCCAAAGCCAGGGGTACAAAATAGATCTTTCGTTCATTCCACTTTATATAATACACAACATTTCTGGTGTCTCTTTGTTCTTGGGTCATATCTGTGAGAAAACCCCCCAGAAATGTTAAAAAGACAAGACAATGAGATGAACTTGACAAGCGCTCTTCCTGCTATTGTCTGAAAGCAGACAAAATGTGTTTGGGGACATTTGACATGTTGTCAGTCAAAGAATGTGACTGAATGGCTCTTTACTACATTTGGCACATTCCTACGGCCACATATTTTTACGGGCAATTTGAGAGCATGTGTCACTTTATACGCATATGCATTGAAAGATAATTTTGAGCCACAGTGTAAGAAGCATTTTTAATGTTTCCCAACTAGTATGCTTAAAACAGAGAGGAAAAGTCTTCAACTACATTTTTACATAATTACTAATGCCTAACCGTCAGAACAGCGAATGGTCAACCTGCAGCTACTCACCATCATCAAGGTAGGCCTGATCCAAGTTCTCCTGCTTGACCGTGACTCGTCCAGGAACACTGGTTCTCTGTTCTTCTGCTGAGGAACATCTCTGGGGCTCTACCTGGACAGGAGGTGACCTGTCTTTGGCCACTCTCTGGAGGAAGGGCTGCTGTTGGATGACTGTGGGGTAATTCTGAGGGTGCTGGGGTGCCTGGGCTGGTTCTGGTGAACGGTTTGCCCCTGAAGCTTGGGGACCATGCTGGTTATAGCCCTCACAATAAATGATGTGCTGATGTTCTGGGGGTGGTGGCGCGGGGGGATCTCCTCCTCTGAGCAGGTGGTGGTTGGTGGGAGAGAACTGGATGATTGAGGGATGCTGGTTGGAGGGATGTTGGCCACCCAGGTGAGAGGACTGGGCTGGGGAACCCGTGTGGACCAGAACTGAACGATGGGAGTCTGGCATCATAGCGGCTCCCGTCTGAGAGTAAATAGGACTGCTTGACAAGCTTTTTCCAGGACGGGAGTACATTATGGCTTGGCTCTGCTGCTGAAATCGGTGGTCCGGAGGGGAGACACCCAGGCGGACCTGCTGACAGGGGACAAGGCCAGGTACCAGGCCACTGTCTGGGGTGATGACCCCCCGAGGGTTATAGTATGGCTGGGGAGACACCCCCAGCATTTGCGACATGGAATAACCCATCCGACCAGATTCATATTCATCCACCGGCTCTGTCTTAATAGACGGAACTGGGGAATTAAAATGAGAGAATAACTATGATGGAGTATTCAAAGTGCATATATCAAAGAAAAGATAAATAATACTCAATATACTATATGCAAACTGAGGCCAGGCACACATAAAAATGTTAAAGGTACAATATCAAATAATACCCCTAATAGCCATATAGGTACAGGAGTTAAAATACTTTGCGCACCTGGTAGAGGTGTGTAGGTGAAATGCTGAGGTTGACTGCGCTTCCGCTTCCCATTTATTACGTAGAAGTTGACTTTGGCAGGATGGCAAATGGATGGGTCTCTATATGGAGGCACCTCAATGAACAGCATGCTCTGTGAATGAGATAATAGTTTTATTGCTTTATCTATAGACAGTTTACAGGAAGTGGACTGAATATAGACCTTCAGGAAGTACAGCAATTCATGTAATGCAGGCGCTGGACTTACTGCCTGACTTTTGTCTTTGTCAACTGTTGCTTCCAATTCCCAAATTTGCTGTCCATCTGGAATTAGAAAGATGAAAAAAAGTTTGGTAATTAAATTTGGGTTGCCTAAGTAAAGTTGAGGTTAGTTAAGCTTAACTGTATAACCATTATGCAATACCAATGCCAAAGCTCTCATTTAACAGTAATGAGAAGAATTTCATCTTTGTTATATATATATATATATATATATAAAAAATAAACCGCCTGGCATCACACTCAAGTCAAATTTCTTTCATCGCTTGTTTGGGGAAATACAAGATTGGCCAACCGTTCTCACTGACACACACTGCTTCCTCCCCTTGTTCATTATGACTCAACTCTGTTTTGATAGGTAAAGTGGGTGATGAATTGTGGGTTCATCTGTCATATCCATAGGTCATAGGGTACTTGCATACTTCCTCGCCTACAGACTGGTTCCCATACTGTAGAGATTGCATGTAGCACAAGTCAATATACGCCGTAGGCTATGTTGATGGTGTAACCCACAGTATCGAGGCAAAAGCCGAAGAAGAAGCAGCTTGTTTGTGTACGTTGTTGGAGAAGCAGCAGCTTTGATGGCAGCAAATAGACAATGACTTTTGTTGCGGCCTGAGTTGTTAAATATCGAAGAACAGATCATTTATAATGCGCAACTGGAAATGCATATGAGGAAATGCAACGCTATCACAGATTTTTTTTGGTTTGACATAAGGAAGGGGTTCTAGCAGACCAATCACAGCACTTGCAGTCCACGTAAAATTGCCGCGTTGTTACATTTTTTGAGAGGTGCACGTCAGGCTACACGTGCTACACACAGCCTATGATGTAGGTTCGACGCAGAAGTATAAATCAGCCTTTAGTGTGCTATTGAAAGTCAAACCTCTCTCATCAACTTTATCTAAGACCAAATGATCTGAATTGTGTATCCCTAATCCCAAGCATCTTTACATAACAGCTCACATTGCATTTTGTCTTCCATGTTTGAATTTATACACAAATCCAAAAACCATAGTAATATAAGTAAACAACACAGCAAAATATATCTTTAAACCAGAACAGAAAACAGCATTCCTACTGAATTAGTCATTAAACCAGGAACGATTTTGCTCCGTATCACAGCAGCATGTGGGAAACCCCTCGTTGGGGCGCAAATGAGAGACGTGTGGCTCAAATGAGTCAGCATTAGCAAGGGGGATTCCACACGCACTGCCAGGATAACGTCTTAAGACTGCTTTATGATCATATTGCTCCGTTTCAACCGCGACAGGTGATGAGTGCTTCTTCCTTGGCAGTTCCGTTTGTTTGCGGTTTGTTCCAAAGCTCCTTGTTCAGGATCCCATGGGTTTGTTTTTTACTTTCTCTTATAATTAGCCGTAGAAGAAGCTTTGAGAGTGGAAGCCCAGCTACACATACAGAGCAAAATCAGCAAGAGCCAGCAAAACTCCAGCCAAAGACAGCTGTCTCCCATTTCAGAGGGATTTCACAGTCATAACGCTCCAGAACGCTCCGCCAGGATAAGAAACCCCCACAACAAAATCAATGCTTGTTTATGTTCTTCTGTTTCTTACTTTTAAAGTAAAAATACAGTAGACAAATCACATACAGTGGTCCCAAAAAGTATTTGGACTTTGAAGCCACTCTTAAGATTTACATTATAAATGGCATTGCAGTAGATAAAAAAAAAAATCTGAAAATAAATGCTTCAGGAGGAATATTTTTCATTTTGAATATTGTTATAATTCAAAGCCTAACAGATTTCTTTTTATTAAATATTTTGATCGAAAAAGTGTGCTTGTGCCACCTTTTTGGTTCGACATTGTTATCTATTTAAATTACATCTAATGCAAAGGTGAAGTGTGTCATTTCTGCAGCAGTGGCATAGCAGAAAATAAAAAATAGCAGCTAAATAATTTTTTTAATAAATAAAATTACAAATAAAAAAATATTTTTTAGAACAAAATCATAGTAACATTAAAAGCAGGACAGTCTACAAAATATGCTTAAAAACCAGATATTATAAAATAATAATAATAATAATACATAAATAAAATTATGCAGACAGAGCAAAAATAGTAAGATAGTATGCTATTTTGAACACTGCCAATGAATTTTTGCTGAACACTCTTCTGTCTTCCATTAGTCATCCAAACAGATTAAAATAAACAGAGGGGGGATATTGAAAATGATATGTGATCATTTACTCACCCTCATATCGTTCAAAGCCTGTATGATTTTAACATTAACACAATTACACATATGACCTTTAAATTGCCTCTATTATGCTATTTTAAAGGCTCCTAAACAGGTTTACATGCAAAAAAAGGTCAAAAAACACTTTCATTTTCTCATTATATACATTGCACATCACCACATTGTTCAATGATAGTCAAATTACTTGATGGATGAATCAGTCTCTCTAAAGCCCTTCTTTTACATGAGCTACTCTGCTCTGATTGGTCAGACGGCCCAGTCTGTTGTGATTGGTCTACCACTTACAGCGCACATCGGAAACAAACGGTCATTACCATAAACTTCAGCTCTGGAGGCTTCCTAAATCTCAGTGATTGCACACACTGTAAAGACAGTAACGATGGCCTTGATTTTACCATAACAATCTGAGCGCGAGTCTGAAGGAAGGACAATGGAAGGACTAGAACCCCGAACCTGCATCGCAAGGATGATTTGAGCAGGATGTTTCTCAGTGATGCACTACTCAGTTTGACGTATATTATGAGATGTTGCAGCTGTATTTCCTCACCATCAGCATTAGCAAGAGTAATTTATTGCGTTGCACGTGCGGGAACTGTATCAATAACAGCGAATATGTTAGCCGAGTGTTAACGTGAATGACTGATGTAACATTAAAGTTTGCAAAACAAACCTGTAATCATATTTACAGGTTGTGATTCTGAGGAGCAAGCTGGCCCAAATAAACTGGGTACTGACCCATCTTTCAAGAGATCTGAGAAGCAGTCGTCAGTAATATGATGTGTTTGAGGGTGGGAAGTTGTTCACAGACAGACGACATACAACATAGATGGGCATTATGCAAATATCATTTCTAATGACGTAAAACCGACACGCAGTGAGATTTGAACAAAAAAAAACACTTGTTAATGCGGTTCAGAGTCGATTATATCTTTTGGGAGACAACAACTTTGCAGAACGTTTACATTCACAAACAGTTATATTACACACTGCATGGAAGGGAATATTCGAGAGAAAAAAACATAATAGGGGCACTTTAAGTGTTCAAATACTTTGTTTGAGAGCACACTGTATATTTAGAAAATAAGAGAATGTGTTATTAATTACGGGTGTGAGAGGTAGACAGAAAGAAAAACCTTGAAAAAAATATATCAGAAAGTTACCTAAAAGAGGACTTGATGAGTCACAGAACTTTTCTGATAGACTAAACACATTAGCCTCAACCAGGCAAGTACACCTAATAGATTAATAAACAGAACTTTGCATTCTACCAAAACAAACAAAACCAAGATGACACATTGCGTATGTACATCAATAAAATAGAATGTAAACAGCAGTAGAGAAGCAAATGTGAATGGGTGAAAAAAAAAGAAAGTAAAAAATAAAGCAGCAACGGGAACTCTGAAGGTTGAAGGAGTACTTTCTAATCACACAGCTGTGACTGGATTTTATTTGCAAGCAAAACTGCCGAGTGCCACCTGTCCGAGGCAAAAAGCAGCATCAATAAGAGCAAGTAGTCATAGCACACACACACACAATCCATCTGCCGCTTAGCATGCATGAAAGAGCACAGTGTGTGGGAGTGCCATAACAATGACACCTGCAGGCAAAAGGCTCTGCCACCAACACCACAACAACCTCTAAAGACTCATTTGATTCACTAGACGCACTTCTTGTAAGTCTGTTGACTTTATAGCCTTTACGGACATTTCCCTCTTCAAGATCTGATTAAAATCAATATGCGGCTTTTGCAACCCATTTTACTTTCATAATGTAATGCTTTTCCCAATGCAACAGGATATTCAGTGAGGAAACACTGGAAAAAATGAGGAAAGAAAGAATTGTACTACGAAAGTAATTGGAAACAAGATTACGACAAGATATTACGCATTTTTATGTACCGATAAAACGTTCACAATAAGACCAGGAACATGTATTTTTTTCATTATTAAAAAATGATTGTGTTATTGATGGAAATTAATGGATAAACAAGATTTCTTTGTAAATAGATGGGGAATGGTTAACATATGAACAGATAGGATACATTTGGTCGTTTTTTATTTACAGCCAAAATATGATTTGCTACTGCAGATTCTAGAAAGCATTTTATTGGACAGAAATTGTATACGTAGATGATGATGTCATGATTACTAGAGATGCGCCGATGTATTGGCCGCCAATATTTATCAGCCGATTTTTGATCAATTTAAAACCATCGGCAAATTGGCTATATCATGAAAAAGGCTGATATAACAAACCAGTGGTTTATTAATTAACCACATGAAGGCACTGAGCTGTATGACGACTGTTTGCATAATCCAACGTTTTTCTCTGGGTAAAATAATAAAACACTTGCTAAAAAAATGAAATCAAATCTGCACAAAATATAGCAGGGCTCAACAATAAGGACTGCCAGCGTGAATGACGCTTGGGACAATTGACGGAACTCCCACTGTCCCGATCAGGCCAGTGCTGCACCTTTACTAAAAAAGTTTATCCTTTGCATGTGTTTTTAAACCATGCAAATTTAAATACTCAAGCGCAAGAATTTTGAGTTCTCTTTCACTTCTAATTCACGCAAAATTCTATCAAAATGCCCATATTGGCGAGCATTCTTGTAAAATTTCCGTAAACTGTTGAGAAATAAAACGCTTGTGTACCAGTATATTGGATCCGTGCAGCTCTTCTTAGGCCGTGTGTCCGCCAAAGTGGGTGGCTGGCGTATTCAATTGTTTTCAACGGGAGCACCGCGTTTTTAGAACGCCATGAGCGTAACAAGGTGCTGAGCGAGTATTTCACGCTCAAGCTCTCAGCGTTTTTTACCGGTCGCCGAGAGCTGAAGAATGTAAAACGCAGTGCTCATCACTGTCACTTTTCACCGAGCCATCTAATCAAAGTGGAGGAGGGGTGGGATAAATACAACACAGACCAACCGCCACATTCTGCTTGTAAAATATTCCTGAATATTCCTAATATTCCTGCTGCGCTGCTGTTTCAATGTTAATCAAACAACAAAAGACACAAAAAAAAAATTATAAATAAATTGTTCTCTACTCTTGAATAAATAACTTAGTTGCACTTTATTTTACAGTATGTGCACTTTCAATGTACTTATAGTGTACCTACCCACAAAAGTACTGAGTAGTGTAAGGTAACTACATGGGTTAAGTTAAGGTTTAGAGGAAGGTTCAGGGTTAGTCAAGTCAACTTAACTTTATTTATATAGCGCATTTTACAATGCAGATTGTTTCAAAGCAGCTTCACAGTGTTAAACAGGAAAATAATGCAACCGAATTTGATTCGGCTGTACAGCCACTCTGGAGAAAACGGTGATGTCATCCAGCTCATTTCAATTATCATATATATTCAAGTAATGTAGTTGACATAGTTAATTTAGTTTAGTAATTACATTTATTTGGATATTTATTTGAACATTTAGTGTCCCCAACTGAGCAAGCCAAGCCAAAGGCGACAGTGGCAAGGAAATGATATGATAGGTTAGTGTACATAGTATGTTCATGTGAAACAGGACTGTAAAATAAACTTTGATAAGGATTCATGTATATTTAATTTATACAATTACTTTATTTCTGTAGCTGAATAAATCTAGACCTACCTGAAAAATACTGCATTTATGTTGGCCTGTTAAATGCTAAATGGATCCAATCCATGTTCAATAGAAATTATTTTATGATGCAGCTAGTATACCTTAATGCATGTGTTTTTGAAATGTGACCCTGGACCACAAAACCAGTCATAAGGGTCAATTTTTTTTTAATTGTTTGAATTTATAGATGAATAAATAAGCTTTCCATTGATGTGTGGTTTGTTAGGATAGGACAATATAGTTGTAGGATACAACTATTTGAAAATCTGGAATCTGAGGGTGCAAAAAGTCTAAATATTGAGAAAATCGCCTTTAAAGTTGACCAAATTAAGTCCTTAGCAATGCATATTACTACTACTACTATTTTTTTTTATATATATTTATGGTAGGAAATGTACAAAATATCTTCACTGAACATGATCTTTACTTCATATCCTAATGGTTATTGGCATAAAAGAAATCGATAATTTTGACCCATACAATGTATTGTTGGCTATTGCCACAAATATACCCGTGCAACTTATGACTGGTTTTGTGGTCCAGGGTCACAAATTTGCTAATTTAAAACATTCAAAACACTAATTTATATATAAAAGAGCAAATGAGAAATATCGGTATCGGCCAATAGTTGTTCACTAAAATCCTCACATGCATCACTAATACTGTTGGTTCATTTCCCAGGAAAAGAAAGACTTCACATTATAAATGCTTACATCAGTTAAAAGCTTGTTTTGTCAACTTTTAGGAGTACACTATCATATTGATGTAAATAATAATGAAAACAGAGAAAGACAGGTGAATCAATCTGATAGTAAAATTGGAACCTAGTAAGAATCTACGTAGATGAGCCGCTGTACTGTTTGTACATAAAGCTGACACTGTATTCAGATCCAAAATCTAAAACTGCATGCAAATGTGACTGAAACAGATTAGAGAAGGTCACAATTCAAATGAAAGCCTAATGGTCTTTTGCAGTCCACTGTCATTCATAAAGTTCACTGATTTCGAGTTTCACTGAAACTGAGTGTGTCTGCAATTACATAGTTTTATCAGATGTTTAGTTCAACTACTTCATTCTGTCAGTTTCAGATCAAACAGTGACTCATGAATATGGAAATAGAATGAGAAAACAGCTATGGATAATGTTTGATCAAATATGCCAGACAAAAGAAAAAAACTACATACAGTATGTTTGTCACCGAACACAAAGGCTACACACTCTTCAACAAAAGCGCCACCCGCACACTGAAAGGACAGTGAAGCTTTGCCTCTTATCTCCAAAATAATGCAAATTGTTGATGGTAAATTGTTGGCGTAGTTTGCTTCTCAGTGTAATTCAACAAACAATAAGCACAAAAACAGGTGCCATATAAAAGCGACAGTAGACATGAAAACAATAAGTGTGTAGCATGAATAGAAAAATGTTGAGGCTTGATATTAAAAACATTGTCCTTTGGACTTTTTGTTAGCTTTGAGGTCATCTATATGCTAGTGTACTCGCAAACATTGAAAAAAATTCCCTTTTAGCAGATAAACATTTATGAAAAAAACAGTTAGTCTTTCTTTTCCAGGTAAATAGATGAATCACATACAAGTTTTTGTTCAATAAAAAAAAAAACTCCCCATAAATTATAAATACGACCTAGCCAAAGCAAATCATAGTGCATGACGTGTGTTTCTTTGCTAACTTACTGCATTTCCTTTCCCAACCTTTAACTGGTTGCAATGAAACTGACTGGAATTAAAAGTTCAAAGTACAAAGCATCAAGCGTCATTTCACTGGGCTGTGACGTAAACTAAAGACTATTAGCCATATATTTTAGCTTGTTTGATTATGAGAATTATTGCCTGATTTGATAACACTTTTAGTTATGACAGTAGTAAACATAAAATTAGCACATAATTAATTTCTGACTTCTGAGCTTCAATTTAAAATTTAATAGAAATTCTAAAATCTTTAATACATTGGCTGAATAAAATTGTTGCCTAGTAGCATTAAAAGCCTGATAGTCCAGTAAAATATGCTTAATTGTCAAGATAATTTTTTTTTCATAATACAAATATATAGATACAGCAGAAATAGTAAAGTACTATGCCGGCAGTACGTACTTAAACTAGGAATTAGCATAATTATGCTCTTGTTGGCAGAGATTATTTACACTAACTCCGCCCACTGACGTCTGGTTGGGCTAGACAAAATTATGGAAGACGGGGGATTGTCAACGGTGGCAATAGTGTAGGGTTAAGGCGCATGTCAGAAAGTTGACGCAAATCAAACCGAGTTTGAATCCACCTTTTGCCGAATTCGCTCTACTCCCTTTTCCATCACATATCAGATCGGAAAGGCATTTATTTTCAATCAAAATGAAGAAAATATTCAAAACGTGGAAATAAGGTGTCTAATGTGTTTAATAATAAAGTGTTTATCGTTTAGGGTTAGGGGCAGTGGCGGCGTTTCACAAAAACCTAGGGTATGGCATGATTCCTTTTGGGCTCTGGGCCATACAATGACATTCCCAAGTAATCTTATTATATCTAAACAAAATGTGGACAAAAATCCACCATACTAAAAGAATGGACGGAGTCCACGGACATGCACCGACTTAACAACAATACGAAATCAATGACAATTCTGAAACAGCCCTAAGCCTACACTGTGTCCTAACCAGACGCGACATGTCTGTATCTTTTTCATGTTAATCAGAGTTTTTTGTACTAACCAGCCACAACGGCGATATGCGACAATTCTATTTTACAAACAGTTTCTATTTCTGCGCCATTGCGGCTGGAACAAAGTATGCCAATGATAATCTCAGGTGCTGATTATGTGCTTTAGACCTATTTAATATAAAAAGAATTTAATGTGAGTTTGAATATAGGCTAATTCACCTCAGATCTTGAAAATAAATGACAGGAAACAACAATGATAAAACTGTCAACTCAAGGTGAATAAACAAGTGTATTCTATGATGAAAAAAGATTGTGTCAGTCACTCAGTATGTATTTTTAATCATGTTAAATGGTGTAAGAATTATGAATTTGATAATGTACATCCATTTTGTTGCGAATGCAGTGCGCTTGCAGAGAGAGCCCGCCCACACACTCTTCTGATTGGCTGTGATTTTTGATTGATTTTGTTACATCTCGGTCGAGTCTGGTTTGGACAGATAAATTGCCTGCCACTGGAAATCTTATCGCATTGCGTCTGGTTAGGACACGTGTTAGGCTGTTTAAATTTGCTTTTCAAAGCTGCAATGTCTGACAAAGGCCAACTCAGGCAACAGAACTAACAAGCTGCTTTGTCTGAATGCCAGCGTATGGCAACTGCCATATTCTACTATACGTAAACATCGCCCCTGGTTAGAGGTAGGTGTAGGGAGGGCTTTATTGTCCCAATAAGGTGGCATCTATTTAATAATTTTAATAAATATACAGTAATCATTTAAACACTATGTTATTATTGCATACCGTTTAATGTACAACACTTAAGTGCAAATAGTATCTGCCACTATTTATAAGTATAAATAGCATCTACTATATACACTAAGCCTATTGCAAATACTACTATTTTTACATACTGTAAATAGAATCTAGTTGCAAATATTAGTGCAAATAGCCGCTGCCTAATTAAAATGACCTTGTTTCTTCACCGTCTATAAAAATAAAAAACAAGTAACAAACTAAAAGCATTCAGTATGTTCAGACCTAACTTCCCGTTTCAATACATAATAATGTTAACACAGGAAGAAAATTGTGAAGGAATTTCCCAGATTATACCTTATTATAATCTACATATAAAATGTGAAAAACGTACAGATTTCACATGTACCTGTAAATATACTAAGCAGAACATCAGTCTTTCAGCACTTACCATGAGTCTTCTCCATGAAGATCACTTTTGAATCTGCGCTGAAGTTCTGGCCGGTGAGAATCATCTGCTGGCCTCCAAGAACCGAACAAGCATCCATGTCCTGCTTTTCTACCATTGGCAGCTCATGGGCAGACCTCTGGGCTATAGAGTCAAACATTGAGAGAAAATAGAGAATGTAGATGTTTAGATTGAATTAAATGTCACAGGTTTGAACCCTAGTAAGAGAGGCTCACGAACTGGAGAGTTGCTGAGACCAATATTGCTATTGTTCCCTTGAGCCACTTTACCCCAGCTTGATCCACGACTCATTGATTCTGCAATCAATAAGTCACTTTGGATAAAAAAATGTCAGCTAAATGACCAATAAAATGTTTCCCAAAAAGGCACTTAACCTCAGGTTATTATAGGAGGATAAAATAAAATTATTTTATATATTATATATTATATATATATATATATATATATACACTCACCTAAAGGATTATTAGGAACACCATACTAATACTGTGTTTGACCCCCTTTCGCCTTCAGAACTGCCTTAATTCTACGTGGCATTGATTCAACAAGGTGCTGAAAGCATTCTTTAGAAATGTTGGCCCATACTGATAGGATAGCAGTTGCAGTTGATGGAGATTTGTGGGATGCACATCCAGGGCACGAAGCTCCCGTTCCACCACATCCCAAAGATGCTCTATTGGGTTGAGATCTGGTGACTGTGGGGGCCATTTTAGTACAGTAAACTCATTGTCATGTTCAAGAAACCAATTTGAAATGATTCGAGCTTTGTGACATGGTGCATTATCCTGCTGGAAGTAGCCATCAGAGGATGGGTACATGGTGGTCATAAAGGGATGGACATGGTCAGAAACAATGCTCAGGTAGGCCGTGGCATTTAAACGATGCCAAATTGGCACTAAGGGGCCTAAAGTGTGCCAAGAAACATCCCCCATACCATTACACCACCACCACCAGCCTGCACAGTGGTAACAAGGCATGATGGATCCATGTTCTCATTCTGTTTACGCCAAATTCTGACTCTACCATCTGAATGTCTCAACAGAAATCGAGACTCATCAGACCAGGCAACATTTTTCCAGTCTTCAACTGTCCAATTTTGGTGAGCTTGTGCAAATTGTAGCCTCTTTTTCCTATTTGTAGTGGAGATGAGTGGTACCTGGTGGGGTCTTCTGCTGTTGTAGCCCATCCGCCTCAAGGTTGTGCGTGTTGTGGCTTCACAAATGCTTTGCTGCATACCTCGGTTGTAACGAGAGGTTATTTCAGTCAAAGTTGCTCTTCTATCAGCTTGAATCAGTCGGCCCATTCTCCTCTGACCTCTAGCATCAACAAGGCATTTTCGCCCACAGGACTGCCGCATACTGGATGTTTTTCCCTTTTCACACCATTCTTTGTAAACTCTAGAAATGGTTGTGCGTGAAAATCCCAGTAACTGAGCAGATTGTGAAATACTCAGACCGGCCCGTCTGGCACCAACAACCATGCCACGCTCAAAATTGCTTAAATTACCTTTCTTTCCCATTCGGACATTCAGTTTGGAGTTCAGGAGATTGTCTTGACCAGGACCACACCCCTAAATGCATTGAAGCAACTGCCATGTGATTGGTTGATTAGATGATTGCATTAATGGGAAATTGAACAGGTGTTCCTAATAATCCTTTAGGTGAGTGTATATATATAGTAGGCAACTTAAATGTACATTAAATGTTACATTTAAGTTGCCTACTAAACGATACAAGCAACAATACATAATAATATTCTAGTATGCAAGTCATATGAAGATATCATAATTCAGCTCCGTGAATTCATGCAATTTATATTTGCATTGGAATCAAGAGGCTTTCAACTAGGAAAATTAGGTGAATTTGCTTCAGCCAAATTGACATTAAGCCATGTAAACAAAAAGGCAGGATGGTCCGGCATATTAAACACCCTCTTTATTTACTGTAGGCTGAAGGAGTATTAAATCCTGTTTTACAAGATTATGAAGTTTGTTGTCACGATATTAAGGACATGCACTCATTAAACTTATCTGTGATTTAATATCCGCTACAGCAACTGTGATTAAGACAAATACGAGTGACATATGGACAGATGTGTGTGTGGCGTGTTGTAATCTGAATGAACGAAGCGTACGCTCTACTCTTAATATAATACAACTTGCTACCTGAGAACAGGGTGCCATATGTCTGTAAATACAGCAATGATATCTCAGTGCCTGACAGAAAAGATTTAACTTCCTAATACAGAAATAGGGGGTTGGCGAGTTTATCAGGAGCATTATAAATGCATTCCGCTTTTGCTCCGTTTAACTTGGTTTGCATTAAATGAAACCTAACTGAGGAGGAAGTAGAGCAACCAGACAGAGCGGCAGAATGACATGTAAGACAAAGCCACCTGATATCTAATAACAAGCATGACAAATATTCACATATACTTAAACAGATATTACAACATTCAGTCGCTAAACCTTTCAGGTTTAATCCATCGAGAGAGACATGTAGAAAGTAAATAAGTAAAATTTTTGTTTTATGTTGATTTTAAGTACTCCATCACCTACAATTTACTTTGGGGTTCTATTACGTTTTTTTTTACATTTTCAACGTTCTTTAGTGTGTAATGTTGCTGTTTGAGCATGAAAAAGCTCTGCAAAGTTACAATTCCCACCCAAGGCATACGCAAGTAAAGGGGGCGGGGCCTGGTTGAGTTAGTATTGTGTTGAAACTCGAGGTTATGGCAAGGGGCGGGACATTTCCCAAACATGCTCGAAGCGGTTGACCAATCACAACACACTGATCCAGCCGACAAATCAGAGCACACTGTGCTTTTCAGAAGGAGGGGCTTCATTGAGACAGGAACTAAACAGAGCATTACTGACAGACTGGGAAGAGAGGAGCTGCAACAATGTCAAATTCTGGAAAAACAGAATTTCTTTAACATTCAAGCATGAAAACCTATTCTAGTAGACCCCAAAAACAAGACGTTGTAAAAGGACATAATAGGTCTCTTTCAAGTCTAAATTTACTCACAGCATTCAATTGGATGCGAAGCAACTTGTAGAGACACATGTTGGCCTCCTTGTTGGGGAATATGAATACGGAATACCAGTCGAACGCGCGTGTTTTTGCGCCCAATGTCCGTCTCCCCTTTCCGCAGCTCGATGTCTGCATTCCGTAGCTTGAGAATCCCAGCACAATCAATTCTGAGAAGCATTAAAAAACCAATGTTACTATGCACATTTAAAACCAAAAAAAAGTGGAAACCATCATGTTAAATGCATATATCTAAAAGAACCATCATCCATAAAGTGGAAAACTCACATTGCTTTCATATTATTCTTTGGCTCAAGAGGAATTTCCAAGACTTTGGTGCTGTTGATGATCTTCTCGTAGCTGGTGGTGGTGACGGTTTTGCCAGTAATGCGATGGACCTGATAGAAGGCGTGAGGCTTCAGGATGCGCTCGTCTGCCGTGCCAATAAAGATCTGCAAACCAAGCGGCTCCTTGCCCCTGTATCCACGCAACTGCACACAGAAAAGTGCAAAAAGACATATTTTATTAGCATGGTTGAATGTTAAACCCATCATTTGTAGTTTACACTACCGTTCAAAAGTCAGTAAGATTTTTTTATGTTTTTGAAAGATATGCCCAAAGCTGCATTTATTTGACCAAAAATACAACAAAATCAGTAACATTGTGAAATATTATCACACTTTAAAATAACTGTTTTCTATTTTAATACATTTTAAAATATAATTTATTCCTGTGATGCTTTTTCTGCATCATTACCCCAGTCTTCAGTGTCACATGATCCTTCAAAAATCATACTAATATGATGATTTAGGGCTCAAGAAACATTTCTTATTATTATCAATGTTGAAAACAGTTGTGCTGCTTTATATGTTTGTGGAAACCATACATTTTTGTTGTATAACACAGTGTTTATATAAGTGAATAGTGCGGCCAGAGCAACTATATTAGCGAAAGTCTGCTCTCCTGGTTGGGAAGCACAGACCTGCTGGAAACATTAGCATCTCCGGAAACCTTGAACACAAGCCAGAAGGGTGTGTGCAGTCTGCAAACATCTTCTCTATACCGATTTATCTCCTCAAACTCTACAGGAAACCAATGAGTCACTCACAGGCTCTGACTGTGGCAAAGTTTGTGGTCTCTGTCCTTCCAGTGTCAGTTGAGTCAGGTATGGCATTCAGGAAATCATACAGTATTAAACCCTCAGGGATGTCCGGAGTGGCTGAGTGCAAAAATGGTTTATGCATATGCAGATGAATGTAAAAATTGCACAAATGCATCTTAGTTTGTGTCTGAATTCCTGCACTGAAGGTTAATAATTCAGAAGGGCTTTCAAATCCTGTTTGACACACAGGCAAATGGGTCATATTTTCATATGCAAAACATGGCATGTCCAATGAGAAAAACAACTATGCCCTTGTCATTTTGTTGTAGATGAGTGAGATAAGGTGAACAACAAAACAGGGTTTATCTACCTTTCAACTATATGTATTTTAAGGTGAACGTAATTTAAGGATAAAGGGCTTTGTGCTTTGTTTTTATATAATATGAGGGTGATAAAGCTACTTGATCATTTAGCGAGCTTAACTTTTCTATTGAAACAACTTGAGGTTAACTAATTGTAGGGACAATCCCTATCATTAGAGATAAATGCATTGCTCAAGGGCACTTTGATGACAAAGCAATGATGATCTCTGCAAACACTAAAGTTTTCAAGACACCTTTACTTGGTATTGAACCCTTATAAATGGCAGTTCATATCCTTGAAAATCCCAAACTCACTTATCTTTTCGGTGTTGACACACTATATTGCCAAAAGTATTAGGACACCCCTCCAAATCATTGAATTCAGGTGTTCCAATCACTTCCATGGCCACAGGTGTATAAAATCAAGCACCTAGGCATGCAGACGCTTCTACAAACATTAGAAAGAATGTGAAAGAATGGGTCGCTCTCAGAATCTCAGTGAATTCAAGCGTGGTACCGTGATAGGTTGCTACCTGTGCAATAAGTTGTGACATTTCCTCACTACTAAATATTCCACGGTCAACTGTTAGTGGTATTATAACAAAATGGAAGCAATTGGGAACAACAGCAACTCAACCACGAAGTGGTACGCCACGTAAAATCACAGAGCGGGGTCAGCGCCTGCTGAGGCACACAGTGCGCAGAATATATAGTGCGCTTTATACAGAGTCAATAGCTACAGACCTCCAAACTTCGTGTGGCCTTCAGATGAGCTCAAGAACAGTGCGTAGAGAGCTTCATGGAATGGGTTTCCATGGCCGAGCAGCTGCATCCAAGCCTTACATCACCAAGTGCAATGCAAAGCGTCGGATGCAGTGGTGTAAAGCACGCCACCACTGGACTCTGTCTGGCAATCCGATGGACGAGTCTGGGTTTGGCGGTTGCCAGGAGAACGGTACTTCCCTGACTGCATTGTGCCAAGTGTAAAGTTTGGTGGAGGGGGGGTTATGGGGTGGGGTTGTTTTTCAGGGGTTGGGCTTGGCCCCGTAGTTCCAGTGAAAGGAACTCTTAATGCTTCAGCATACCAAATCATTTTGGACAATTTCATGCTCCCAACTTTGTGGGAACAGTTTGGGGATGGCCCCTTCCTGTTCCAACATGACTGCGCACCAGTGCACAAAGCAAGGTCCATAAAGACATGGATGAGCGAGTTTGGTGTGGAGGAACTTGACTGGCCTTCACAGAGACCTGACCTCAACCCGACAGAACACATTTAGCATGAATTAGAGCAGAGACTGCGAGCCAGGTCTTCTCGTCCAACATCAGAGCCTGAACTCACAAATGTGCTTCTAGAAGAATGGTCAAAAATTCTCATAAACACACTCCTAAACCTTGTGGAAAGCCTTCCCAGAAGAGTTGAAGCTGTTATAGCTGCAAAGGGTGGGCCAACTCCATATTAAACCCTACGGATTAAGAATGGGATGTCATTAAAGTTAATGTGCATGTAAAGGCAGGCGTCCCAAAAAACGTTCTTAATGTATTTCCTACTGAAAGTTTAGGGCATGGCATAGCGAATGTCTCACTTTTGTTAAATGACTAACAGCCTTTAGAAACAAACAGATTGTATGATAAATGAAAACATTAGGCACTATCAAAAAGAATACATTTCAGCACTTCCTTTGCAAGTGACTGATGGTAGATAAAGATGGACCATCGCTACTATGGTCTCATTTTGTGATTTACTGAAAATATTCAAATCACCATGACAATATTGCACAAGCAGAGCCATGTGAATACTGAAAGCAGATGACACAAAAATCCAGGTAACAAATTTGATGTGCACTCTTAAAAAAACGCGTCTACATCGGAAGGAAGTGTGCAGAAACCACAGAGCATGAAGATGCAGCTAAATTTAAAGTAAGCAGGGCATGTGTCAACACTACAAATTCATATTTGATGGACAAAAGTGGGTAAAAAACAATGTTTCATGAGATATGGGGGTTGAATTGCATTTGGAGCATAGCAGACAGTACTAGGTTTAGTAACAGTACAGTAAACTGTACACAGTAAATCTCTAATTGGCTCTTTATAAGAGAACATAAGTCAACATCTGAGAAAGACAAATCATAAATTAGATGTCTTTAATATCTCTATTTCTTCTCGGCAGCAATGTGATTAAATGGAGGGCAAACTGACACGTTTACTTTAGTCTCTGGCTTCTCAGACATATCCAGTTTTGGGTGTAATGCATTACTAAGTAATTAATTACTGTAATTTAATCATTTCTCCCTTGAAAAAGTAAAGTAAGGGATTACTCTTAATTTTTCTGTAATTTAATTACAGTTACTTCTGATGTAATAGACTATAGAACAATTTTATATGAAACAATAATGGACTGAACATCAAAAATTATTTAAAAATATGCCATCCAAATATATTTTTTCTAATATCACAACACCTACGAGTCACATTTTATCCCAAAATAAATACATAAATAAAACATAAATCATCTATAAATAAAACATAAAAATAAATAAAACAATCAATAAATAAATAAACAAATAAATATATACAATATAAAAAAAACTAATATAACATACACAACTAAAATAAATAATTTAAACATAAGTAAAACAAATGAATAAATAAATAAATAAACAAAACATAAAAACAAATAAAACACAAATAAATACATTAAATAATTTTATTTAATAAATAAATAAAAAATAAATAAAACAACTAAAACATACATAAATTAATAAAACATAACTAAAACAAAGCATAAATAAAAATAAATAAATAAAACATACGTAAAACATGCATAAAAACAAATAAACAAAATTATAAAATATTTGTTTATTATATTTTTTTAACATGTAACTGAAATAGCATATTAATAGTTATTAATAGTAATAATTTTTTTTGTAATAACAATGTTTAATTGTGATTATGACAGCTGAATTCTATAAATAGTGTCATTCTCTAAATATGTCTCTTTAAGAAACAGGTGAGTGAATCGGGTACAAGAGCTGGGCCTCATAAGGTGGGTAAACACGGCCGTTTCCATGGGCCATCTGAGAACCTGGTTGCCATGGCAGCTGGCGAGCGGTGAGTCAGTCGTGAGGTTGGAAAAGTAAAGTAGAGGAAGGAGCAGTCCTGAGTAACTCCCCACCACGTGATTGGCCAGCGACGGGCTGCACTGACCACAGTGAGCGCCAGGGAATGGAAAGCATTAAACATTTTGGCTTTGCCAAGGCAGTCTGCAATCTTTACCAGAGAGCTGACATCGGAAGGATGCTGGCCGCTCCGCTAACAAGACCATTAAAAATGGTTTACACTGAGAGAGCAAAAAGCAACAAGAGGGCTTTCACATAAACTGTTACCAAAGCAACATCAAACTTTAAGTGGTAAACAAACTGAGCAATATCATGTGTCTTCAGAACACAGCTGCTATTACTGCGTCTGTAAAACCCCTGGACAAACACAACTTCCTAAAGAGTTTGAAGCAACATGAAAGAAAAAGCAGTAAATAAAAATAAATGGCAGCACCTCCTGCTCTAAAACCACCATGAAAAATAACAATAAATATAAAAAAGTTAAAAAAAAAAGAATAATAATAAAAAATAAAATACATTAAAATAAATCAATGTACAATAATTAAAATAAAAATGTAAAAGTAATACAAATAAAAATATTAATAAAATGCTGTTGATAAAATAAATAAAAAAATAAATAAATAAATGTAAAACCAATAATAAAAATAAAAAACAAAAATAAAAATAAAATAAAATACAAAAAATAAAATAAAATGAGCTGACGTGACAAGCTGACGTTTAAATAAAAACTGTAAGCATGAGCAATAGCAAAAGTGATGCTCGTCTTAGCATGCACTACTAATGAATGAGTGCATTCATTTGTGTGAGGGTGGATAAAAGCCCGGACAACACACAGAAGAGCAGATGGCCATTTTCATAGCCCTGACCTGAGGCAAAATCACCTCACGCTGCATAATGACTAGGAAATACCTTCACACGCACGTCTAGAAGACAGAATGAACACCCACCTGGACCACAGGGTGACCTCCAGTAGGGGCTTTGACCGCCCCTCGGCTGCCCTCTGTCTCATAGTGGGCTCTGTGGTGGGGTTTGGGCTGCACCTCGATGTGGAGCTCGTACTGATCGGTGCGGCTTGGGAGGGGCCACTCCAGGGGGGGCAGGGAAGCCACGGGGATGCTGGGAGAGATGAAAGATGATAGTCATGCTCATTTGCTTCACATATCCGATTTGTTGCATGAAAAGAGCAGGTGCATAAGCCATGGAGGGTTTTGCAGAATGTGTCACCTAAGACTAGTTAGGTTCAAAACAAGTTTGGGGTCAGACAGATCTTCTTTTCTTTCTTTTTTTTTGAAAGAAATTAATTTTTATTCAGCAAGGACACATTAAATGAATTAAAACTGGCAGTAAAGACATTTATAATGTTACAGAAGATTTCTATTTCAAATAAATTGTTATTTTGAACTTTCAAAGAAATATAAAAAAGGTATATCATGATTTCCACTAAAATATGAAACTGTTTTCAACACTGATAATAATAATAAGAAATGTTTCTTGAGCAGAAAATTATATTAGAATGATTTCTGTAGGATCATGTGACACTGAATTTCTGGAGTAATGATGCTAAAAAATACACAGGAATAAATTACATTTTATAATGCATTCAAATAGAAAATAGTTATTTTAAATTGTAATAATATTACTGATTTTACTGAAATCTAATTAATGCAGCTTTGGTGAGCATAAGAGACTTTTGAACAGTAATGTACATTTTCAAGAATTTAAAAAAAAAATGTGTTTATAGATTATATGCACCGGCCAATAACTTTGCGTGCTCAGCTGATGTCAACAAATCATAGACCAGAGAAATAAGAATAAGAAATATTTTTTGCGATGAATTTATTTTCATTAAATTGTATTATGTATATCGGTCATCGATGACCCTATTTTCTAGACCGGTATTGACACCCAGTGTACAATGAAAAGACTTTAATTGTAAATATAGACATCATTTACCAATCTGTAGTGGTGACAAAAGGCACATAACTATAATTATTTAATTCCAATCAAAGTTTCAAAGAGATCCCTCTTCAAGACGAAAATTATGACAATGTTTTACCTGCATATTCCAGACACCAGCTGTTTAGGCCAGATTTGAGGGATTACGAAGAAGGGTTCAGGGCCAGGTTTGGTCTTCCCATCCTGGTCACATGACACCAGGTAACTCTCAGTGTGGTTGTCTGGGTAGAGTGGGTAGGCCTGCTGGTTAGTCTTCACGATCTTGGTTGGAATGGAACTAGCCTGGCCAACGCCGAACCCATTCATGGACCCTGAGAGGTTATTTGAGCCATAATGGCCGACGTGATGCTCTTCGTGGCCACCGTGGGGTGACGGGCTGCGTGATCGGGCCACCGGCACCAAGCTGGGGTTCCTGTACATCTCGTAGGTGCGTTTGCATAGAGGGGAGGTGGAACGTGAGCCGGGCCGGGGGGAAGGAGAGTGCGGCCCTACACTGCCGTCCTCGGCCAGGCTGGTTCGTGGAGAAGTGCCCGGACTGGTTCGAGGGGAACCTGTGTGGACGCCCTGAAGTCGTGGGCAGAGATCTCCAGTTGCCTGGCTGTTGCTGGGCGAAACGCAGGGCGAGGCCCAGGGCGAGAGGTTCTCCGAGTGCCAGGAGGTGGATGAGTTGCTGCTGGCGGGACTCAGGCACTGCGGCTCCCGGTAGGCCAGAGGATCGTGACCGGGCACGGTGAGCCCGGGACTGGGGCTGGTGTTCACGAGGTGGTTCTGGAGGGAGTCTCGACCATGACTATAGTGCTCGCGGGAGGGCGTAATCTCAATTCGGGGGCTCAGGGCCTGGCTGTTGGGTCTGGCGTACTCCAGGTAGTTCTTTGCCTCCAGTTGATCGTAACCAGAGAGACCTTCGGTGTTGACCTCTGCGTAGGAAGACGCACACGGCTTGATGCCGTATGGTGAAGCTTCCACCAGAGGATAGGAGAGGCTGGGAGGAGAGATGAGATCTTTGTCGGAGGAGATGCTTTGCTCATCTATAAACAGCAAAAGACACAAAGTGGGTAAGAGTGTCCAAAAACTCAAACACTGCTGTCTGTGTCTACTATTTAAAGGGGACCTATTATGCCCTTTTACAAAGTCTTGATTTTGTTTTTGTGGTCTGCTAGAATATGCTTGAAAAACACATTCTTTTTCACATATTTGACATTGTTGCAGCTCCTCTCTTCCCAGTCTGACGCTCTGTTTGGTTCCTGTCTCTATGAAGCCCCTCTTTCCAAAAAGCACAATGTGCTCTGATTGGTCGGCTGGATTATTGAGTTTGTTATTGGTCAATCACTTAGAGCGTGTTTTGGAAATGTCACGTCCCTTACCATATAGAATTCATGTCCCATTTCAACACTACTAACTAACTCAACCAGACTCCGCCCACTTTACTTGCGTATGCCTTGGGCGGGAATTATTTAAATGAAGAATATTGTGACGTATTCATTCACGGAAGAAAACTCAAGACTCGAGTTCTTGTTTCAGGGAGTTCAGAAAGACTGATATATAGAATAACACCCGCTGGAGGGACATTGTGCTTTTTAACTTTGCAGGCCTTTCTCATGCTTAAACAGCAACATTATGTGTACAAAATGTAAAAAAGCATAATAAGAACCCCTTTAAAATACACTGAAAAAAGGTGTGTTGAATTTACATGATTTAATCATGTACATCGGTTCCACATGAATCAATTAAGTTAAACAAACATAATTTGTTCACATAATTTCAACATCATGGGATAAAGTCATTTTTAAGTAACCAAATTGAGTAGTCTCACAATTATTTTAATATGGCTCCCTAACAACAGTGGTGTGCACAGGGGGGATTGAGACCCTGCCTCTTTAATCATTTATTTTATTTTTGTTGTTACTTGACTGATTTATAAGACTGTACTAACTAGCTTTCATTCTATTATCCAGCAATAGCACATAATGAACATACCAAATGCTAAGGATGAAATGCTCTTTAAGCTAATGACATGTGCTGAATCAGTTCACAGCCTAAGCAATTCCAACATAATTCAACATTAAACACTATTAAACAATATAAAGTCTCCCCCTTTTCTCATTTTGCCCAAAAGCAGATAAAAAACACTTAATTTTTATCTATTTGTCAAGTCCCAAGCAAAGCATGCTGGAAACTACAGTTTCAGCAAAGATCATTTTCAAGTACTTAATTGGTTCACATTCACCCCAAATAATTTAATCTAGTAGATTGCACATTTTAGAGATTTACATTAATCGAAAGCAAAGAAATCACGTTTACAAGAGAAACACAATTTTGTTGCGTAGATCAATATGATTAAGTAAATTGGACAATATGTGTTTTCCTGTTTTTTCAGTGTAAGTAGTGGTATGCTGTATGCTAAACATTTCAAAGACTGCTGTCACATAACAATATATTCTGCAAGTGACGTTTCTTACGGAAAAATACTTCGAAAAAATTCTTCGTTTAAAATGTATAAGCCGTGAACCAAACCAATCAGCTTCAAGGTGAATCACAACATTACAAACTTTGATTTGAAGCAAAAAAAGTTTTTTTTAAATCAGATGTGTACTTGACGGCTGTAATGAAGGAAAGAACTACAATCCCATGAAGCATTGCGAATGACAATCAAATTAAAAACAATAGATAAATATGAAACTATTGATTTAAAGATGTTGATTGAAAATTGATTTGAAGATATTGTATGAAATTATATATTTTCCATTTATTGCAAAATATGCATACAAATACATAATTTGCACCGTTTCATTGGAAGCGCTATTTGACGTAATTTACTTGTCACAGTTCTCTGATTGGTGAGGATAGTTTATGTAAAATAGATTTGACCAAGAATTCCACCATTAAACATGATTAAAATAATGCAGGCTGAAACATATACCATCGATTAACAACTCTGTAGGTCATAGTAGGCCTGTCTTTAAAGGGTTATACGTTATTATTAAAAATCAATAATGAATGAACAGGATTTTTACTTCCAAACCTGTCAACTAGCAACCTTTTTCTGGGTAACTTCATCACACTGGAAATATCGGGTCAGTGTGCTTTGTTGTATACTACACATTTTGAGAAATCTAGTCATTCATTTTATAGAAAATTTGCATTCTGTTATTTTTCACATGTCCTATTTTGGTACTTGTAATGTTGTGTTAGCAAGTTCAATTTCAAATGTCGTAACCATCACACAGAACATCAAAACTTCATATTGAGAAATTGTTTGTGTATTAATCAAATGATCACATACCGCCTGGGTTGGTGATGACACCTAATGCTACTTTAAAATAATGGAAGTTAATCTAAGAAATGAATTACATTTCCAAACTGTCCTTCTGTTTTCCAGGACGAGATGTGCTCCTGTCATTTCCATAATAACCAAATTTTAAGTGTTTTTGGAGAAATGTAATTGTCTAAAATATCTGGTGTGATGGTAGGCTCATGACAGCAAGTATTGATTGTTATTAAAAGACTAATTTCAGATATAAATCACAAAAGAATCTGAAAAATATTGAAATAAAATACTATTAACAATAATTCATATTATTAAAAATAGATATTAAAATATAATATTACTATATCCTAAAATATTTTTAAGGTATTATATTATAGGCTATTAAATGAAATCATATGCACATACTGTATTTCATGCTTAGGCCTATATCTTCTTCACAATAGTTTAAACAGTAGACCTCATTATGCTGATCATTATATTCTTCATCACATATTTTATACAGAAGTTTAGTGAAACAAACCTTGAAGTCCCGTGGGGTTTCCATACTCAAAAAGATATTCAAACTCCAGCTCATCCTGACAGTTCACCTGACTGAGCTCCTCCGCAAGCCCTAACGCAGACTTATCGCCGTAAAAAGAGCTCATCTGTCTCAATCTGGTTTATTTACACCACAACAACTTCATAAACGTGTCGAAAGAAAGCCGGCTATTTTGCACGCTGGGAATACGAGCACCCAAACGCATGAATGAAAACGAACGACAGACGAGCGACAGTGCAAGTTCAACTTCCGCCTTAAACTTCACTCACACCCCCGTGTACACTACCGGCGACAGAATCAGCTTCCAGTGGACAGGACGCGTTCCGAATGGACGCAGCGGAACGAACAGGACGCGTGTACTGCGTCGCGTCGCTTGTGTGTAATAACGTGATAGTTTGAGAAGGTTTGTCTGTGTGTTTGTTGTAGGTAGTACAATGCATTCTGTCAATCAGAAGGATGTGATAAAATGGATGACACGCGCCTCCTGTTGACAGACACTAGTTATAAGAACTGCGACAACAAAAGCAACAATCTCTCGATCACAGCTCAACATCCGGGCGGGTGAACAATCATCCCGTAAGAACTGCTGCCCCCGGGTGTTCATCACTACACAATGAGCAAACAAACCTTTAACTTGTGGTCAGTTATACAACTTTATTTGCCTATTTTTCATGAATATGTATTATATCAAACCACTTTCCGTCCATTTCTGACGATTCAATCATATTTTGACATCTGGACTTTTTCTCTATCTATCTATCTGTCCATCATCTGTCTATCTATCTATCTATCTATCTATCTATCTATCTATCTATCTATCTATCTATCTATCTATCTATCTATCTATCTGTCTGTCTGTCTGTCTGTCTGTCTGTCCGTCATCTATCTATCTATCTATCTGTCTGTCTGTCCGTCCATCCATCCATCCATCCATCTGTCTGTCTGTCTGTCCGTCCGTCATCTATCTATCTATCTATCTATCTATCTATCTATCTATCTATCTATCTATCTATCTATCTGTCTGTCTGTCTATCCATCTGTCTGTCTATCTATCTATCTATCTATCTATCTATCTGTCTGTCTGTCTGTCTGTCCGTCATCTATCTATCTATCTGTCTGTCTGTCTGTCTGTCTGTCTGTCTATCCATCTATCTGTCTGTCTGTCTGTCTGTCTGTCTGTCTGTCTGTCTGTCTGTCTGTCCGTCATCTATCTATCTATCTATCTATCTATCTATCTATCTATCTGTCTGTCTGTCTGTCTGTCTGTCTGTCCGTCATCTATCTATCTATCTATCTGTCTGTCTGCCTGTCTGTCTGTCTGTCTGTCTATCCATCTGTCTGTCTATCTATCTATCCAGCTGTCTGTCTATCTATCTATCCAGCTATCTGTCTCTGTCTATCTATCTATCTATCTATCTGTCTATCTGTCTGTCTGTCTGTCTGTCTGTCTGTCTGTCTATCTATCTATCTATCTATCTGTCTGTCTGTCTGTCCGTCATCTATCTATCTATCTATCTGTCTGTCTGTCTGTCTGTCTGTCTATCCATCTGTCTGTCTATCTATCTATCCAGCTGTCTGTCTATCTATCTATCCAGCTATCTGTCTCTGTCTATCTATCTATCTATCTATCTATCTATCTATCTATCTATCTATCTATCTATCTATCTATCTATCTATCTATCTATCTATCTATCTGTCTGTCTGTCTGTCTGTCTATCTATCTATCTATCTATCTATCTGTCTGTCTATCTATCTGTCTGTCTGTCTATCTGTCTGTCTGTCTGTCTGTCTGTCTAGGATGAATTCAGGGTGATTGGGTGACTTTTTCCAAGTCATCTCAATGGCAAAAAGTGTCCCAATCACCCTGAATTTACTCTATCTATCTATCTATCTATCTATCTATCTATCTATCTATCTATCTATCTATCTATCTATCTGTCTGTCTGTCTGTCTGTCTGTCTGTCTGTCTGTCTATCTATCTGTCTGTCTGTCTGTCTGTCTGTCTGTCTGTCTGTCTGT
This sequence comes from Rhinogobio ventralis, assembly GCA_039654625.1. Taxonomy (NCBI): domain Eukaryota; kingdom Metazoa; phylum Chordata; class Actinopteri; order Cypriniformes; family Gobionidae; genus Rhinogobio; species Rhinogobio ventralis. The sequence continues at coordinate 7,420,039 of CM077203.1, forward strand.
CTATCCCTCTGTCTATCTATCTGTCTGTCTGTCTATCCCTCTGTCTATCTATCTATCTATCTATCTATCTATCTGTCTGTCTGTCTGTCTGTCCCTCTGTCTATCTATCTATCTATCTATCTATCTGTCTGTCTGTCTGTCTGTCTGTCTGTCTGTCTGTCTGTCTGTCTGTCTGGCTATCTATCTATCAATCAGAAATTGTATTTTGTAATTTTATCTTGTGGTCACTGACAAAACTTAGTTGTCTATTTTACATGAATACTTATTATTTCAACCCACTTTCTGCCCATGTCGGACGCCTCGATCCTATTCTGACCTGTGGATATTTTTTTGGGAACTACACTGGAAAAAGACTTGCAATCTTATTCCAGACAAATCCACACTCTCATAGACCAAAATGACAGAATGTGATTATTTACACAGTGGCAGTATCTAGGGTTATTAAACATTACCTGAAGTTTCCATTGCAGCATGAACTACGAATAGCCAAGGAGCCTGCATTTTATGTAAGTAGTGATATTCAATACTCACGGTGAGTCATAAGAAATAAGACTGACATTTCATGTTTTGTGCATCACAGACAATGACATTTCAGGCATGCTGTTTAATTAAACCGAAGTGCACCTGAACAACTGCATCTCTTCTCTCTGAATAAACTCACATTACAAGGCATCAGTAACGTGCCATGTGCCTGAGAAATAAAAGCAACTTAATATCAAATATGCACAATTTCTTAACACTGAATTATGTTAAATAAGCATTGAATAAGCACTACAAGTTCATTCATTCCAAAATGGATCTTTTAAGAGCAGCATAAATGATTGAATATTGATGTCATTAAGAGTTCCCTCATGACGCAATTACTACTGTACTATACTGTACATTTGTATACATTACAAATTAGTTCATATAATTTACATTGCGTTTAGCATTAAAATCATCAACAGTTTTGGCATAAGAAAACATTAAAAATCAAATTCTTGATTACCAGTAATTCACAACACTTCAGCACGCGCCATCCATACCTTGATCCATCGACCTCATGCTGTGGTAGTGCATCAGTCTCCAAGACTCTCTAAACATTTGGAAAATATACAAAAATTTAACAGTCAAAAAATAGCCTTTCCTTAAAGTTCATAGCAGAAAAAAATCTGGATGAAGAGGTGATAAAGCTGAGAGCGAAAAAGCAAATACTCCGTTGTAAGTGCAAAAAAGAGTGGTGTGCAATAGTAGTAGAGCTCTGTGTGGTATGAACTCCTTTGCCTGCTCTGAGGATTGACTCGAGTATCAAGAGCGGCTTCCTTCCCCAGCTCTGGGTGTTTATAATGGGCCAATGCAGTAAAATAACGGGATTCCCTCAGTGTTTCCTCCTGTTTGTGCGCTCTGCCATGGAAACCTGGAGCGGCTCCATCTCGGAGACTCAGGGCTTTCCTGCAGAGCGCGCACTCAGGAATCCATGACGTCTCCAGCCTCTGCGCCAAGGCATTTCTGCGGCTTCTCTCAGACAGTGGCGCACAAGAACTTCATTGTGGGCTTGAAGAAATTAGCGTTGAGGGGAAGAGGAGGGGGAGAAAAATGAAAACAGGAGCGATGTTTAAGCATATGCATGAAAGAGACGAGGTACACACAGCAGGGTTTTGAAAGGACAAGGCTCATTACATCTGAGCAACCTACAGCTTTACATGTAGAGTCTTACCTTTAAAGAAATGGACAAAAAGTATACAGACATCCTAGAAGTGTTTGAATGGCATTGCATTAGCCCACAAAATGTCAAAAGAAAAATGCATTTCAAAGAAAGATAGTTCAAGCTCACCTTTCACAAGTGAAACACCATAGAGGTGTTCAAAATGTATCACATTTACTCAAATTACCTTTAGGACTATAAATGGAACAGACTAATATAATTTAAAATATATTATTATTTATAAAATAGAAGAATTAATTATGAATATTAATATTTTTAAAATATCATGAATAAACCGAGGTAAAAAATAATTTACAGTGTATATATATAATGTAAATGTACAAGAATTGACATTACATACAGTGTATGTATGTATATGTGTGTGTGTACTTTTGTTTATTCATTAAATTATTATTATTTTAATTATCATAAAATTATTGACTATTAATATAGTAAAACATGTATAAAAACAAACAAAATAATTTATATCCCCTAAAATTATATATATATATACATTGGTCACCTGTCACTTCTGAACTTCACATCCCAGCATCCTCCTTGATTCCCATCTGCATGCACTTCATAATCATGCACACCTGCACCTCTTCTGCACTCCCATCAGCCAGCCTTCAAAAGCACACACCTCACCTCAGTCATTGTCTGGTCTCGTTCATCGCTACACGGACTAACTACATGTTTCTCCAGCGTTCCTTTCTCCAGCAAGTGTTACCTTCATCCATCCAGATCATCTTCCACAGCCGAGGTGTGTGCTTCCAACCTGGTTTCCCCTTCACCGTATTCCATGAGTCCCTGTATCCATCAGAGAGACATCATCACCATGATATCAATGTAAATTATTTTTACTGTGGATCATTCATTAAATTATTTTTATTATAATTATCATAAAATTATTAATAGTCAATATTTTTATTTTGTAAATTTTTTACACATTTAATTTATATCCCCTAAGAGGATGTAATTTTAATATTTAAATGGTGTTTTATATATTAATTATTATTATTATTATTATTATTATTATTATTATTTACATCCACTAAAATGCCATAATATACAGACTTACGGTTATGGTTGGATTAAGGTTATGGTTGAAATAAGACAGTTTATACACCCACAAAATGTTCCATGGAAAATGTGGCATAGTTTATTTATGATTTTTTTTTTTTTTTTTTTTTTTTTTTTTTCCTTCTAATCCCAAATATTGGGCTACTCTTGAAATTCTTCCAAAGGTTTCAAAGTTTATTTGACATGCTTAACTTGGACAGCAGTGAAACGTTTCTGAAAAGCTAAAGTTGTTCATTATTTTCAACACAAAAAAGGTCATAAAAATAAGGTTTATTTATCATAAGGAACTGGATATACACCTATCAGGCTTTAAAAGTGGACATTATCAGATAATGTGAGTTTTACTTCCCCCAACCATATCAGTGTGTTCAGGAACCAGCAACTCCACTTTACGTATTAAATCACATATGATTATGGCTTGATGCTGAAAAGTACCAGGTTACATCAAATAAGTGCATTTCGGTAAACCTAAGCAGTAAATGTTTCAAGAAAATCTAATGTAACACATTAACAGCTTCTCCCAGTGCCCAGATGAAAAAGCTGCTGCATTCTGGGATGGTGAAGGATGCCAAAATAAACTGCACGTGGCTGACGAGTGAGACCATGAAGCGGGCCTGTTTGCCTAAACTCTGTTGTAAAGTTTATCCCGGAAAATTCTGCGATATGATACACTGACTTGTTTAAACATTGGAATGAATGAAGTGCTGCTCTCACTGACTGGATCCTACACCAACCTCTGGAAAGCGTCTGGACACAGGCCTTCATTTTCACTTCTTGATTGAATTAGATCATTTTTGTACATCTATAGACCTGGCATAAACCAGATGGAAAAGCTTTTTCTTTACGCTGAAATGCCTAAAGGTTCATCAGTGTCATCGGTGGAAACAGTGAGCATCAGATACTTTGACCACTGGAGGTGTAGAGAAAGATGAACATAGTGTGAAATGAGTGCACGTTTAACCTGAGAGAGCAGATGTACATTCCTTCACTGTTACAGCACTCTTATGCAACCCGAATCGTGAATGAGTAAATTAATATGGCACAACGCATCTTTCCAGACGACGGGATTTGCAGTTCCATCTTTTGCTAAAAAGACACACATTTTCCAGGTTCACGGAACAGTTTCCATGACCGTTAAGCGGCGCTGTCAAGTCTGGGTTACAGCAGCACAACATTTGATATTTCCAATAGCAACATTTGTATTTAAGCAGTCAGATTTCATATGGAAATGGCACTTTATATCACGTCCCATGCATGGAGAACTTTCGGCATGTTTCGGAAAAGGGAAAATCTTCAACCCATGTGCTTGATCAGTTCCAAAATTTTCTATTGACTTGTAATTTTTCCCATTTTGCCTTGTTACCTCATGCAGGGTCACTCACTCAGAATAACATACTAGCCCTACTATTTCTGCCATATACAAATTCAGCTGATTATTTATTATTACTAAAAATATCATGTCATTTCATGTTGACTAAAGAAAGCTATCCTGGTAAATGCATTACTTGGAAGATTAATGTGTGTTATCTAAAGATGATGAATATGGATAACCTGATGATTTTTTTTATGGAAGCTTGTTTCCACCACGGAATAAAACAATTTAACAGATAATTGAGACTTTCAATTCAGACTTTATAACTCGCAATTGCTAATTTATATCATACAACTCTGAGGAAAAAATCAGAATTGTGAGATAAAAAGTCGCAATTACTTTTTTTTTTTTTTCTTCTGTGGTGGAAACAAGTTAAAAAAAAATTTATTCGACGTGGCTCTGAGCAACACACTAAATGGAGAATCATCCTTTCCCACAAATGGAATCTGTATAGAATTTCTAAAGTTTCCAGTTGGAGCAGCGAAACTTAAATCTGTCTCCATTTCCCATTCCGGATTAACGAACAACAATTTGGCTTTCAGGTTTGGGATTTGTCTCCCTGGTAACAGAGGAGTGGTGAGTGAGTCCGTCAAACATGAACGATGAGCCCTCAAACAATGACGGAGACAAAAACAACACAATCAAGTATTTTATATATAAATACCAAGAAAGCATTTTAATAATAATCATTTACATAACTAAACGTATGTCATTTAAAATGTAATTTATTCCTGTTATCAAAGCTGAATTTCCAGCATCATCACTCCAGTCTTCAGTGATCCTTCAGAAATCATTCTGATATGAGGATGTGCTGCTCAAAACATTTATTATTATTTGCATTTTATCTAAAATTGATTATTTGAGATAAAATAGATAAATGGAAAGTTTAAAAGAACAGAATCATTTTTGGAACTATGTATATATACACTCCGATCAGGCATAACATTATCCACCGCCGAAAGCACCAACAGTGGGCACGTGAGCATCAGAACTGGACCACGGAGCAATGGAAGAAGGTGGCCTGGTCTGATGAATCACGTTTTCTTTTACATCACGTGGATGGCCGTGATGGCGTGTGCGTCGCTTATCTGGGGAACACATGGCACCAGGATGCACTATGGGAAGAAGGCAAGCATCTGTGGGATGTGCTAAACAAACAAGTCCGATCCATGGAGGCCCCACCTCACAACTTACAGGACTTAAAGGATCTGTTGCTAACATCTTGGTGCCAGATACCACAGCACACCTTCAGGGGTCTAGTGGAGTCCATGCCTCGACGGGTCAGTGCTGTTTTGGCAGCAAAAGGGGGACCAACACAATATTAGGTCATAATTTTATGCCTGATCGGTGTATATAATTATTATTATTTATCTGTTTGGTAGATAGCCGTCTTAACATCCGTTTATTATTATTGTGCCTCGAGGTGTGGTTATGATCACAAGCACTAGTGAAATCTCTGTCAGCAGAGACAAAGCTTTTCAAAGCAAATCAAACATTCCAGCCTGTTGTGTGTGTATAAATAGCTCTGCCGGGGTGTGAGAGCCGCCTCAACACGCGTCTCTTTAAGTGATTTATCATAGTCTAAATCCTCTGTTGATGTACACAACAGAACAGCAAGTCTGGATCTGTGTGTCCAGTGTTGTTTCATCAGCACAACAATATGCACACACACACAAAATGTTATATATATGGCATGTGTCAAGTGTTAAGGTCCCATTATCAGCATGTCCTTGCTTACATGCTCGTCTTCTCCCTCAGTCTCACGGCAGCTCTTCCTCTGGGACTGATGTGGCATGGACTGGACACACAGGCGACCGCCGCTGCTGTGTGGTGTCTAATAATAAAGCCAATCTGCCTGAGCTCTACATCACGTGCACTGCAGCGTCTGGCACACCGCAGTATGCACCACATGAGAGAGGAGTAATGATACACTTTATATGGGCTTTACCCAAAGAGCTCATTCCATCAGCCCAACATGGATGTACAATCAAGGAGGAACACGAAAAGCTACGATTCAAAGAAAGCACAAATAAAGCTTAAACTTTTATTCATCTTTAATTTATACATTTTTATCAGTATCGTTTGATTTATTAAAGAAATACTTGCATGCATTTATGTTTTTGCAGCCTTACTATCAGCCCAACATGCAGTTAAAGGCATGGTTCACACAAAAATGAACATTCTGTCATCATTTACTCAACCTTAAGTTGTTCCAACCCTGTATGAGTTTCTGTTGAACACAAAAGAAGATATTTTGAAGAATGTTGGTAACCAGAGAGTTGACGGAAGCCATTGACTTCCATAATAGGAAAAAAAAAAATACTATGGATCCAATGGGGTCCGTCAACTGTCTGGTTATCAACATTCTTCAAAATATCTTCTTTTGTGTTCAACAGAAGAAACTCATACAGGTTTGGAACATATGGGTGAGTTTCATTTTTGGGTGAACTTTTAAGACTCCCCCTTCTGGTGAAACATGATACATTTTTTATAAAACACAACGGCTGAGTTCAAAAAGGCATACTACTATTACTTTTTCAGTATACATGTTGTATGTACAATTATATTATGTATAAATAATGTTTGAAACATTCATGGTTACATAATGTAGTTTTGTTTTACATTTGATTATTAAAATTATACTGCGCAAAATGCAGAAAGCTATCATTTCAATCCAGATATCCAACATTAAATAAAAAATAATGAAAATAAACCGTTCAAACACTGGGGTCAGTGAGAAATTAATACTATTTCAAATAAATGCTGTTCTTTTGAACTTTATATTCATCAAAGAATCCTAAATAAAAAATATCTCAATTTCCACAAAAATACGAAGCAGCACAACTGGTTTTAACATTGATAAATATCAGAAATGTTGACACTGAAGACTGGAGTAATGATGCTGAAAATTCAGCTTTGATCACAGGAATAAATTATATTTTAACACAAACTCAAATAGAAAAGTTATTTTAAATTGTAATAATATTTTACAATATTACTGTATGTTTGATCAAATAATTGCAGCCTTGGTGAGCATAAGAGACGTCTTTCAAAAACAAAAAACTCTCACCAACCCCAAACTTTTGACAGGTAGTGTGAATGAAAAAATAATATATATATATATATAAGAATTATAGGAAATTGATATTACATGAAATATATGTAGAAATTATTTTGTATAAAGAAACAAGCAGAGAATTAGTTAAGAAAAGATTTTCTTTATTTTAAACACCTCTTATCCTGAGACACACTTGTCCATTTTTTGTTCTGCAAGTATTAGAGTGCAAATTCCAACACAAATAAGAAAGAATAATAATAAATAAAAGCCATTTTTTGTTATTTACAATTCAGCAGATTACATTATCAAACAAAAAAGTACTTTCATATAAACATAAAAAACAGTCAACACAAAAATAGTCATAAGATCATGGCATTCGGTCTACGTCTAGGTCCACATCACAATCTGTACAAACTCTGATCCATGCAAGAGAAGCCGAATATGACGTGAGTCTGTCAGTTCAACACAATAAGGTGTCTGAAGGTGAAAGAGATGATATGGCACTAAAAACACAGACACCAACATAGTGATCAATGCTAAGTGCCCATCACATTCGGGATCATTTACAGAGACAAACATTGGCTTTTAAGGACACCTCGAGGAGAAGATTACAGCGTTTAGTGCAGACTGATGCATCATGGGATTTGGCTCTGTAAACCAGTGATTGAGAGTAGTCTTGAAAAGACACTACGGGTCATAATGGTCAGACGGGGGAGGCTGGGGTACAAAGTGAGCATGTCTAGCGTCAGAGATCACCACAAGAGTGGACAGGAGGTTGCTAAAATAGCATTGTTTTTTATGGCACAGCATCAACCCTGCAGTGACTAGCAGTGGTTGGTTAGTATGCTAATAAAACAGCTGCGTCGCTTCCAGTTAGCCCAGTTAATAAATTCAGTGCCCATTTATACACACAAACTAACACAAGAATGATCTGATCTGAACATGCTTTCCAACAATCACACATATACTGTATATGGTAACACTTCACAATAAGGTTCCATTTGTTAACATCAGTTAGGAGAGAGTTTTTCCTTTCACGCCTTAACGCAATTGCGAGTTTAAACCTCTTAATTCTGACGTTATTTCTCAGAATTGCGATTTTATATTTTTCTCAGAATTGAGCAATTGCGAGATAAAAAGATTTAAGTCAAACTGCAATTTATCTCACAATTTTGAGAAAGTCATAAAAACATAGTACTGCAAGTTTATAGCTCAAAATTCCAAAATTATATCTCACAATTCTAGGAAAAGTCAGAATTAAGAGACAAACCCACAAATGCGAGAAAAAGTTTATATTCTGGCTTTATTTCTCAAAATTGCAACTTCTCAGAATTGTGGCTTTAAATCTTGCAATTCAGACTTTTTCCTTGCAATTGCGAGTTATAAAGTCCCAATTGTGAGATAAATACTTAACTCGCAACTGCAATTTATCTTGCAATTTTGAGAAAGTCGCAATTGCAAAAAAAAAAATGTATCTCACAATTCTGAGAAAAAGTCAACTCGCAATTGCCAGAAATGACTCAAAATTGCAACTTTATATCTCGCAATTCAGACTTTTACTCAAAACTGCGACTTCTCAGAACTTTTTCTCAGAATTGTGAGATATAAACTCGCAATTGCGAGTTATAAAGTCCAAATTTTGATCAAAAGACTAATACTCGCAATTTATCGAACAATTTTGAAAAATTGTCGCAATTGCAAAAAAAAAAACAGTATTACAAGTTTATATCTTGTAATTGCAAATTTATATCTCACAATTCTGCGAAAAAAGTCAGAATTGAGAGACAAACATGCAATTGCAAATTATAACGTCCAAATTACGAGATAAAGACTTTAATACTCACAATAGCAATTTCTCACAATTTTGAGAAATAGTGCTAACTGCAAAAAAGTATTGCAAGTTTATATCTTACAATTCTAGAAAAAGTCAGAATTGAGAGACAAACTCGCAAATTATGAGAAAAAAGTCAGAATTGTACGTTTTTACTTTGCAATTCTGACTACTCAGAATTGTGAAAAGCAAAAAATAAAGTTTATATTTTGCAATTGCAAATTTATATCTCACAATTCTGAAAAAAATTCTATGTTTGAGAAATGGTCCCAAACACTAAATTGCGAGAAAAAAGTAAGTGCGTGTTTATACCTCACAATTCTGACTACTTGAAATTAAAATTGCGACTTATATCTTGATTTTTGATATCTTGCATTTTGATCAACAAATTTTAACAAACAAAGATGAATGAAAATACTGTAAAGTATTAGTTAACACATTAACATTTACTAATAGACCCTTATTGTAAAGTGCTACAAATGTTAGTGGGGTTTTTTTGGGGGGGGAGGGGGGTGTTGTACAACACATAATTTTTGTTTTTAACCTGATCAAGTCCTTTCAAGTCACATAAATTCAGTAGTTTTGGAAAAGAAATAAAAAGGTACCAAAAACACCCTAAAATAAGTCAACTCCAATTTCCCTTTTCCCCTTTGTGCAAACGTTTCCTTTTCACATGAGAATACAAATGCAATCGAGACGCATAATAGCAATAGATTATTAAATCTCATGGAAAAACTTCCTTGTTGTCTCATGGATGAATCCCAAAGCTAACCAGTGTGTTTAGTCTTCCTCAGGGAGAGTGATTCACTGAAACTTAAACAGTAGAGAAATGACATGATTCAGAGTGAACGGCGTCTGGACTGCGTCACACAAGCGTCCATTCTTGTAAGTATGAGCACCTGCTCAGGGGTAACCGGACTGATAAACTACTACACTGGCTCGTTGACCAATAATGTAGAAAAATCAGACTTGTTATTTTAGTATGAGGGTGAATGAAGGAGTGAATCAAACCTGACGTTCCAGCAGTTTTAGGTTTGTTTGAGCCGAGTTAGTGGTTAGAGAGCAAGCCGGGCTGAGGCGAGTGTGGCAGTGAAGGACTCAAGAGGTCAGTTTGGAATAACTCGGAGGTGAGAAGCGTCGTCGCAGGTATTTAAGGATGTAGAGCGGCAGGCAGCTGACCAAAGTGATGGCCGTCACCTTCCACACAAAAGACAGGGTGGCGATGAAATACACATCTGTGAGGGACACAAATAAAAATACTGTTAAAATACTGCGCATCTCTATTTGGATACTGTCGAACATCTGCTCATGCTGGACTCAGTCTCAGACGGCCCATTCATAGTCTGTTTACCGACTCTGATTCATACTGCACACAAAGCTGGCAAAGAGTTTCTTGATCTGGCAAGGTCTAATCTGATTGGCTGACTTATGCAATTTCCAGAAGTTAGTGAGAAGGTTTTGCAAAAGTTTGCCAGGTTAGTGACATCAAATCTTTAAAAGATACTCAAGAGCAGTAGCGGCCGTTGCTATTTTTCACTTGAAACTGGCCTTGCAACTAAAGGGATCTCCGCTTGCACATTTAAAAAAAGAGGACGCCCCCCCGCGCCATCATGCAGCACACATACCAGGGTCGGAAATTATCGGGGCTTGGGCCAAAAATGCTACTGAAATTAATAAAATTCAAGATATATAGGAAAAAAATAGCCCTTTATGAGTTCTAGTTTTTAATATTTATAATAGCCAATATTTATATGTTTATAACAGTGCGGTTTTCCCGAACATCTGCACTACTGTAAACATAATTTTACACAACAGTGCAGAGCTAAAAATATATATATATGGCGTCTAAAAGTTGTGTAAATGTATGTTTTCAACCAAATTTTTCCACTTTTGATGTTATTTCTAATTAGAAATGGCTATTGTAGCAATTAAATATTTGCTTAGTTATCACCAAAGACTAGATATAGAATGACGGTGCACTCCTATTACTTATAAATGGGATTAACTGCAATGCGCAATATGGCGGAATAGTCCTGCCTTCTAAAGTAAAAAAGCCCATCGCTGATTGATAAAGTCATTGCGTCACTGCAGCTGCCGTTAGAAGCTCTGGTTCCCATAGAAACCTGAGACTCGCACATGCGCATTGGCTCATCTAGCCTGAAAAAAACGCTTTATTAAACGCTATTTGAGGATAAGAAACAACATTTTTGGGACAGTTCATGTCAGATTTTGTTGCTGAAATAAGAAAAATAAGTTATTTAATTGTGAGTTCGGCAAGCAGTTTTTGAGATTCCAGGATTCCCTCATTCAAATAGATAGGAATTGGTCTTGTATGTTCGAAATAGCTGCCCGGAGGCCTTGCAAATATGGCCGCCGAGTGAACAGACTTCCCTTGAAAGGGACTTTGGTTATCAGCAAAGCTGGCTCTATTATGTTGTAGATCATTCCACCGTTAGACCTCAGAAGTCTGTCTGAAATCAGATTCGTGAGGAACCTTCGTGCGCAAACGCTGCCTGCAAAGTCATTGCCTGATAGGGCAGCTTTCAGACGCAGTCACAATTGCTTTATCCCTAAATGAATCAGCTGTTTTGAACCAATTGTTTGACTGAATGATTGAATGACTCACTCGTTAAGGCTCGTTTACTGGCAGTTTTAGTTTCATTTCACTTTTTTACCCATCATTTCATTTTTCTAGATTTATATCTGGCGCCTACAGCTGATAAAAACCATTCCTGCGGTCCACCATGCTGCAAGAAAGACTGTTTGCACTTGCCCAGATGTCAATTGAACACATTATGAGATCACTGAATAATAAGGACAAACATGTCAGAGCTTTTGCAGCACTCCGTCATCGGAAAGCCAAGTTCTAAACATCAAATTTGGAGTAAGTGTTAAATACTTCCTCTTGATGTAGCCTATTGGTATATATTTACATATCGTATGACTAATTCCTATTAACTCACTTATCTAATCCATGTTCTCCAATTTTGATTTCTTTGCTCACGTTATGTGCTTGTTATTACACTGTCCAAGGTGCTATCTGAGGGGGAAGACTGAATTGATTGAATGTTGATTTTGTGTTCGGTCGTGATTGTAATGCGTGGATAGTGGTAGATAGAATGCGTTTATAAATAGACTATTAAGAGTGAAATGTGAGTTAACATTGTTAAATATAACAGAGATATGTCCGACTGCTGCTATTGTGGTATCAACCGCCTGTTTCTTTCCATCACAAACAAGTAACCATTCCCGTCAACGTGATGGGCAAAGCTTTTCCACAGAAACTTTCTATGATGTTCAAAGCATTTCTAATGCAAAAACACATTTTAAATAGAAACTTTGGATGTTCTCCAGATCGCAAACACAAATCCACACTGGAGCATCTGTTTTGTCAATATGATATTATTATCATATAGCACCCTCAAGCAACCCTGTAGAACCGGGCCTGCCTGTATAATTCACTCTTCTGGTTCAAACATATATAGCTGAATTAAAACATCTCCAGTTGCCATTTGTGGCAAGCAGCGGGGCGAGGGACCATGAGAGCGGGCCGGTGGCGAGTGATAAGGAGCTCCAGCTGCGCGCCATACCGGTCTCGTCTCACGGAGGAGTGACGGTAGCATAAAAGGAGGAGCGACGACAGTGCAAGACGAGAGAGGACCAGGCCTGGATTTACGTTGTGTTTTGTTTTGTATGTAGGCGGCAGTCGTCCATGAGGGGCTGCCGCCGTTATTTTATTTTGTTGTTTATTTTATTAAAGAAGTCTGTTAAATGTTCGGCGGTTCCCGCCTCCTTCTTCCCATAACAACGAACTACATTACACCATTGTTTAGCGTTTACTACAGTTGACCGAGTGGATCAGGTAGTCTGAGCTGGTGTGATTGAGTGGAGGCTGGGACTAATTTGCATATTCATGGATCCACATATACTGTATAAAGCAAGGGTGAAGTTACATTCAAGCTATTTTAAGGCATGAAGAAATTGTTTTCATAGAAATTGTTTGTTTTTTTAAATATGTCATTTTGATTATCAAAGATGAGTTTTAAAGGATAAAATTATTGACTGCAGGGGGACTTAAAAATTTCTGTTTTCCATGATCGTGGGAAATCTGGTACTTTCTCAGAAACACTTACTACAGAGCTTTTTATTAAAGGAACATGCCGACTTTTTGGGACTTTAGCTTATTCACCGTATCCCCCAGAGTTAGATAAGTCCATACATACCTTTTTTATCTCTGTGCGTGCCATAACTCTGTCTGACGCACCCACCGCTAGCCTAGATTAGCACAAAGACTGGAGGTAAATGCTCCAGCTAGCCTACTGCTCAATAAGTGACAAAATAATCCAGGAACTTTGCTGTCGTACTATGGGTTTTACGCAGTGCCTGAAAATAGGCTAACTTCCGTCAGCATAACCAACGTGACAACCTGCTTGCACAGAGAGCTGCGTAATATCATTGCGCCGCTGCACCCATGGTACGGCAGCAAAGTTCCTGTATTATTACGCAGGAATGAGAGTATAGTCCCTAGCCATATCGGTCTAGAAAATTGCAACTTTTAATTTTCTGTCGGTCTTAGTGCACGATGTAACTATACACATCACAACATGTAAATAGGAAAATGTTGGCGTTATTTTGTCACTTATTGAGCAGTAGGCTAGCTGGAGCCGTTTACCTCCAGTCTTTGTGCTAAGCTAGGCTAGCGGTGGGTGCGTCAGACAGAGTTATGGCACTCACGGAGATAAAAATGGTATGTATGGACTCTGGGGGATACAGTGAATAAGCTAAAGTCCCAAAAAGTCAGTGTGTTCCTTTAAACTAAGCTTCAAGAACTTATAAACCCCCAGATGTTTCATTGTGACCAACCAATCAGATTGTATCTAACAGAGTTTTCCAATGGTTGCCATTTCAATCTGCATCAGATGGGTGTGAGCAGAATAAATAATCAATAAAGCAATTTTGTGATGTAGATAACGCTGTCAATCCCATCAAGATCCAACAGTCTTTTCGTTTCATGTCTGTGTCACACGCTCACATAAAAAAAAGTTTTGTTCTATTCTTATACACAAAACATACAATCTCTGCTGAATAAACCTTTGGCTCTTTTTTTAAACCTTTATTCCCAGAAATGTAGGGAAAGACACCAAAACAGAACTAGAGAAATGCTCTCAGACCACAGTCAGGTCAGAGACTCTAAAATGTAAGTTGGCCAAAATGTTTTGTGCGATTGCTGGAAACTAGCGTCACACTGCAAGGCAGTCGCTGACCAGTCTTTGTTTAATGTGGTCAGGTGCCACACACCACCGGAGTTGGACGGCACTCGGAGCGCTGCGGTGTCGGAATGCCTCATCAACACAACTGAAAGGACACTTGTTCGTGAGCTGTGAACGTGAGCCCCGAGACGGACACAAGTCATCTCCACCATCATGGATCCATCATCTTCTCTGCCAGGATACGCACTGAGATCCAATAACAAATTCTCAACGTAACGTTGGTGGGCAAAAGGAAAGCGGCTATGCTGAAGGTCTTGGATGCATTACCAACAGGATTGAGGTTGTTTTTGATCAAAGTATCTAACTAAATGACTACTTAAATTGTCCTCACACCTTTTGACTAATCTGTTTATTTTGGGCTGGATATTTTTTTTTTATAATCTAAAAATTATTTAAATTTAAGATTTATTCAATTTAATTACAAAAAAAAAAAAAAATTATGTTCACATTTTTAAATATATTATTTTATAAAAAGTGGTCACAAAAAGAAACTTCTGGGACTAAATATTTTTTATTTTGCATAACAAAAAAAACCTAAATGATTGTATTATTGTCTAAAACAACCTAGCGGACACATTTGCACTAAATACTACCAATAAAACTAGAAAAATTTTAAGCAATTTAAACTATTCAAATATTATAATATTAATGCTATAGATTAAAAAAAATATATATTTTTTTTATATCACTATAAAAACTAAGCCTAATGTCTACGCAGGGTCTTGTGTGAATAGTTTTGTTTATTTGCCTGTTCATTTAAAGAGGCTACATGCACTTTTTTTGCCAGTGTGTGAACAGCTTGTAACAAAAAAAAACACACAAAAAAACAAGATCTTCCCTGACTTCCTAGGTAGTCTATGAAAGCCTGTAGACTGCTTTTTTATGTGAAGGACGTTTTTGGTGGGAAACCCCAATGGATGTGACGTTTACCTCTCTTCCGTTCAACAACACATGAAACGAATGCTTATACAATGTTCAGGATAATGCCGAAGGAGGTATTCTGTACTGTAATGTCAATGTGTCATGCAAAAAAATGGATTCATTCAAACTATAGTCTCACATAGTCAGGTCTATATAGTCTGTAGACTCAAATATACTTATAACAGTGTAATTTTAATGATCTCATTTATCGACATGAAATGGTGGTGAATTGCAGAGCTGGTGCAAACATATCCACATCGCTATGATCAGATGCTTTTTCTCACTGATGTCATTTTTGTTGTGTGTTTATTTTGTTATTGAGAGAAAAGCGTGCAGCACATATATACATATTCATCTAAACGTCACTCTCAGCAGTGTGGGTGGCATTGGGATTAGGGTTGGGTATCGTTTGGGTTTTTTACGATACCTGTGCAAAACCAATACTTTTAAAACGGTACCGGTGCCTAAACGGTGCCTGAACCGATACATAAAAAACAGTTACAGAACTAACAACAGCAAAGTAGTCTGTATTCTTGGTATGCTACAAACAAGCTTCAAGTTTCAGCAATTCTTTTGCAGAAATATGACCATATTCTCTGGCTACATATTTTAGAACGCATCACCTAATTATTTCCATGGCGACGCGTCATGCTTCTCATGTGACACAGCAGCCACAATAGTGCTGTATGACAGATGTATCGCTTTTATTTATTTTTTTCATTCTTATTCAAAATATTCACAAACTTGTTAACTGTGTCATGAACTATCTGATATTCTGATTTTAAAATATGTGAATGTGTTTTGTCATTTAAAACCCTTTATAATGATCATCTTAGTTGATCCATAATGCGCGATGGCCGCAGCCATGTTAGTTTGCGCCGCAATTCAGAGAATCTGATCTGTCGGATTTACATCACGTAAATTCATCCACGTCTCACGAAATACATGAAAGTAAGTGACCGGTGAAGTGGGAGAAGAATAGAGTAAACTATATAGTTAACTATATAATGTGTATCTGATATGAATAAAACACGTAGTCAAATTATAACTGAAAGGATTGTTATTGCCGTTTCCATAGACATCAGTGTGTATTTTTTTGCTAGTACTTATGTGCATTTAAATACCTAAAATAAACATTATGTGGTTGAAAACACTGAATAGTTGTGATATATGACAACAAGCGCTGAGCACGTTTGAATTTAAGTGGCACCGAAAAATCTGCGAAATCTGCGTTCTGATTCGGTCCGGTTACATACTGTTTATATAGGTATGGCACCGGGTTTCGGTACCTAACCCTAATTGGGATGTTCGTATATAAAATAACATGAAATGTGAATCCTAAATAGCTTTTCTTTGTAAGAAAGTGTACAACTCTTTAATTTGAGAAGCACTCTGATAAACACAAAGACCTTGGCCAGGGTAGCATCAACGCAGCAGGAAATGAGAGCAGGCTTGTGGTATTTCCCTCCGCAGTGAGCTCTGTATAGCGCTGTGGGCCGCTCTCGGGCTGCCCGGTGTCGTACGAGAGAACGGGCCACAGCGACCCTTGGAATGCTGACTGAGGCAGATTGCCACATTTTATAGAATCAGATTTAACTCTCTCTGGGGAAAACAGTACTGGTTTAGTGGAATGTGGCCACATTTTTTACCTGGATACGAAATTCTGACGTCAAGATCGTTTAATAACAACAGGATTTCATGACGATAATAGGATATAAAGCAGTAGCGAAACCTTGACCAGAAAAGCATAGATGAAACATATAATACCACTAAAATGACAAGAACAAGGATAATGTGTTAAATGCAAAAAAAGTGATTAAGGCAAGCCAACCCCAGATGAATAGTGTTAAAAAAAATATCACTAATAGATATCACCATACTTCCCCAGTTGATTAATTAAAATAAGAAAAAAAAATGTGTACTATAATTTTTCTGCATGTTATGCTTAAACATGCAAATGAGGCATTATATAATTAAATATGCACTAATTTCCATAAATTCCTGATCAGAACTAGGTAAACACAGGATGTGTCTTTCTTTAGTAATAACATCAGGTGAATGATATATGAACAAACCCCTTTAAAAAAAAGTATTTTGTATTTTTTTTGTAAAATTGTATTTTCTTTACACTAGTCTGAAAAACATGTTATGAAAAGCCAAAAAGGGGTCAAAACATGAAAAAAAAAAAAAATGTCTTGCCTTAAAAAAGAAAATGATATATAAATACTTTACTTTATAAACCAATACAACTTTTCTAAAAATTGCTCAATAAAGAAATAATAAAATAAAAGAATAATCTCCATGTTATTTGGGACCCATATGTTTATGAATGCATACTCACCGATAAACTCGTGCAAGAAGACCAAGGATGCGATGTAGCAGGCCAAACTGAGGAGTTCGGCTACGATCATCAGCCAGTGCCAGGTCTGCACGGTCAGCGCCACCATCAGAAGCTCCGTCAGGATCAGAGATGTGAACGAGATCGCCACGATGTGCACAAACTCTGACTCGAACAGCAGCAGAGCCCCGTACATGATGATGCTACCTGCAGAGAGCACAGCACATGTCTATTACCACCCGTATCTTTGAAGAGACTTCTAGAAGTGAGCTTATATACATTATATAAACCTATATCAATAATTTGCTCAGTAAAAGGCCTCTAGTGAAAGCATATGTATATATCAGTGAATTAGAACGATTTATAAAGAATCATGTGACACTGAAGACTGGAGTAATGATGCAGAAAATTCAGCTTTGCATCACGGAGATAAATTATATTTTAAAATATATTCAAATAGAAAATAATTATTTTAAATTGTAATAATATTTAATATAATAAATGAATAAATTACACAATGTGGCAATTAATTAATCTAATTAACCCTAAACTAAAGTGTTACCAAAAATGTTTTATTTGATTCACATACACAAACTTTTAGGCTTCAATGGCCACGAGGGTGAGTAAATGATGACAGAATATTCATTTTTGGGTGAGCTATACATTTAATGGGTTTTTTATTAATATGGAAATATGTCTACACCAGTAAGTCATTGAGTCATTGATTCATTCATCTGATTCGTTTAAACAGCTGATTCCTTCTGAAATGAAGTAATTCTGAAGTAACACTGAATCATTGGTTCACCCAATTTATTTGCTCAAAACTCAAGATTCATTCAGTTATAAAATACTGCTGTGTGTTGCTCGGAGACACACAACAGTTCTGCTCTGGCTCTATAGGTAATATTTTTGATGGCAAAATTGAGCAAAAGCTGATAATATTTGTCTATCAATTTATATTATTCAAATCAGTTAAATGATTGTTAGGCTGCATTAACTAGGTCAGCCAGAACCGGGAACACTTCCCATAACACCTGATGTACTCGTTACATCATAAGAAGAATGGCATCTACGCTAATGTTAGTCTCTCTGTTTATCCCGAGGTTTACTGCAGTCGGCCGGATCCGGGCCGTATCCGGACCAGATGGTGGACCCGCGCCTGGACATGACCAACGCATCCCTGAAATATCTGCAGAGAGCGTGTCAATTAAACTCCATCCTGTAAATGCTGCATCGACACGACATCCTCATTAAACCTATCTCCGGCGTGATGACTCCAATCTTTCAAAATAATCTTATGAATATCTATTGCTCTAATATGACTTCTGACCTGTAATGTTGCCAGAATCATAATCATACACTATTTGTTCGTCGGCCAGAGGAGAACTGGCACCCCAACTGAGCCTAGTTTCTCCCAAGGTTTTTTTCTCCATTCTGGCCCTGAAGGAGTTTTGGTTCCTTGCCACCGTCGCCTTTAGCTTTTGGTTTGCTCAGTTGGGGACACATACATTTCAACTATATTACTGATCTGCCTGCATTGGCACTATATGATAATTGAAATGAGCTGACGACATCACCGTTATCACCAGAGCGGCTGTACAGCCGAATCAAATTCTGTTGCATTATTTTCCTGTTAACACTGTGAAGCTGCTTTGAATTGAAACAATTGGCATTGTAAAAAGCGCTATATAAATAAAGGTGACTTGACTTATTTCTTATTCATTGTTCATTCAACTGTTGTATAAAATCAATATCACATTTGCACTTGAAACTCATAGAGGGGCATTTTTGCCCTGATATCTTGAATTTTAGGGGCATTCTAACTGGATTCTATAGGCTCCATAATGCAGTGAGCTGTTGTCCTGTGTCCTTTTCGTCACCAATCAACTTATGAAATGTAAGATGACCTAGGTCTGGGGCGGGGAGGGTGCGATATATGCGCTAATCATTTTCATGCGTTATTTTTCCCCATAGCTAATTAATTAACAACGTTTATATATACAGCCCTAGTGTATATATGGGGTGTAACGGTACATGTATTCGTCCCGAACGGTCACATACAGTCAGGCGACGAATACAGTCAGTCACAGGCGATCCACACTCCAATCCAGAAAGGGGCATGCACAGTAATGCAGTGCTGTTTTCTAACTGCCACAACAGGAAAAAGAGCGGAAGAAGAAGAGACGATGTATGCACCAACCCAAAACAAAATTCAGATGGCATGTAAGAACTTGCTAGTATATGCTGAGTTTCGATTCATTTTTGTGACGCGCTCCACAAACTTCACAGAAAGGAAACCAGGGTGGTTTTCTTTATTTTACATGAGTGAATCATGTAAATCATGATTTTATTATGAGTGAAAATTATGTTTTACTCTTATCTGTATGACCATAATTTATGCCATAAATTATGAAAAGTATTTTAAGTTGTTTCTGCTTTTGCAAGAGTGCATTCTGTTAACTGTTTAATTCAATAAAAGAGGCTGTACTGTACCAACAGGGGGTACTAAATGCTGCTAGGTGGAACAACCTGTAATTTGTACTACTGTCTGTTCAAAATAAATGAAAAGAAACCTAGAATTGGGGATTTGTTGCTTTTTCCTGTTGTACCAAACTCGTGTCAAACCATGACCCCAAAACCGAGGTACATACTGAAACGTGACTCCTGTGTACCGTTATATGTATATATAGTCAAACCAAAATGTATTCAGACACCTTCAACATTTTCTCACATTATCACAGTTTATTCACTATAGTTTAGAAAATATGACAAGAATTCAGAGTTAAACTGTGTCAGAACAAACTCTTCTTGATAATGTCAGATAACTTTAATAGAAAGGTACAGTGGTGGAATGTAACGAAGTACAAATTACTTAAGTTACTTTACTTAAGTACATTTTTCACGTATCTGTACTTAAGTAGAATCAATAGTGCATACTTTTGACTTTTACTACGTTACATTTTGCAGCAATTATTATACTTTCTACTCCACTACATTTCTACAACGTTCCGTTACATTTTCGTTACATTTTCTCATCAGTTTCAGGGCTCGACATTAACGCTTGTCCGCTTGTCTGGACAAGTGGATTTTTTGAAGGGGCAAGTGAAAGTGAATTTTACTTGCCCGGACAAGCTGATTAAAACGTCAATAACAAAAATAATGATATTTATCTCTTCAGATCACTCTGATAGATGACCAGAATTGTAAGTCAGAATGTAAACTGGGCCACAGATGGTAAGCACAAAACTAACTTAATTAAAATGCCACAGCCCATACAGTTTTTTTTATTTATTTAATTTTATTATTATTATTATTATTATTATTATTAGAATATAGACATTAAGAGAAAAAAATATGCAAGTACTTTTACTTTTAATACTTAAAGTACATTTAAAATCAGGTACTTTTTATTTTTTACTTAAGTAGGGTTGCCATTGTGGTACTTCTACTTTTACTAAAGTAAATATGTCTCTGGTTATTTGTACTTTTACTTAAGTACTGGGATTCAGTACTTCCTCCACCACTGGAAAGGTATGTAATGGATTACAACCAACCAATCAGCTGTCAGCTGTTAAATTTAAGTACACCATTACATCCAAGCAATGCTTCATTTTGTTCAGTCTGTGGTGTAAAAGGTCACATTAGCAATTAAAGAAAAAACACTTCAGCAAAACATGGTCAGGTCAAAGTGTCTGAATCATTTTGGTCCCTAATTTTGTATACATTTTACTGGTAGTCCACTGTATGAAGAATGTTTGGGTATAATATGTCACAGTTTACTTTATTTTGCTATCCTCACTTACATAAATGAACTATAGTGTCTTGCACCCACTAGAAAAAAAAAAATCTGGTGTCTGAATAATTTTTGGTTTGACTGTATATACTATTCGTAAGTACATTTTTAACAAATGGTTCATTAAATTACACTATACACAGGTACATTAAAAGGTACAATATCTTCTATATACACTCACCTAAAGGATTATTAGGAACACCATACTAATACTGTGTTTGACCCCCTTTCGCCTTCAGAACTGCCTTAATTCTACGTGGCATTGATTCAACAAGGTGCTGAAAGCATTCTTTAGAAATGTTGGCCCATATTGATAGGATAGCATCTTGCAGTTGATGGAGATTTGTGGGATGCACATCCAGGGCACGAAGCTCCCGTTCCACCACATCCCAAAGATGCTCTATTGGGTTGAGATCTGGTGACTGTGGGGGCCATTTTAGTACAGTGAACTCATTGTCATGTTCAAGAAACCAATTTGAAATTACTCGAGCTTTGTGACATGGTGCATTATCCTGCTGGAAGTAGCCATCAGAGGATGGGTACATGGTGGTCATAAAGGGATGGACATGGTCAGAAACAATGCTCAGGTAGGCCGTGGCATTTAAATGATGCCCAATTGGCACTAAGGGGCCTAAAGTGTGCCAAGAAAACATCCTCCACACCATTACACCACCACCACCAGCCTGCACAGTGGTAACAAGGCATGATGGATCCATGTTCTCATTCTGTTTATGCCAAATTCCGACTCTACCATCTGAATGTCTCAACAGAAATCGAGACTCATCAGACCAGGCAACATTTTTCCAGTCTTCAACTGTCCAATTTTGGTGAGCTCGTGCAAATTGTAGCCTCTTTTTCCTATTTGTAGTGGAGATGAGTGGTACCTGGTGGGGTCTTCTGCTGTTGTAGCCCATCCGCCTCAAGGTTGTGCGTGTTGTGGCTTCACAAATGCTTTGCTGCATACCTCGGTTGTAACGAGTGGTTATTTCAGTCAAAGTTGCTCTTCTATCAGCTTGAATCAGTCGGCCCATTCTCCTCTGACCTCTAGCATCAACAAGGCATTTTCGCCCACAGGACTGCCGCATACTGCATGTTTTTCCCTTTTCACACCATTCTTTGTAAACTCTAGAAATGGTTGTGCGTGAAAATCCCAGTAACTGAGCAGATTGTGAAATACTCAGACCGGCCCGTCTGGCACCAACAACCATGCCACGCTCAAAATTGCTTAAATCACCTTTCTTTCCCATTCTGACATTCAGTTTGGAGTTCAGGAGATTGTCTTGACCAGGACCACACCCCTAAATGCATTGAAGCAACTGCCATGTGATTGGTTGATTAGATAATTGCATTAATGAGAAATTGAACAGGTGTTCCTAATAATCCTTTAGGTGAGTGTATACACATATTATAATAAAGTGTTACTCTGATTTATGGATGAAGGTTATTATTGGAGTAAAGGATTGGAAAGCTCATTCTTTCAAGTTAAATAAAGTACTTTTGTTTATTAATTTTAGCAGCAAATATATGTCAAGATAAAAAGAATAATTTGTCTCAGAACTGAGGATTCACTTTATGAGACTGTGGTAAATCCCTGAGATTGTCCTATCGGCGATCTCAGGAAGAGGAAGAACACTTCCACGTATTTAGCTTTTTTCAAGCGTTTCCTGTCCTGAAGTGTTATTGTGAACTTTGAGCTCAACCTCAAACACCACTGGGACTGAAAAACGTGATTAATGCATACATAACATTCAAGATGATTCAACTTTGGAGGCTCTATTTAAAGCACAAATGTAAACATTCTATAGATGGTGAGTGAAAACAACTCATGGGCAAACATGAATAATGAGGGATTAGTACATCTCTTTTGAAAACAAGCTCTCAAAGAAGTGAGGAAATACCCAGTGCAGTCTAACACAAACAGAATCACCTTATAAACGAATGGAATGACAAAGTGTGATGCTGAAAGATTTACACACAAAGACAGCAGGGTGGAGGCTGCTAGTGCGGCTCAAAAAGCAATCGTGGAAAACCTCCTTGTGTTATTCGACTATTGTAGCCACAAACACAAATAAACTATTCAGTGCAGGCGAGCAAAAACACGCGTGTGGGTTTTGTTTGGATGAAACAACATTAGCCGCACTGTGCTGCTGCTGTTGCTTTCTTAACAAGCCTCTGAATGGACATTACAAACACAGTTACGCTTCAGTCAGTAGGAGACATAAATGGTCTACTCAATTTACAACACAACTACTTTGTTGAGTGAAGGTTGTTGCATAGGTCATGCATTGCACCATATGGTATAATAACCATTATTCGCTTACCTTGGTAGATACTGATCAAGACCCATATTAAGAACGTTTTGAATGAGAGAGGCCGTCCCTGCAAACAATTACAATTATTATTATTTTTAAAAAAAAACATGATTCATTAACTAAATAGTCTTAATATATACATTTGAGAATGATAGGGTCAAAGATACCTTTAGAAGATCCTTGTAAAGTTCAGGATATAACATGGCCACCTCAGACTTGACATCTTTATCCAAAACCAGGGAGAAAACAGGAAACATGGTGTAGATAGTGGAGTAGCTGTAAGGCACATAAGCACAGAAAAACGTTAAGATAATAAAGTTGCTAAGGTTGCATTTATTTGATAAAAAAATATTATTACAATTTAAAATCATGTTAAAAATAATTTGTAATACAATTTAAAATAATGTTTTCTATTTCTAAAATGCATTTTTATTCCTGTGATGGAAAAGCTGAATTATAACTCCCGTCTTCAGTGTCACATGATCCTTCAGAAATCATTCTAATATGCTGATTTGCTGCTCAAGAAACATTTATTATTATGCTGAAAACATTTGTGCCATTTAATATTTTTGTGGAAACTGAGATACCGAGATGTTTTTCAGGATTCTTTGATGAATAGAGAGTTCAAAAGAACAGCATTTATTTGTAATAGCAATCTTTTGTAACATTATAAATGTCTTCACTGTCACTTTTGATCAATTTAATGTGGCCTCTGTGAATTAAAGTATTCATTTCTTATTAAAATCTTACCGACCTCAAACTTTTGAATGGTAGTTATATAAAACAATAGTTACATATTAAAAAGCATAGAACCCCCCCCCCCCCCCTTTAAAATTTTCACTAAAGCGTATTCGGAAGAGACTAGTTTTCTAAATGAATAAAATGTTTATCATCTGTGATTTCATGCACTGATTCGGACGGTGCATCACGTATGACATATGTCTTTTAATTAATTATTTATTTAGATATAATTCTAATTTATTATAAAAACCCTATTTATGTATACTTCCCATTAGTTTACAGAAGTGGCTGTTTATAATAAACTTGCACAAGTGAAAAGAAAAATCGAGTATCAAGTATCTTATCCTTACCTGACACTGATATTAAAATGGGCAGTCTAAGCAGTTTCCGCGATTTGGCTCTATTTATTAATTTAATCATTTTCATTTTTTGCTGGATACCTTCGATATTTAATTGAAATAAAAGCATGCTAAAGATTGGTGCGCAAACATAGCTCAGGCAGGTCAAAAAAGGAAAAGCGTTACAATATTATAAATCACAGACATTAGCATTCGGACGGATTTGATTTCTGTTGAGTTTGCTGAAAAACTGTAAGTACTTTGCTCTGGAATTTTGACTGAGGTTGTGCGAGAAAAACAGACATGGTATTAAAATCACAAAGTACGCTTGTGAAACACATTTCTTTAATGTCCTCCAGGGAAACTAGTCCCGTACAAATAGGACTTTAACTATTTTTGATGAAGAATGCATACTAGAAGTATACTTTCATGTAATTTTTTTTTTTTTTACACTATTTAACATTTTTTATGTCTTCACTTGTCAAACGATGAAACCAATGGTTTATCAGTTATCCATCATCACTGGAAAAGGATTTTGAAAATCATTTTATAACAGTTGCACTCACAAAAATAAAATTTCTAGCCAATTAAATATTTTATAGCAAAGCATAACTAGAAAAATGTGTATTTTATATATCTATATAATAGAAATTGTCATGATTTTCTGAGATGTTTTCTTATAACTTCTCCAGGCCAGGGAAATTCTTTAAAGCAATAATTGAAAACATCAAGCTCTGACATGTATCTGATAATAAAAGTTAAATGCGCCAAACGTAGTACACTTTTGCTGCTTTGGACAAGTTACCACAGAATCACCCACATATATTTCATATGCAGAGAAAGTCAAAGTGATTGATCTAGATTCACAGCTGCACTAGTGTGGGTGAAATTTCGGCTTTATTCTTTCACTGTCCTGAACTCATCTTCGCTGAATTAGAAGAGCCTGTCCGCTTTAACCCCTTGTTCATTTCAGACTTCACAAAGACTCTTTTGATGGACATCAGCTTTGGCACTCTTCTGCTAGCTCAGCCGTGGAACAAAACCCTCAGCGATCCTCTAATGTCAGAGCTGTCTGAAACACATGGCTGAAATGCCAGAGAGATTTCACCGAGTGCAAATGAGTCATCATCACACACACTCACCCAATAATGAGGAAGCCTTGATAAAGCGGAACAGATGCAAAGTAGAACACAGAGGAGAACACAGCCTGTGAAGACACATGGGAAGAGGAACATCAACATCAGCAGAAAAATAAGACAGCAGGCAACTAAAAGTTCATTGGTCCTGTCAATTCTCATGTAGAAAAGTACTGCAGTAGTCCAATAGTAAAGTTATGGCATTAGATAGCAATACCATATATACCATGTTCATATACAAGGGTATTTCTTCACCCTTCACTTAAATATGATTAAAAAAAATTGTTACAGATTTTGTAAGCATATTATGTAGATGTGCTTGGAGTCAATTGTTTTATGAAACGTCAAATTGAGTGGACATTTTTTTCTGGTCAGGCTGTCATACAAAGAAATTATGAACACATGCAAAAAAGAGAGAAATATTAACAAAATATTAATAACAAATACTATGTTGTAGTCAATGTATGCATTTTTTGCACAGTAAAATAAAACCATGTAGCTGTAGTTTGCCAAATAATTTTGTCAGATAAATACCGTAACCAAGTTTAGTGTTTTGTTTTTTCCTTTATATTTTAAATATTTAAGACAGTGTCATGTTTAAAAAAACATGGAATTAAATGCAAAAATTATGGTTTTACCATGGTATTATATCCAAAAATAAATATAATCATAACAATATAAATACATATTATATTCTACGTCTTGGAAGTATGACCATAATAAAAAACGGAAAATGTCAACATGTCTGCCACTTTTGTTCTGACCAACTGAGGGATAAAAAGCATTACAATAAATCACGCTACCAATGATCACTTATCTCATATCATATCAAACCATGCAAATTATTATTATTGTTATATTTTGTTCTCAAATTGTTAATGTTAACAGCATCAGCATTGCGTGACTATGTGCATTTAGTGTGTATTCGTGTTACCTGTAGATTTCAATATCTGTACAGTCTAATCTTTTGCTTTTGCTTTTGCTTTTGCTCCAGTTGTCACTGATGATTGTCATTTGGGCCTTTCTGGATTACAATCCGCCAGTAAAAGGATACGTTTAATTATTCCAGCTGCTGTGAGAAAAGGCTATAAATGATCCACCACCTGCAGCATCAGCATCACTTGCGATACTACTACTAGCTGGACTCCTTGTTTATGTATACAGACGTGACGTAATGACACAAAGACAAACGGCGACATGCTCGAATTTCACGCGGAAAGCTACCAGTACCACTCAAATTATAACACTTTATTACAAGCTTACCGTTGTGAATTGGGCTAAAATAACAAGATAGTTTTGAACACTGGCTGGTTATGTACTTGCTCAGCAATTTATATATATACACACACAGTGCATCCGGAATTTATTCCCAGCGCTTCACTTTTTCCACATTTTTTTATGTTACAGCCTTATTCTAAAATGGAGTACATTCATTATTTTCCTCAACATTCTACAAACAATACCTTTGAAACCTTTGCAAATGTATTAAAAAAATAAATAAATAAAAATCACATGTACATAAGTATTCACAGCCTTTGACATGACACTCAAAATTGAGCTCAGGTGCATTCTGTTTCCACTGATCATCCTTGAGATGTTTCTACAACTTGATTGGAGTCCACCTGTGGTGAATTCAGTTGATTGGACAGGATTTAGAAAGGCACACACCTGTCTATAAGGTCCAACAGTTAACAGTGCGTGTCAGAGCACAAACCAAGCCATGAAGTCCAAGGGATTGTCTGTAGACCTCTGAGACAGGATTGTATCGAGGCACAGATCTGGGGAAGGGTACAGAAAAAATTCTGCAGCATTGAAGGTCCCAATGAGCACAGTGGCCTCCATCATCTGTAAATGGAAGAAGTTTGGAACCAACAGGACTCTTCCTAGCTGGCCGCCCGGCCAAACTGAGCAATCGGGGAAGAAGGGCCTTAGTCAGGGAGGTGACCAAGAACCCAATGTTCACTCTGACAGAGCTCCAGCGTTTCTCTGTGGAGAGAGGAGAACCTTTCAGAAGATCAACCATCTCTGCAGCACTCCACCAACTAGGCCTGTATGGTAGAGTGGCCAGACGGAAGCCACTCCTCAGTAAAAGGCACATGACAGCCCGCCTGGAGTTTGCCAAAAGGCACCTAAAGGACTCTCAGACCATGAGAAACAAAATTCTCTGGTCTGATGAAACAAAGATTGAACTTTTTGGCCTGAATGGCAAGCATCATGTCTGGAGGAAACCAGGCACCGCTCATCACCTGGCGAATACCGTCTCTACAGTGAAGCATGGTGGTGGTAGCATTGAATGCAGCAATGTACAGAGACACCCTTGATGAAAACCTGCTCTCTGGACCTCAGACTGGGACGAAGGTTCATCTTCCAACAGGACAATGACCCTAAGCACACAGACAAGATAACAAAGGAGTGCTACAGGACAACTCTGTGAATGTCCTTGAGTGGCCCAGCCAAAGCCCAGACTTGAACCCGATTGAACATCTCTGGAGAAATCTGAAAATGGCTGTGCACCGACGCTCCCCATCCAACCTGATGGAGCTTGAGAGGTCATGCAAAGAATGGGAAAAAACTGCCCAAAAATAGGTGTGCCAAGCTTGTAGCATCATACTCAAAACGACCTGAGGCTGTAATTGGTGCCAAAGGTGCTTCAACAAAGTATTGAGGAAAGGCTGTGAATACTTATGTACCTGTGATTTTATTATTTTTTTATTTTTAATAAATTTGCGAAGATTTCAAACAAACTTCTTTCACGTTGTCATTATAGGGTATTGTTTGTAGAATTTTGAGGAAAATAATCAATTTAAATTTAATCCATTTTGGAATAAGGCTGTAACACAACAAAATGTGGAAAAAGTGAAGCGCTGTGTATACTTTCCAGATGCACTGTATGTATGTGTATGTATGTGTATATATATATATATATATATAAAAATAAAGTGTACCATATATATATATGGTACAGTTTTGCCCAATGCATGCTGTTCTTTCTTAAGACATGAAACCTTCAACACTATGATGTGTTTATTTGCAGCTACTGTGATTCATGGGCTAGTGGTGGATAATTACTCAAACAGACACTACCTGCATGGTGCTGATGCAGAGACTCCGGTGGATGACAAACTGGCTGAGTGCAGCGGACCGTTTGTAGCTGTTTCTGCCGTGGACCATGAGCAGTCTGCCCAAGTGCTTAAACTGAGTGATGGAGAAATCTGCAGCCAGAGACGCCTGCTTCCCTTCCTGCACACGCAGATAAATAAACAAACAGGTCAGAGTGCTAACACACGTTTTTTGGACCATGAGCAAGCATGTTTTCTAGATCAAGCCGGGCTATATTAAGTATCTTCGGATAGTAGTTTAGAAGTGACTGGGTAAAGCAAAAAACAACGTCCCACGTAACCACGTCAAGTCAATCAAGCTGTGTTAGTCATGAATGACTCAATATCAATTAACCTTACCATAACGTCTCATTTTGATGACCTGGAAAGCTCGCTTGACGCACCACAAGTAGGTCAACACTGGCTTCGTAGTATTTTAGGTACATTTAGACTCATAAAACGTCTAAAACGAGTTTCTAAATTGGCCGCCCACCTCAGGACAGGATTCCTGAAATCATACTATCCTGAACTAAACTGTAGTCAATTAAAGTTTCTTACTTATTTTAAAATCTTTGGTGGTCCGGGCTAAGACAACATAATGTGCCATTTGTAAAGTTTTTAACATCCAGAATGTGACATATTTCTGATATTAATATTGATAGTCCTGATTGGTCAAAACAGCTAGGCATTTGAAAAACTATGATATCCCTAGCCAAACTATAAAAATAAAATAAATAATTTTACTGTATAATATAATAATAATAAAGATCTAGAATAAGAAGAAAAAAAAACCTTTAAATAAACTAGATGAACACATGATTTGAGTAGTTGTTGGTTGTTAAATGGTAATAAACAATATAACACGGTCTCAAATGCCTTGCTGCTTAAGTAAATAAACTATAAAGAAATAATTTTGAAATCTCTGGTGGTCTGGGCTGAGACAACATTAAGCGTCATTTGTAAGGTAATTACAAATGAAATATTTCTGATATTAAAATGGATAATTCCAGTTTTCCAGCTAGGAATATGAAAAACTATTAACTATTATACATTACAGAAGCACCACTAAAATAAAATAAAATAAGAAAAAATTTAAATATAGCTGTTTTTTTATGCTAATACAATATATAATATAGCGTGGCCTCAAATGCCTTACTGCTTAAATGAAAATGTATATAAATTAGATTTGTTTCAGGGGCTTAAAAAAAAAAAAAAACATTAATAAGACCAGAAACCTTTATTTTGAAAATATATAGGGTGAATCTTATGACTATAACACGCTGTAAATCAGTAATGAGAAGTTGTTGCGTGTAAATGTTTGGAGTCATTTTACATGCTTTCGTTGTCATGTAATTTAAGAAATGTGAGAATCTCTCAGCAATGGTCTGAAAAGAGCCTGTGTAAGGCGTGTGTTTGACGCAGTGAGCGCAGATGGAGGGAAGACTCCGGAAGCAGGCGACAGTGTGTGTGACAGGGCTGCCGCTCTGGGAACTGGTAGCTCTTACTTTGCCCTCCACTCCCACGCCACAGTCTGCTTCCTGGATCATGCTGACATCATTTCCTCCATCCCCTGAGAAAGAGAATACAGTGAGTGATGAGCCAGTGACAGCTGGTGCCGTGACCCAGATTGAGACCTTATGAAAGGGCAATAAAACTGATGTTATGTCACATGTCAAGATTAAACATGCAATGGAAACGTATATATATTGATGAATGTATCAGCTAATATTAATGCTTATTTTTTCCAGATATCAGCAATGGTCTGAACTGGATGATATTCAAAGCACTAAACAGTACTAAACCGTTATCTTACCTAGTTATCTAGATTTCTACTGTACATTAAAAGCCTGGTTTCACAGACAAGGCTTAGATTAAGCCAGGATTGGGCCTTAGTTCAATTTAAGTAGCTTTTATAAATGTGCCTTAGAAAAAAACTTTACTGGCGTACATCTTGAGACAAACATTGAAAGATGTCAGTGCAAGTTACTTTCAGTTAAAACAGCTCAAACATGCATTTTAGTCTTAATATTAATATTTTTGTATTAATTCATTTAATTAAGTCTGTGTTTATTCATAACCATAAGTAAATACATATAAGATCAAATAAATGATAACATAAAAAAACAAAAACTGCAATAAAGTGCTGCAGGGATGACCTGTTTTGGTAGGAAAAACCTGGAAATGACTTCACATTTTAGCACTTCCGGTTCCATCGTCCTGAAGTCTATGTTTTTTTTAATGGGCTTTTGGTTAAATGCCTGTAATACAGTCTGTGGTGAACACAAGCTCAAGATATTTTCACATTTGAAATTACGACATAAAACACATCAGTAATACCGTGTAATTGCCGGTAAATTAAACATCATCATGCCGAACAGTAGGTGTATAATGGTACACGTATTTATAGCGAAACTTTTCGGTACGGGTCTTTATGTTTGGCCGAAAGAATAGTCTTGTATTAACCACTGTACGTGTGGAAATTTCCCAGCCACATTGTGTTTAAAATCACACTCTCGCTAACTATTGAAACTCAAACTTTCAGAGAAATGTTTAATAAAGCCGTAAAGAGTTCTCAGAAGATTAACGTTGGTGATGTTGGAGACGTCAAGTCAAGTCAACTTTATTTATATAGCGCTTTTTACAATGCAGATTGTTTCAAAGCAGCTTCACAGTGTTAAACAGGAAAATAATGAACAGAATTTGATTCGGCTGTACAGCCGCTCTGGAGAAAACGGTGATGTCATCCAGCTCATTTCAATTATCATATATATTCAAGTAATGTAGTTGATATAATTTAGTTTAGTAATTAAATTTATTTGGATATTTATTTGAAAATTTTGTGTCCCCAACTGAGCAAGCCAGAGGCGACAGTGGCAAGGAACCAAAACTCCATCAGGTGTCCTAATGGAGAAAAATAAACCTTGGGAGAAACCAGGCTCAGTCGGGGTGCCAGTTCTCCTCTGGCCAATTAACAAACAGTGTATGTTTATTATTTTGGCAGCCTTATAGGTCAGAAGTAATATTAGATCGGATTATTCGAAAGATCGGAGGCATCACACCGGGTTTATTGAGGATGGCGTGTCAATTAAACAATTATTAAATAGGAATATTCGAAATATCGGAGTCATCACGCCGGAGATGGATCCATTGAGGATGCCATATCGATGAGCAATTTCAGAGGGTAGACTAATTGACACGGTCTCTGCAGACACTTCAGGGATGCGTTGGTAATGTCTGGGCGCTGGTCCACCATCTGATCTGAGACGTGATTGTGCTGTATTTAATTTGTGAACATTCTCATGATGAACAAAACGTGTAGGAATCATAAACCAGGGCTTGACATTAAGCCTGGTCATTCACTTGTCAGAGTTAATAAAGTTACTTGCCCGGGGGGAAGAGGGATATTTGATCAATGTTGCTTTAACATACTTAAATCTGCATATATTTTGCATATTTTATTTACCTATATTAAGGCCAATTTAAACGGTATTAAATGTATGCGTCATACTATAGGGCTGTTACTAATCAAATTAAATTATTTACACTGCAAAATTACAACTGCAATAAATAAATGTTATGAGATTAATGTTAAAAAAATATACAAATAAGAAATGTTGGAAAAAATGCAGACATTTTTAAACATGAAACTAAACCGAAATAAAATCAGAATCATCCTTGCGTTTGCGTTTTTTTGTCACTGAAGTTTCAAATCAGGCTACTTGTCCGGTCAGGAAACGTGAAATTCTCTTTTACTTGTCCCTTCAAAAAATCCACATGTCCCGGACAAGCGGACAAGCATTACTGTCGAGCCCTGTAAACTTTTGTAGGTCACAGAGCAATAATCTCTTATTTTCTGCAATAATCCAAAAGCCAAGGGACAATTCCTATTGGGTTTTTGTCGAGGTAAGCAGGGTGATGTCATCACTACAGCACTGTATATTTAATTGATTTAGTGGCAGAGGAAGTGCACAGGGCCAATGGCTTCTGCATACTCACCCACGGCACAGGTGAGTTTGCCGGTGCGTTCCTGCAGCAGACGTACAATCTGAGCTTTCTGAGTGGGAGCGCAGCGGCAGCACACGACGGCCGGACACTGGCACGCTAACTCCATAAACTCATACTCATAATACTTCAGACAGACCTGCAACAACAAGACCAACAGGACTGAGAACAGGCCATTCACTGAGACATCAGACAGAACTAATTAATACTGAAGAACACAGAATGACACAAAACCTCCATGAATCAAGCTATTGCTCAAACTGGTCATTTACTAAAAATGTGAAAATCCACATAATATAATCTGGGAATTTCACATAAATGACACACATTTGAGACAAGTAAATCACATTTTAACCTCATTATATTAATCATGTTTTATACTTATTATATCTACATATTTATCAGTACTCTAATTCAGGTACATATACATTTCTAATGAAAATGCAAGTGGTTTTTGCCAATGCAAAACTG
Organism: Rhinogobio ventralis; assembly: GCA_039654625.1. NCBI lineage: Eukaryota > Metazoa > Chordata > Actinopteri > Cypriniformes > Gobionidae > Rhinogobio > Rhinogobio ventralis. The sequence continues at coordinate 7,453,487 of CM077203.1, forward strand.
TTTGCCATGATGCAAGGATATTCTGGGTGGTTGCCAGGGCGTTGCTATGTGGTTGCTAAGGTGTTTGGATAGTTTTAGTGTGTTGACACCGTATACATGCCACATTCAACCGCTCCACAGACATCATTTTTATTGTCCATAAGTCTAATCACTTAGAAAAGTAATAACTAATTTCTTATCAATGTCTCTTAAACAAACAGTGTGGGATGAGTTGCGTTCTAAAGTTTTCAAAAGTGTTAGGGGTTCATTCAAATGCAATGTGCACGTGGGCTCACATTACCTCCAGAGAGTCTCCCGATATCACTAGCGCGCAGTCGTGTTTCCTCCTGAAGGCGTTGAGCTCAAGGTGAGCTTCGCTTCGAGTGGTTACCTGCAACCCATCGGAGAGATCACCATCAGGAGTGTTTTTTCTCATAAAAACACACAATCAGCCACTCGGATAATGATCTCACAAACACCAGCAGTGAACCGCAGCAAGATCACGAGACTGAGATATTAACTTCAGCTGTCAGTTGCGTGGCAGACCGTGCCAGATTCAACTAGCTATCTGCTCAACCGTCTAAACTGTGAGGTTTACATTGCCTGCTGTCTGCAAGTTTCACACAGGAAGTTCACCATTAGTAACTGTTGTTTTTTTGTATTTACAGATGGCTTTGTACAGATATGGCTTTCTTAAAATGTTAGACTGAAAGTTTAGAGTAAATAAACTCACTGTCATGTCGTTTTTAAACTTGTTTGACTTTCTTTCTGCTAAAAGAGATTGTTTAGATTGTTCAGGCTGCTCTTTTCCACACGAGAAACATCACACAGGTTTGGAAAGACAAGAAGGTAAGTATATCATTTTCTTGTGTGAGAAGAATTAAAACATGAACCACAACCAATTTTGTACACATAAATCCACCCAAAGCTCCTCGGCAACGGAGGATGTTTTCTAATTGGTGGACGTTCGCACCAGAGCAATTCATCTGTCAATTTCAAACACACCAGACTTCAATCTGGATGCCATTTGTGTCCAGGAGGAAGCCAATCCAGATGCCGCTTCGATCCAGAGGGAACGAGGTGCCTGTTTTCATGTTGTGCCAGCCATTGTCTTCTGTTTCCAGGAACTGCTGCTGCAGGGAAGATTCAACCTTCCTCAGAGCAGCCTATCTTTCTGTGGCAGCACGCCACATGGGAACTCCACAACAGCTCGTAGAGTCACGTTTCATATAGAGAGGGCACAGGACGCTACTTTCCCTGTTTGGCTCTCTGAACGCTACTAAACTCAATCAAGCTTTGGACCCCATTTGTGTTGGAGACATTTGGGAGACAGGATTGTTTTATGAGCTTACATACACACTACCTACTTCAAAAGTTTGGGGGTTTTGAAAGAAATTAATACTTGTATTTGGGAAGGATGCATTAAATTGATCAAAAGTAACAGTAAAGACGTTTATAATGTTACCAAAGATTCTTTTGAACTTCATCAAACAATCCTGAAAAAAATTTATCACTTTTTCCACAAAAATATTAAGCGGCACAACTGTTTTCAGCATTGATAATAATAAGAAATGTTTCTATTAGAATGATTTCTGAAGAATCATGTGACACTGAAGACTGGAGAAATGATGCTAAAAATTCAGCTTTGATCACAAGAATATATTACATTTTATAATATATTAAAATATAAAACAGTTATTTTAAATTGCAATAATATTACAATACTAGAATCACTCTATTACTGTATTTTTGATCAAATAAATGCAGCTTTGGTGAGCATAAAAAACTTATTTCAAAAACATAACTTTTGAACATTAATATATATTTCTGACCGATTACGTATTTGTTTTGGTCAAAGAGTTTTATAATAACAGGCAGCATTCTTTGCTCATGGTCTCTCATTTCTAGATTATTTTCTCCCGAAATGACATCTCAAAACATAAAGCACAGTCCCAAACCATTTACATTTCACTATCATGCTTTTAAGTGTCTCCAGAAAGATTCGGGCACCTTTAACATATCTACTATAATATAATTGCAACCTGTAAATAAGCATTGCTCATTTCTCCTGCACAGAAGTTGTCTTTTTGTTTGAGGGTCTAGAGCCTGTTTCTATAGGTCAGGGAGAGAATAGGATATATTTTCTGGTGCAAGGAACCTTATTGCTTAACCTGAGGGGGAGAATAAATCATTATAGAAGTGTAAGATATGACCTATTTAAAAATAATGGTTGAAATAAGTAGACTGGAGAGGACTTACAGTCCTGAACACGTGGATGTCCTGATTGCGGGTCACTAGATGGGCGTTCTTGGCTGTGCAGGTTGCAGTCTCTAATTTGTCCCCGGTCAACATCCAAACCTGGACAAAGAACAGGTTCCGTTAAATAAGGCCTGACATTGATGTACCTAAATGCTTGTGTTAACACGTCAACAAACAACCCATTTTAGAAGCATACAGTGAAATTTTACACGTGACAGTATAGAAATGCAACAATATAGTGTATTTCAGTGTTCCAAACCATGCATGCTATGATAAATCACATATCTGGTATGCTAATTTAAGTGTTTGTGCTAAACAGTTGCAACCACCTAGAGAGTTGCATGTCAAGATATTTTGATGAACGCTTCTATTTTCGGCGCATTGTGCTACGTAGCTCCACCCACAGTGAAATCTCATTGTCTGTGCATGTTTGTGCGTGCAGGCACTGACTTTGATGCCAGCGTTGCGCAGTATCTCCAGAGTGGGTCTGACATCGGCCTGAAGTTGGTCCTCCACTCCAGTGAGACACAAGAGCTCCATCTCCATCTCCAGACTCTCGATCACTGTGGCGACCTTCAGCGAGCGATCGTGCACGCTCAACTTGGCCTGGATGTAGCGAGCCTGCGGCACACGTGACATGTTAGACACAATATGAGTAACAGTACATGATGTTTAAGGGCTTGCTTACTTACCATCCGCCAAATATAAAATCTTGAATATTAATAATTCAATATAAGGTTACACTTTATTTTAAGGTGTCTTTGTTACACTGTAATTATACATTTAGGTACTGAGTAATATTAAGTAACTACGTGTACTTACTATACGGTTAGCATTAGGGTTTGGTTTGGTTTAGGGTTAGTTGCATGTAATTATGCATAATTTATAGTTATTAGTATAGTAATTACATGTAACATATGTAACAAGGACACTAAAATAAAGTGTTACCCAATATAAATAATGAATCTATTTATTTAGATTTAATGCCATGATCCTTGTACATTTTGATAAATCCAGCGATCATAATCGCTCACTGTAGCAGTCCATTACGTTGCACACACACCATTGTTTCCTTCAGCAAGCAAATAAATGCTGTCAATAAGTATAATAAATTATCTGATGTTTTTTGGAGTAAATGTGATTATATTTAGAGACAAATTTAGGTGAGTGTATATATATATATACACTCACCTAAAGGATTATTAGGAACACCATACTAATACTGTGTTTGACCCCCTTTCGCCTTCAGAACTGCCTTAATTCTACGTGGCATTGATTCAACAAGGTGCTGAAAGCATTCTTTAGAAATGTTGGCCCATATTGATAGGATAGCATCTTGCAGTTGATGGAGATTTGTGGGATGCACATCCAGGGCACGAAGCTCCCGTTCCACCACATCCCAAAGATGCTCTATTGGGTTGAGATCTGGTGACTGTGGGGGCCATTTTAGTACAGTGAACTCATTGTCATGTTCAAGAAACCAATTTGAAATGATTCAAGCTTTGTGACATGGTGCATTATCCTGCTGGAAGTAGCCATCAGAGGATGGGTACATAGTGGTCATAAAGGGATGGACATGGTCAGAAACAATGCTCAGGTAGACCGTGGCATTTAAACGATGCCCAATTGGCACTAAGGGGCCTAAAGTGTGCCAAGAAAACATCCCCCACACCATTACACCACCACCACCAGCCTGCACAGTGGTAACAAGGCATGATGGATCCATGTTCTCATTCTGTTTACGCCAAATTCTGACTCTACCATCTGAATGTCTCAACAGAAATCGAGACTCATCAGACCAGGCAACATTTTTCCAGTCTTCAACTGTCCAATTTTGGTGAGCTCGTGCAAATTGTAGCCTCTTTTTCCTATTTGTAGTGGAGATGAGTGGTACCCGGTGGGGTCTTCTGCTGTTGTAGCCCATCCGCCTCAAGGTTGTGCATGTTGTGGCTTCACAAATGCTTTGCTGCATACCTCGGTTGTAATGAGTGGTTATTTCAGTCAAAGTTGCTCTTCTATCAGCTTGAATCAGTCGGCCCATTCTCCTCTGACCTCTAGCATCAACAAGGCATTTTCGCCCACAGGACTGCCGCATACTGGATGTTTTTCCATTTTCACACCATTCTTTGTAAACTCTAGAAATGGTTGTGCGTGAAAATCCCAGTAACTGAGCAGATTGTGAAATACTCAGACCGGTCCGTCTGGCACCAACAACCATGCCACGCTCAAAATTGCTTAAATCACCTTTCTTTCCCATTCGGAGTTCAGGAGATTGTCTTGACCAGGACCATACCCCTAAATGCATTGAAGCAACTGCCATGTGATTGGTTGATTAGATAATTGCATTAATGAGAAATTGAACAGGTGTTCCTAATAATCCTTTAGGTGAGTGTATGTATATTAGGGGTGGGACAAAATATAGATTGGGCAATATATCGTTGTCCTTCTCCGTGCGATACGAGAATTGATGCACTGGTGCCAAATATCTTTTTTTTTAATACATAACGTCCAAAGTATGGAACCACTTTGGCTTTTATACCATTGATGGGACAAACAAAACAACAAAGAGTACGTGATATGCAAGAACTGCCTGGTAAAAGTAAAGAACACGGGTATTATGGCGAACATACAAAGCCACTTGCAACGCCATCAACCTGATCTTGAATAAAGAGAGAGAACCTGTACTTCACAGGCATTTTGTTTTCATAGACAGATATCATGATGTGTCATTATAGGATTGTCTAGCAATATATTGATTATCGCAGAATTGCTGTATCGTGATATTTTCGGTATTGTGAGCCATGTATTGTATCGTATCGTGAGGTACCCTGTGATTCCCACCCCTAATATATATATATTTTTTTTTACAAACAAATTTATTTCACAAAAATTGTTGACACACACACGCGCACACACACATACACACACACCTGAAAGTACTGTCCCACTTTACTTAACATACACATAAATTGTACAAATATGACTAATATGATAAATAAATAGGCCTATAAGGCACAGTATAACGGCTGACAGGAAAGTTCGGTTATCTGAGGTGAGAGAGACTTTTTATTTCGTAACAAGCTACGAAAATAGCGTTAGAATAATGATACTGACATATAGCCTGACAACATATCATCTGACCGCAGATACTGAATCGGGATAACACGTTTTTCTCAGGCACTTCACGACCTACTCAGCACGGTCTCGCGACAGTTGAGAAACACTGCTGTAAAATAAAGTGTTACCTAATTACCGAAATATAAAATATTTTTATTATAAAAATGATAATTATCTTTTGACAAAATTAGTGCTGTCAAATCGATTGAATGATTAGTTGCATCTAACATAAAAGTTTGTAAATGTGTGTGTGTGTGTGTCTATGCATACATATCATATTAAATTTTTTATATAATTAATTACACATTGTGGCGATTAATCTAAGTAATCGCAAATTAATCGTACATCAAATTTGGCTGAGAAATTACCCCCAAAAGATAATTTAAAGTCATTATTGTGTTAAATGAAAATAGCATCAAATAGACATTATAAAAAGCTACTAATTTTTGTTTATTAGACATAACATTTTATGCTTCAACAGCCATGAGGGTGAGTAAATGATGGCAGAATTTGTAGGTGAACTAAACCTATATAGGTTATAGGTTTTTATATTTATATGGAAATATGTTTTTTTTTTTTTTTATGAAATTATACTCTAAATAAGATACTAAAAACTGCCAGTATGGCAGTATCACGATTAATTGATGTGACAGAACACTAAACAAAATGTTTTTAAATATTACTTACAATATTATTTTAATAATAATAATAAACTCCCTTGTTTTATGTTTCCATTCTACAAACATCTATTGATCTAACAGATGCAATGACACATTGTGTGTTGCATTTGTTCATGTTTTTCACGTTCTATATCTGTTATGGTTATTTGCTACAATTCATGTAACTCTGATCTCTAAAAACTGCTCTGTGTCTATTCCTGAAATCAAAGCAAACATATCAGACATGTCAAATGAGAAAGTTCAGACCCTAACACTACAAACCAGAGGCATCGGCAGTCAAATAATCACGACACACCCTTTCATTGACCCCTCAAAACGATGTGCCACACTATTGAGTGAAGCCAGAGCGCAGTTTTGAGGGCACGGCCCACAATCGCAGTGAGATAAAGACCAAACAATGTGTGTGCGAGTCACACAGGAACACACTCTCACTCGGTGACTCACACACGCGGTGAGTCACTGCCGCCCACCCGCTCACACACAATTACACACTTCAGCTCTGAGAGTGGGAACGTGGGCCTGTGAGAAGAAACAACTCTTTCTCTGTGCATGTGGGCGGGGTAACTTTCGTTTTGGGGGTGTTCCCTGTGGAAAACATTTCTTTTTGACAATTACTGTTGACGATGGATGGTTGCTAGGAAACCGTTTAATCTGGCTAAATATAGATCAGCACCTGGATATTGTAGTTATAAACATCCAAAGGTCAACCTCTATACCAGCGGTTCTCAGGACCCCGCTTTACATTGCACTTTACAAGAAAGTTCAACACAGCAAATATGTCTTTAAAATCAATGACCCTTATTCATTTTAACATTTACACAAAAAAAAGTATCCATGATACAGGCCGAAAAGGAAAATTGACACGTTGCCCAAATATTTTATTGGCATAGTCATATTACCAAGCAACAGTCATTTGAAATTGCACCAAATATTTTGATTTCAGCTCAAATGGATGGCATGGCCTGATGAAAACAAGATCTGATCAAGAACAAAAGTGTCGTTTCTCCTCCCTTTTAAAGCTTGATAAGCCTAATTATATTGCAATCCTAATGATGCACCATAAAATGGTTAGATGCATGTTATTATTTGCATTTAGCATTGTTTTTCAAGGTGTCCATGACCGTCACACAGACCTGTGACTCATTTTTGGGTCACAACCCACCAGTTAAGAATCACTAATCTGTCTTAAAAAAACAAACATACATTGTGTTTCTCAATATCTACAATAGTGACCAAAAGTGATGTCAGGCCAAGGAGAACCGACATCACCTTTTATTCAAATATTATTCAAAGATTGATTGTTATTAGGGATGCACCGATAGGATTTTTTGGGGCCAATATCTATTTTAACAAACAATTATTGGCCAATACCGATATTTGTCACTTGCCCTCTTATTTGAAATTTTGTCATTCAAATATATAGTGTTTTGATCATGTTTCAAATCAGCAAAGTTTAAAAAAAAACAAACATACATGAACTTATAGCCTACTAGCTAGTTTATTGCTGCATTATCAAATAATTTCTGATGAACAGACTGGATCCATTTAACATTCAGCAGGCCAACATAAATACATAAATACAACAGAACATTTAAAATAAACAGTGCTTTTTAGGTAGGTTTAACAGTTTCCAGGTACAGAAATAAAGTAAACAAATGTTAAATAACACTGCATATTCTTCACTGTATAAATTAAATATATTATTATTAGTAGCTAAATTCTATTGTACAACATTAATATATTTCTGTCACAATTACTTTGTTAAACAGAACTTTTATTTTGACGGGTTGCCATGAAGACCTTCGAGTTTCTGTGTGTGTGTTTATGATATGACGATAGATTTTGTCGAATGAAACGGTAAAATGCTCATGAAGTGACTGGAGATGAGGTTCATGCATTCATGTTGAGGCGGCAGAGGCTGAAAAACACTGCAAGTTTCAGTGTGTGTGAGGTAAATAAAACTCATTCACACAGAGACACACAGAAAGATGCAGGATTCATATTTAAACATATTCACAGACACTAGTATATATCTCGATTTGATTTAAGTGTACTGACCTATGTTTTATTTATTCATCAAAACTTTGACAAATTCTGTGACATTCCGCGTTATGCAGTAAATTCCGTTTTTATGACTGGATTCCGTCTGCGTTTTCCGCATCGCAGAAATGAATCCTTATGAAAGTTATTTAGTCAAGAGTAATGAGGGATTTTTATTGTTGGTCTTTTGTTGTTTGATTAACATTAAAAACGCAGACAGCAGCGCAGCAGGAATATTACATTATAATCTTGGATTATGCAACAGACATTATACAGCTCAGTTAATTAATGCCTGCAGTTAATTAATAAACCATCGGTTGTAAATTGATCAAAAATCGGCTGATAAATATCGGTGGCTGATACATCTCTAATTGTTATTAAAAGATTGTTATAGATTATGTAAGCATTAGTTGTGCTTAGAGTCAATCGTTTTACCCTGTTGCTTAACAACGCTGAAGGAGAAGGCGGCAAAATGCATAGCGTTGCTCACTTCTATAATTTTGTTTTTGAACCATTGGTTTTGTTTCCAAAGCTTCAGTACGTAGCGGCACTTGCGTCTATCTGCGCAAATGTACTGTAATTAAGGTTGCTTTCACACTAGCACTTTTGGTGCGCACCCGGGTTCGATTGATGGTTTGTTTGGATGATGTGAACGCTGTCTTCTGAACCGTACCCGAGTCCGCTTAAAAAGGGTGCTCTGGGGTACGTTTCGTGTGAACTCCGGTACGGTTCGCTGCTGATATGAACGCATCGCAGAAGTGAACCCCTATTAATGACGTATGATTTGATAAAAATGTGTTTGGGTGTGTTTCACTCACTTTCCTGACGAGCGTGACTGGCGTACTGCAAGCAGAGAGCTGTATATCTCATTTCTGTTCGCCTTCAGCGTTCTTTAGCGCATATCCAAAAAGTGCTAAAAATGATTGCAACGAATCTTGCACCCTGTCTTTATCAGAGAATGTCACCCTTGAATGTAAATAATTTGATTAAAATTTGAATTGACTGACAGCTCTAAAAAGGTGACTTATTCTGTTATAGCTTGAGTCGAATTATTTGTCATTTGAGAGTCAAATGGCCATCAGACAGCCGTAACCGTCTGTGAAATACGCAGATTGTGTCACACAACTTGGTGAAATCAGATCTACTGCCCAGAGTAAATTTGCCTACATTTTCTTCTTTAAATATTTGTTATAATTATTCATACTTTTTTTTATCATTTAAAATTAATTATTTTATGATTATTTATTATATATCTGTTATAAATTATATTATTATTACTATTATTACCACTTACGATGTAAAAAAAACATTTCTATTTCAAGAAAATGCTGTTCTTTTGAACATTCTATTCATCAAAAAATCCAAAGAAAATGTATGAAAATGTATCACGGTTTCCACAAAAATATGAAGCAACACAGCTGCTCTCAACATTGATAATAATCATAAATGTTTCTTAAGCAGCAAATCAGCATATTAGAATGATTTCTGAAGGATCATGTGACACTGAAGACTGGAGTAATGATGCTCAAAATTCAGCTTTGATCACAGGAATAAATTACACTTTAAAATGTATTAAAATAGAAAGTAGTTATTTTATATTTTTACTGTATTTTTAATCAAATAAATGCAGCCTTGATGAACATAAGAGACGTCTTTGAAACATTAAAAAACTTGAACGCTTGTGTACTGATATATTGCCATCCACAATAACTGCAGCACCACTTCATTTTCTTTCCATGTTTTTTTTGGACAAGTCCTTAAATTCTTCACACCAATCTATCTTTCTTTATTATGAACAAAATACCACTTATTCACCTCTGTATTTATTCTATAACGGACTTTCTAATGACTAAGTGTTGGAAACTCACCTCAAAATCTTGGTATTGTTCTTCCGTTAGGGATTTTTTGGCCACCACAAGCACCCTCAAACCTTCCCTGGCCATATTCCCGCACTGATAAAGAAGGAAGAAAACAAATTCCCAACATACAGGTCATGAAGCTTCTTGGCATAGCCATTACATCAATCTAATATAATTTTGTATTTGTTTATTGGTTTAAAAAAAACTGAAATTACCTCCTCCTCTAGCCAGTCGTTGTACTGAACAATGCCGGCCATCACCACATCAGCACCCTTCATGTAAAACGTGATTTCTCCGGTGGATTCGTCCTAACAAACATGAGCAGAATATGATTTGTTAATAAATCATTTATGTATAGAGTAGACACTGAATATGAATATGGCAGCACTAGCAATCAGGATCAGTGATACTCAATGTACTAAACGAAACAGGAAAAGTTCACAGGTAAGCGAGACAGTCTGTGCTGTTTTTTCCAAGCATTATGGGAGATTAATTTTGGCTTTCCTTGATCGTCCTTGAAGGTGTTTTAAAAGGATTCTGCAGAGGAAACCAGGTTCAGTTGCTGATTTCCTGAAACGCTGATGCAGGCTTCAGTCCAGGCCAACAACAATAGCTGAGAGTTTGTTCGGGGAGAGTTAGTCATCCAGCCCAGGGCAGGGTCACAACTTTCTCAGATAACAGCCAGTCTAGTCATATAATTTTGGGGCTGATCTTCAATTATCACATTGTTAAGAAGTGTAGAGTACAATCTAGATTTTCACATTTTCTGGAGGGGTTCTTGACTGCGCAAAAGATACACTACAAGATAATCGAGCTGATTTTGTGCCCAAATCCTGTTGTGTAGATTGTCACGTGGAACGACACAACACCCAATCAGAAAGCGAGCTGACAGAAGACGGAAGCATAACACGACTATCCAAACCTTTTTCTTTCTTCCTGCGATTTATCTGTAAAAAGCAGTCCAAACACTATTATCGGCCAATTTCTTCTTGCCCGTCGTCCGCCATGTTTGTTTACTCTGAAGTCACGTTTGACTGCGAGAGATTTTGAGAGATTTCCCGTGTTCACAGTCGTGACTCCGGTTGTTTGTGAATGGAATATGTTAGTGTGTGTTGTGCTGTCTCGGTCACTTAACACACTATAGGATCAAACTATGATTTTTTTTTATCATCATGTTTGAAGTCTCTCACATTTAGAGAATCTTTTAGTGTGGGCCAGCCTTAAGGTGTCTGAGGTGGTTGTTAACTGAGGTATCATTTGTGGTCATTCATGAAGAACAAATGGGGAGGGAAAAGTTACATACTGAAGTGTAATACTTATGGTTGGAGGTTTGTACAAATCATTAAAATTCAGAGGTGGACAGTAACTAAGTAAATGAACTTGAGTACTGTACTTAAGTACACTTTTTGAGTATCTGTACTTTGCTTGAGTATTATTTTTTCAGGAAACTTATGACTTTAACTTCACTACATTTGAAAGACAAATATCGTGCTTTTTACTCCACTACATTTCTATCAAGGTCCTTAAAGTCGAAAGTCGTTTCTGTAGCAGCTTTGAAAGTCAGTGGATTAATTGTTTGTTCTTTAAAACATTTTTTTTTTTTTTTTTTTTTGCAGACAGCCTATCAGTAATCACTCTTGTCGGGTCATGTGAAGTTTCCCAACAATTTTTGAACATCGATCAGTTTATAGAAAAATGGAAGAAGATGGTTCCTTTGCACAGTGTGTGCACCCATGGCCATACTTAGAAAGTAGTGCGGGGCGGTATGACCAAAAAATTTGTATCACGGTATTTTTCTAAATTATACCGGTTTCGCGGTATATGACTACTTTTTTTCCCCCTATGCATGTCCGGGTGTTAACCACATTTTCTACTGATTGAGAAAGGAAATACTGCAGTAGACTGAATGCCCTATTTTACTGTCATGATGAGTGAATATTGTAGAAAAATTCCACACTAGAATTAATACAGGTTTGCAAAGCCCCACAAAATGATGCTGTGGGGAGACAACAACCAATAAAACACAAGACCTGCAACACACTCATTACAGACACATGAATATTAAAATATGACCACGGAGAAAAAAAAAACTGAGTTGAGGGCACCTTAAGCATTTTAAAAATCTAAGCCTATATAACAACAAACTGCCAAAACGAGGGAGAAAGGCGGAAGAACATTTAAAAGGTCTAAGGATATTTTCAATACATTTAAGAGCACTACAGTCTCTGAACAAATGGCACACGTAAGTTTAACACAGAAAGAATAAAGCAGTTACTTTTTTGTTAAAAAATAAACACCGGTATTCGTTATGAACCGGTATACCGCCCAGTAGACCTGCCAGTATACGGTAATATGATATATCACGATAATGAACATGCACGATATTGTTATCGTGGTCACTTCAAAATACTGTGAATAATTATTTATTAAGAATTATTCAGATTTTTATAATGCATTTTAAGAATACTTTACCCATCTACCGTTTAAAGTGAACAACAGATGCACGCGCACTGATGTAAACAAACCCAACGCGCATGAGCAGCGCATGAACGAGTGAAGGAGACGCGCTGAAAATGAAAGTGCACATTCACACTTTCTGACAGCAGGTGGCGCTGATGGAACAGCAGAAATGCAGACTCACGCTACTAAACAGTACTTAAATGTTTCAAACAGCCATTCAGATTTCTCTATTCGCTACGGTGCTCATCACATCACCAAATACTTAATACTTAAAGACTTAAGGCTATTTATTTTCAAACTTAAACATTTTTATATTTTAATCTGGACTACATGCCCTAGATATTGTTTGAATATGTTCTGATTCTTTATTGTTCAGTCACACACTTAAGGCTCATTAACAAACTGACAATGAAAAACACTTCTAAAGCATTTATTAATCTTAGTTAAATGTAAATTTCAACATTTAATAACACATTATTAAAATCAAAAGTTGTAACTGTATTATTTAATGGACCTGAGCTAACATTAACAGTTGTACTTTTTAATTGACGTTATCAAAGAATAATAACTTTGTAACAAATGTAGCTATTTGCTCTTTGTTAATGTTAGTTAAAGCATCAACTAACGTTAACTAGTGAGACCTTACTGTAAAGTGTTACCTAATGTTCTTTATAATTCTTTTGCACTTTAATCTGTTTGAAACATTTGTTTACTTTATACATGTTTGTGTATTGCTTTATTGTATTTAAATGTTCAGTTATTTTTGTCATAAGAAAAAATTATTAAACCTGTTATAGTATGACAACACTTTTTTTTATAACTTATTTAAATATCGTGATAATACCGTATACCGTGATAAAAGCTTCAGCAATTAATCGCAACATGAACATTTGATACCGTCATATGCCTGCCGCCCAGCACTATTAGAAAGTATGTTTTAGTTTTCTGAAAAGATTAAAGATTAGTTTAGTTGGCATACACTTGATGCCTGTCTCATAAAATGTTTTAAAAAATGTAAACGTCTGGAAGAAAGAGAAGAGCAGAAATTTGGATAAATCTGAAAAAGTATGATGAAGAGAGCTCAGTTCAGTCCAGTTTTCTGTACGCACACAGAAAGTTGTCTCTCAGATGCCAAAGCATGAGTACTCTTTCACGTTTGTTGCACTTGAATAGACCAATACGCTCAATGATGTCAAAAAGTTCATTTTGGCGAGTATTCATGTAAACAAAGTTGATTATGTCTTAAGTGAACGTAAACAGTTAGGAGAATATCGGATGTGTATCAGTGTATAGGATCCGTGCATTCAGCCTTAAAGTGACAGCTGCTTTGTAAAGAGCTTTGTAACTTTTATATAAGTATTTAAATTTTGTTTAAGGTGGTCGCATGCTAGCATGTCGGATGGAGCATCACTGACTGGCTTAAACCACCATGATGGCATAGTGTGCATTTATACAACAATTATAAAATAATGCATTTACTTTTACTTTTGATACTCAAGTACTTTTAAAATCAAGTACTTCTGTACTTTTACTCAAGTAATGGACTTGTGTACTTTGTCCACCTCTGTTAAAATTTGAACAAGATATATATAAGATGAAAAGATAATGCTGTGATTGGTCACCATTTCTTATGCTGGACACTTTTTATAATAAGGGTTCATTCGTTAACATTATGCATTTTTCATCATGAGCAAATAATGACTAAGTTTACATGTACACCAATAATGCGATTTTCTTAAAGGTCTTAATCGCATTACATGACACAACTATTCACTCCTGTTTACATGCAACTTTTATTATTCTGATTATTCACGAAGAAGTGTGGTTATTTTTACTGCATTTCTTCACATATACCAACGCACAGCACAAATGATGAACTCACTTACAGTTGGTGTGTTACTGGCCACTGTTTTAAATCACTTACATCAAATGCAAAACACATTTCTATGGACGTATTGGATATTATTCTGCACCGTGATGAACATAGCAATGCCGCCGTAACTGGGGTTGCCTACGCTGCCGTCGCGTTCTTCGCACCATCTCTAGATGAAGAGTTGTTGAGTTCAGAGATTCGGAGTGAAGAAAAAACTTCACAATAATGTCATGTGCACTGTGGTCAGAACGGTAACAATGGCAATAAGGCGTTTACACCTGTTTATTGTGATTAAAATCGGTGTATTCCACATAGTTTTAAGTAATTATGGTTACTACTATTATGAGCTTAATTGCATTGTTTGATCGGAATATTGTGTTTACATGAGGTAAAGTTTCATTCGCAATATTGCCAAAATGCCATTATAATCGCATTATGAGGGTGCATGTAAATGTAGTCAGTGAACAATCATTTTTACAGACTTTATTCATCTTGGTTAATTTATAATTAATTTGATTAAAATATTCAATTTAAATTCATAATTAACTTTAATTTTAAATCTTATTTTATTTGAAAATTAATTTTAAAAAATTAACGAACCAAGATTAATAAATGCTGTAAAAAAAAAATCATTGCATGTTAGCCACCCTAATTAAATCAATAATTGTCCTGTAGTGTGACAATTATTTTTTTTTTTTTTTAAGTACAACTGCATAATCTCTCAATTAATATGAGGTCCACCTGCCTGTAGTGATATAAAAATTAAAAAAGAAAAAAAAATCAAAATCATCAAAGATCCATTAAACATGACAAAATACATAAAATAATTACAAAAATGCCATTTCAAAATCTCAGACTAGTAGTGAAAATGCTTATATTTTGCATTTTTCTAATTTATTACACAGACCTTTTTCACTTATTTTATTCATCCAGATTTGTATGTGATCTCAGACTTTTGGCTTCCTTTTGTATATCAAACAGGTGGTTTTATAAGTTAAGGGAGTTTAGGGACACTTATGTTTCTGTTTCAAGATGACCATCCAAAACTGCTGGATGCAATACTCACTCGCACTATGATGCCCATGCGTTTGCTCTCATAGGTAAAGGGGAAAATCTGCAGGATGGTGAAGTTCAGAATTTGTCCACTAGGTGTCCTCAGCTGCATAGAAGACTGATCTCTGCCGACCAGCGTCAGTCCGACACTCTCCGTCCACTGAACCAGAGACACCTAGTGCAAGAGAGAAACAGATTGAGAGAGAACACATAATATTATTAAACATTTCCACATTTGCAAACTGCTGAGTTTCATAAACAAATGTCATAAACAAACAGGAAGCAATTTGCACAGTTTCAGTCTGACTTCTTGACTGCACTGTAAGCAAATTACTTAAACCAGCCACATGCTGTTTTCTTAAACAAAGACAAACTCAAAATCAAACACAGAACCATTTCGTTTAACATCTCGACTCGTTTCCTGCAACTGTTTTTGGACGTGTGGCGCAGAAAATGCAAGTATGCAATGGGCCACCAATTATAAGCATGTTCTCTTCAGGGAACATGTGAAGATAAAGGCAAACCAGATGCCATCCATTAGTGTGACGCTGAAGGGGGGTATTTCTGGGAGGCAGAAGTTATTGCCCAATAACTTCCAGACCAAGGGTTACAGAGAGATCAAAAAACCCGATTTCTTATGCCCTCCCTGACTAGCTGCTAATAACATATCTCACAGTATCCAGATGGGCGGACTGCTGCCGGAAAAACAGCCCTCGCTGTTAGAAACCAACAAATGAGGCTTATCCAAGCTATACACAGAACAAGTGATGCCACTTTGAAGCATTTTGAGAAGAATTTGTTTAAACAATTTTTTTGTGTTCAGAAACAATGAATGAAATGTTTAAAAAAAAAACTTTTGTTTGTTTTCAGTTTTTCACTTCTGAATTAAATAAAAAGTAACAAAAAAAAAAAAAAAAAAGTACAAAAAAAAAAGTACAAAAACTTTTATTCTAAAATTATTTTGTTTTAAAATATTAATATTTTTTAAAAAATATTCTACGATTAATGTTTTGAATTTCTGAATTAAAAAAAACTTTTAAGATAAATATATTTAGGTCTTAATTTTTTATCATCAAAATTTTTTTTTGTTTTAAAATATTAATATTTTAAAAGCATTATTTTTATAAAAAAAAACTTTTAAGTAAAAAATATTTAGGTCTTAATTATTTTTGTTTTTAAAATATTAATAATATTAATATTTAATAAAAATATTTAAAAAAATTCTATGATGAACATTTTGAATTTCTGAACAAAAAAAAAATGTAGGTCTTAATTTTTTCTTAAAAAATATTTTTTTTAAATAATAACATCTTAAAAACATTATTTATTTTTATTTTTATTCTATGCTGAACGTTTTTAATTTCTGAACCTATGAATAAAAAATATTTAGGTCGTAATTTTTTTCTTAAAAAATATTTTTATATTTAAAAATTTATGAATTAAAAATAAGTAAAAAATATTTGTCTATTT
This sequence comes from Rhinogobio ventralis, assembly GCA_039654625.1. Lineage (NCBI taxonomy): Eukaryota > Metazoa > Chordata > Actinopteri > Cypriniformes > Gobionidae > Rhinogobio > Rhinogobio ventralis. Next base: position 7,470,277 of record CM077203.1, read on the forward strand.
CAAAATTTATTTTTGTTTTAAAATATTAATATCTTAAAAACTTTATTTTTTTCTATAATGAGCAGTTTCAATTTCTGAAAGTATTTAGGTCTTAATTTTTCAATTTCAATTTCAAAAGATATTTTACACTTTAATTCACCAAATGAAAGACAGTGTGGTATAGCCAACAATGCAGGAATGTTAATGGCATGTGACAAGATTGTTGTTGAAAATAAGAACTTGTTCTTAAGTAACTTGCCTGGTTAAATAAAAATGAATAAACAAGAAAAACATAAAGAAGGAAATGACATCACAGTGAGAACGATAGCCCCTTATGACCGTGTGTCAAGGTCTGAAAAAAGTTCAGATAATTTTATCTTTTCAATCACAGGTTAGTTCAGACTGTCAAATGGTATTAAATATTAGCAAAATCTAATGAAAAAATAAAATAAAATAATGATAAAAACAAATGTTTTCAACTAAGGACAATTTTGACATTTTAGAGTCATTCAATCAAAACATTTGGCTTCAAAAAAGTGAATAGAAATATTACAATTCTAAAAACTTGGTATAGGCATGTATTAAAATTGATTTAATTTAATATCAGCAAAAAAAAAAAAAAAAAAAACATGGCAAGAGAGGCAACAATTGTCTCTAAAATAATACCAGATCGGTGGTCACATCTTTTTGAAGCTTTCTGGCTTCTGCTACGGAACGTGAATGCATTTAGTCAGCGTCTCCGTGAACGCACATACACTCAGTGTGCTGGCATGCTGTGGTAAAAACCAAACCAGTAATGATGCGTTTGATGCCTACGTAACCACAGCATGGGTCAATTGATCACTGCATGCGTCACTCGCTCCTGGCCCAAATGATTCGGTTTTGGTGCCCAGAAATGATCGAATATGAGACAGCACATCTGCAGAAGTGATCGGCTGCAGAAGTGAATATGCCAAAGACTCATCACTTGTGAATAATCTAATACCTGTGCAGAGGAGGAAAAATTATGAGTTGACTCACAAATGATTAATTTAAAGTAGGATAACTTCAGCAAGTTAAAGAGTTACACCGCAATTATTCTTTAAATCAGAGAGCCCAATGGAGGAAATAGACCTTAGTCAGAGTAGACGGCATGATTAGTTCGACAAAAATGAAAATGAGGCTGTATTTAAAACAGCAACTGGTTTAAGAATGTTTTTACGAATCTGCGTGAATCACTGGAAAAAACATGTCACGTAAATTGTCACATACACAAGAACGATTTTGGGCCGTGGCATTTAAACGATGCCCAATTGGCACTAAGGGGCCTAAAGTGTGCCAAGAAAATATCCCCCACACCATTACACCACCACCACCAGCCTGCACAGTGGTAACAAGGCATGATGGATCCATGTTCTCATTCTGTTTACGCCAAATTCTGACTGTCTCAAAAGAAATCGAGACTCATCAGACCAGGCAACATTTTTCCAGTCTTCAACTGTCCAATTTTGGTGAGCTTGTGCAAATTGTAGCCTCTTTTTCCTATTTGTAGTGGAGATGAGTGGTACCCGGTGGGGTCTTCTGCTGTTGTAGCCAATCCGCCTCAAGGTTGTGCGTGTTGTGGCTTCACAAATGCTTTGCTGCATACCTTGGTTGTAACGAGTGATTATTTCAGTCAAAGTTGCTCTTCTATCAGCTTGAATCAGTCGGCCCATTCTCCTCTGACCTCTAGCATCAACAAGGCATTTTCGCCCACAGGACTGCCGCATACTGGATGTTTTTCCCTTTTCACACCATTCTTTGTAAACTCTAGAAATGGTTGTGCGTGAAAATCCCAGTAACTGAGCAGATTGTGAAATACTCAGACCGGCCCGTCTGGCACCAACAACCATGCCACACTCAAAATTGCTTAAATCACCTTTCTTTCCCATTCTGACATTCAGTTTGGAGTTCAGGAGATTGTCTTGACCAGGACCACACCCCTAAATGCATTGAAGCAACTGCCATGTGATTGGTTGATTAGATAATTGCATTAATGAGAAATTGAACAGGTGTTCCTAATAATCCTTTAGGTGAGTGTATATTAAATTTGTTTCCTGGTTATTGGTAACACTTTACAATAAGGTTTCATTTGTTAACATTAGTTAATGTATTAACATGAACTAACCATGAGCAATACATTTGTTACAGTATTTATTAATCTTTGTTAATGTTAGTTAATAAAAATACAGTTGTGCATTGTTTATACAAGTTAGTTCACTGTGCATTAACTATTTTCAAATATAACTTTTGATTTTAATAATGTATTAGTAAATTGAAATTAAAATGAATTAGGATTATTCAATACTTTAGAAGTGTTGTTCATTTTTAGTTCATGTTAACTAAAGTAGTAAACTAATGCCAACTAATAAACCCTTATTGTAAAGTGTTACCATGGGTTATTTGGGTTATTTCAGACTAACGGCCAGTATATCATGAATGAGACTGTGGTACCTCGTCTGGACTGGAGGCCTGGTAAACCCTGCAGGTGTCTTCATAGTGCTGTTCAGCTTCTGCTTGATCCGTCACACCGTTGGACTCGTACACCGGGGTCACATTGTGCACCAGTGCGATGGCCTTCACTGCCTCGTGCACTCGACTGCTGATGGTCTTCCTCACTTTGGTGGCGCCCGGTGCTCGAGAGGCCTGGTCATGAGGAGTCTGTGGAGATAAGATTTTACATGATTGTCTCGTTCCGAACCCACAAGACTTTCGTTCATCTTCAGAACACAAAATATATTTTTAATGAAATCTGAGAGCTTTCTGTCCCTCCATTGACAGATACGCAACTACCACTTTTAAGGCCCAGAAATGTAGTCAAGAAAATTAAAGTAATCCATGTGACTCCAGTGGTTTAACCTCAATTTTATGAAGTGACGCAAGTGCTTTGTTTGTGCAAAAAAAACATCATTTACCACTTTTATACAAAAGACTAATCTCCAACACGTTCACGCAACAACATCTGCTCTCGCGTCAACACAACACACACATGAACATGTGTTGAATATTTTTCAAATAAAGTGGTAAATTATGTTTTTTTGTTTTTTTTCCCCCAAAAAAGCACTCGCATGTTTCATCAAACACATTCTAACCCTTTAAATATCCTAATTGGTGACTGAAATCATAATTAAAGGTGCATTTTGTAATTACACTGCCATTCAAAAGTTTGGGGTCATTAAAAAAAAAAAAAATCATACTTTTATTTAGCAAGGATGCACTAAATTGATAAAAAATGACAGCATAGACATTTATAATGTTATACAAATTCTGTTTTCAAATAAATGCTGTTCTTTTGAACTGTTCCCATTCTGGGAATAAATGTATCAAGTTTCCACAAAAAATATGAAGCAGCACAACTGTTTTCAACATTGATAATAATCAGAAATGTTTCTTGAGCAGCAAATCATCATATCAGAATGATTTCTGAAGGATCATGTGACTCTAAAGACTGGAGTAATGATGCTGAAAATTCAGCTTTGAATCAGAGGAATAAATTACATTTTAACATATATTACAATAGAAAACAGTTATTTTTAAATGGTAATAATATTTCACATTATTACTGTTTTTACTGTATTTCTGATCAAATCAATGCATCTGTGGTGAGCATAACAGACTTCTTTCAAAAACCGTACAAAATCTTACCAACATTGCAGTTAAATGAATAAAAATATATAACATAAAACATATGTATTAAAATAGACAATTTTTAAGTACACTAAACTATTTTTATTACTACTTTTAGTTACTGAATGAAATGTGAGTAAATATTAATATCTAGATATATTGGGGTCAATTCTTTCCTCTAAGCTTGTCGCAATGCATCCTGGGATTGCTTTCTCCACAAAGGAAGTATGTGATGCTGAATTTTTCAAAATGAGGTATCTCAAACAGTTACTAACTTATTCATAGTTATAAATTGTTTATAGTATCAAGACAATAAAGAGGCACTCTCATTAGTTTGATTCTCTATGACCAGATTTGAAGAAAAAAATGAGTACTTTGGGTTGACAAAATGATCAAGTGTCCACGTCTCTGATTGCTAATAAACCGACCCTTGCTAATATCCTGAAAAAGGACTCATAAATGCTCCCAGATGTGTTACATATATGAACAATTACCTTTAGCACTGAGCTACTATTTATAGAGCACACATTTCCGAGAGCTAATGACAGAGTTTATAAGTTTGTATATAAGCTATTGAGAGGCCGGAGTACTTGTGACCCTGGTTTCCTGCCTCACTGACCTCTGGTGTCAAACGGACTAAACATATCAGTAAGAGGTGAAAGGGACTCATTTTACAAGGACTTTGCTCTGTTCTCTGGACAAAAGCTAAACAATTGTGCTTTGTGACCGGCTGTTCTAAACAGGCCAGTTATACAGCGACAGGCTGCATCCAAATCTGCATAGTAAAGGTGGGTGGTACGATCAAAATCACATATCAAGTAATTCTGTCATCAATAGGATACATTTATATTTATACATTTGGCAGACACTTTTATCCAGCTCACATTGCCTTTAACGTACACATTTTATTAGTTCAGGCATTCCCTGGTAATCCAACCCATGACCATGGCACATTATAGGGGTGTTGAAAATAATCGCTGCATCGATGCAGTAATAGACCATAATTCACTACTGACATTTCTCTGACATCATTTGTCACACTTCTTGTGCTAGCGTAAAATGGCGAAGGGAGGTGAAACACAAAAGCGAGTAATAAAAAAACGCACCCACTATTTTGCGTGAGTGTGTGCATGCAAGTGTGTGTGCGCGTATGAGTGTGTTTGCATGCGAGCGTGTGTGTGCGAGTGAGTGTGTGTGTGCGCGAGGCTGCATGTGTAACTGTGCATGAGTGAGTGTGTGTGTGTGTGTGTGTGCAAGGCTGCATGTGTGTGTGCGAGCAAGGCTGCATGTGTAACTGTGCATGAGTGAGTGTGTGTGTGTGTGTGTGTGCAAGGCTGCATGTGTGTGTGTGCGAGCAAGGCTGCATGTGTAACTGTGTATGCATGTGTAACTGTGCATGAGTGAGTGTGTGTGTGTGTGCAAGGCTGCATGTGGTAAAGGTAAAATAAACCATGCATACACAGTCAATTAAAACTTGACTAAACAAAAACAGGACAAGGTTGACTAAATACAGTTGTGGTCAGAATTATTGGCACCCCTGGTAAATATGATCAAAGATGGCTGTAAAAATAAATCTGCATTGTTTATCCTTTTGATCTATCATGCAACAACAACAAAAAATCCGCAAAAATCTAACCTTTCATTGAAGTAAAAGAATGGAAATTTGGGGGTAAATCACATTATGAAATAAATGCTTTTCTCCAAAACACGTTGGCCACAATTATTGGTACCCTTAGAATTTTTTATGAGTAAAATATCTCTGAAGTATATTCCCATTAATATTTACATTTTTTAGCACACCAGGGTGACTATGAACATGAAATTGTCCAGCTATGATGTCTTGTTCCACAGGAGTATAAATATGAGGAAACACAAAGGCCAAATTCCCTTAATCATCCATCACAATGAGGAAAACCAAAGAATATAGTTCTGATGTGCAGCAAAAGTTGAGCTTCACAAAATAGAAAGTGGCTGTAGGAAAATAGCTAAAGCATTGAAAATCCCCATTTCCACCATCAGTGCAGTAATTAAGAAGTTCTAATCAACTAAAGATGTTATGAATCTGCCTGAAAGAGGACGTGTGTCTATATCGTCCTAATGCACGGCGAGGAGGAAAGTTTGAGTGGCCAAAGACTCTCCAAGGATCACAGATGGAGAATCGCAGAGATTGGTTGAGTCTTGGGGTCAGAAAGACAAAAAAAAATAATAATAAAAAAAAAAATCAAACAACCCCTACATCACCACATGTTGTTTGGGAGGGATTCAAGAAAAATCCTCCTCGTTCATCCTGAAACAAACTCCAGCATATTCAGATCAGACACAACTGGAGCTTCAAAAGGGACCTGGTTCTGTGGTCAGATGAAACTATAAAAAGAGCTTTTTGGCAGCAAATCCACCAGATGTGTTTGGTGCAAACAGGGATAAAAAGTACCCCATGTCCACGGTTAAAAATACCGCCGGATCTTTAATGTTGTGTGCCTATTTTTTTGCTGGAGGTCCTGGATATCTTGTTCAGATTCATGGTATCATGGATTCTAGCAAATACCAACAGATAAAAAATCAAAACCTGACGGCCTCTGCTAGAAATCTTATAATGGGCTGTGGTTGGATCTTCCATCAGGACAACGATCCAAAACAAACATCAAAATCAACACACAAATGTGTCACTGAGCACAAAATGAAGCTTCTGCCATGACCATCCCGTCCCTGACCTGAACCCTATAGAAAATGAATGGGTGAACTGAAGAGAAGAAGCACTAACATGGATCTGGGAATCTGAAGGATCTGGAGAGATTCTGTACGGAGGAATGATCTCTGATCTCTTGTCAGGTGTTCTCCAAACTCATCAGGCATTATAGGAGAAGACTCAGAGCTGTTATCTTGGCAAAAGGAGGTTGCAAAAAGTATTTAATAAAAGGGTGCCAATAATTATGGCCAACGTGTTTTGGAGAAAAGCATTTTTTTATATATATTGTGATTTACCCCCCACTAATTTAATTTACTTCAGTGAAAGGTTAGATTTTTGTGAATTTTTTTGAATAAAAGATCAAAAGGATAAACAATGCAGATTTATTTTTACAGCCATCTTTGATCATATTTACCAGGGGTGCCAATAATTCTGACCACAACTGTATGATAAAAAACTAAAAGGTACATTTGACACAGTACTAAAACTAAGACTAAATTAAAAAATTGTTGACAAACACTAATGCAGGGAATCCTGGGAATACCTGAGTGTAAGCGCTGAACACGTGACTCTGCACTTCATCCATGGAGTCCATCCCGTACGCCACAGTTCCAAGATGGAGTCGTCTGAACACCATCTCGTTCTGAGTGAGGGTCCCTGTGAAAACCATTAACATTAGGAGGGCAACCCATCCCACCTAAATAAACAGACCTGCTTAAATAAGTATTCATTTTAGCAGATGTTTTTAGTAACTTTCAGTGTTGTTATTAATTAAAACTAAAACTTTGTTTATTGAAATAAAGCTGAAATAATATAAATATTAGATTAAAGTACTAAAATTACTGAAACTAAAACAAAAAATACAATTAAAGCTTAAATTAAGAAAAAAAAATAAAACAAATGAAAACTGAAAATATAAAAATTAAATCTAATAAAAATATTAACAAATACTATAATAGTATATAAATAATACTAAAATAAAACTGGTTGCATTTACAGGTACACTCCCATTAAATAAAATGAGATCAAATGTCTAGATCAGAGTCACAACAGGGTAATTATAACTAAAATTAAAACAAAAAACATAAAAACTTGGGTTACACTATTTTAAAGGGGTGATGAATTGAGAAATCAACTTTCCCTTGAGCTTTTAATATATAAAAGGTCATGGTAATATAAGAATATCCTGTAAGTTTCAGAGCTGAAAACTTCCTTGTTAGTCAAAGAAAAGCTTTTATAGACACCAGGCCCAGCAAACGACAGGTTTTTCAAAGTGGGGATCTATGACGTCAAAGGGAGGCAAGCACCGCCTCAGCAGAAGAATATCAACGCCTACTTCATCACTGCCTGTTTAGCCCCGCCCACCGATTCGCGCATGTAACATAGGCCTAGTGTTAAACCATCGAGCTACAAAGCAATAAACATGCCGTTGAGGATTATAAAATATTGTGCAGTGACTGGGTTCAACAGTAATGCAACATGTAAGTAACTGTGTTCATTCTAATGCCTGATCTGAATTGTGATAATTCATGTAGTCAGAAGTTCTTTGACTGTGTGTCAGTAAATCAGACCAGTGACTAAACATCAACTTGCGTTGTTTCTCTTAGTAGGATGAAAATAATCTGTTATTTAACAGTGATTAAATTCTATAAAGAAAGTGATCAAAGAAAGCTCCCTTCGCAATCGTTTGAGCAGCATGCGCTGAACCTGTCAATCAAACAGGAGAGTTTATCACTGAACGCGTTTATCAATGACTCCCGTTTTATTCAACGAATCTCTTAACTATATCACGTTTGCACTGTTAGTGAAGATGAAAGCATTCGTTACAGAAACTGAGTTGCAATGATGAGATCACTGCTTTCATGTGGCTACAATGATCATCACTGCACACCTTTCGTGCCACAATCTTAATATAATGCCAAAGATCTAAATGTAATGCAACACTTTCACGATTAGTTAACCATGAGAGCTGTAATTGTAAAAACGAGCTAAAAGAGGGAGTAATACTATTTTAAATGCAAAAACGTTAGCCAATCACAGCAGTGGGTGTTTACACTGAAGTCTCCCAGCGGACACGCCCCTTAAAACGGAGCGTTCAGAGCAGAAGGCTAAAATCAGTGTAGGAAAAATGCCTTTTATTTATAAATTATGAAGATTTTGTAAGGAAAAAAGCAATCTAACATTATAAGTGCACACCAGGAAACATCATAAAACAATAAAAAAAATGCAGTTCATGACCCCTTTAAGGTAGTACCTGATGTACTAAAATAAATTAAACTAAAATTTATAAAAGCTATATAGTGGAGCTGCACAATTAAAAATCGAGATCTCGATTCAAACACCTACATGATGATCTTCCTAAATGAAAGCAATTCAGCTCTGTCTATTAAACCCTTGACAAGAACGTGTTCGCACTGCCGCTGACCCAGGGAGAGAAGTATGAAACTGCTTCACAAACAATATCATCATTTCTGTCTAACAATAATTCATATTATCACAGAAGCACTGGGATAAAAGTTTAGAGTTTGGATATAAACACTGACGTCTACAGCAGAGATCCAAATAGAGTAACTTGATGCTTCAAATCAAGACTGTATCGATTACATTGTGAAACCAGTAGGTGGCGACAAGTGACTGTTAAAAATGTATTTGTCACTGAATCATTAATTCAAGCGATTTGTTCAAAAATTCTGATTCATCCGGTAGGGGTGGGCGATATACCGGTAGACACAATTAACCGGTAGAAATTTGTCAACCGGTAGAGATTTTGGACTATCGTCTCTATCGCGGTTATGCTCACGTAACGCTGCTGTGCTGCGTGGTCACGAAAGCTTTAGGGCTGTACCAGAATATTCGAATATTCGTTTGGTGGATTGGTATTCGATTTTCAATTTTGGGATTCAAATATTCGTTGTTGTTTTTTCTGGCATCCCCCTCGAAATGGTTATCATTCGTGCTTGAGTATGTTTATACTATAAAATCTGCCGAAATACAATACTGTTTTTTTACAATTATCTTATAGCTTAGCTGACAGTTGAATAGGAATCCAACATCGTTATACTTAATAAATATATTTGCTTCTTCTTAGCCTAAGGGTTCCCTGCAAGGCTGCAACGGAGTATTCTCTAGAGCGCACAACTGCACAAGCTTATATGGAAGAAGCGCATGCCTGAGCTTGCATTTTGGGTTAAGCTGCGTTGCTCTGACATTGTGGAAAATAGTATAATAGTGTATTAGCCTTTTTACCCGTTAGGGATGTGATGGTGAGAACATTTTCCCTCACCGTCACATTACAGTGCTTGTGCAGCTGTGAACGAATGACAGTGCGGCCGTGCGCATTTACTTTTGGTTTAGAATTCGTGCCAATTCGGGTGCGGGTTGCTTGAATGGTGGGTTCATTAGCCTATTATTCTTAATGAGAAACACAACAAAACAGTACAATGACAAACTACCTTAAATAGGTGCTTTTACATTTCGCTTTGAAACCAAATCTTCTGCGATCATCTTGTCATTCAGCTTCTCACTCTCGTGATGAATGTGATCTGACTCCTGCTGCTGATCTGTGCTGCCACTCTCGTTCGGGTCACGCTGCACGTTCAGTTTTTAATTGTAGTCAATCTGTTCTCTAACGGAACTAAATGACTTTTTCTACTATAAAATATCAAAATGACGGTGGGGGGGGGGGGGGGGGGGGTGCTGCAGTGGGCAAGTGATGTAACCGGTGTTATGCCTGAACATCGGGAACACCGACTATCGCAGCAAGCCTATTACCCGTATTATCAATCTAAATGAATCTATTTCAAAATAACAGGGACGTAACAGACCTGTGTTTTATATCCCTAGTGCAGTGTCCGTTCTCTGAGCATACAAGGCCTGCCCGCGTGAGGTGCGCCGCTTCTCCAGATTCCTGCCTTTATTAGAGAGAAGAATACGTTCAGCCCCCTCCCTCCGAAGCTTCGAAAATTCGATGTTGATTACTACCCAAGCTTCAAAGCTCAAAAAATGGTATTCGGACTAGCCCTAGAAAGCTTATTGTTTGCATGTGTTTTAAAGCAATGTGGTTTAAAAACCGGTCATTTTAAACAGTTGAAGCACAATTAGCAGCACAGAATAGTATATGCGCGTGCTCTCTGAGAGACTGTTTCTCAGTAATGTCTGAGAGACGCTTGACATGAAGCCGCTGCTCAAAAAGTATAAAGTGACAGTATCCAAATTTACCTGCTGTCATTATTAATGCTAATCAAACAACAAAAAAGAGAGAAAATTTCTCACTGCACTTGACTGAATCACTTTTGTAACTTTAATAAGATAAATGTATATTTAATTTACACAGTAAAGACTATGCATTGTTTTTTATACATTTAATTACTATACATTTTATATAGTATTTCTTTGCTCGTTCTTTATCACAGTTTACTTGTCTTCAGTAAGCTTGAGAGTTTTTTAGGCTAGTTATAGCTAATTATATTAAAAATGGTGATAAGAATGATGATATTTCAATGGTATCAAAAATGTTGATATCATAAAAACCTTATTTAAAGCAAAAAATAACTATATCGTGATATATATTGTTATCGTGAAACATCGCCCACCCCTATCATCCGGTAATGAAACAAGTGGAGTCTTTATGAGTGAGTCATTGAATCATGCATTCAAACCTATTTTTTTAAAGATTAATTCAAATTGACTTTTAATTTTAATTAAAATGAAAACAATGATAGTATATCAATGATACTAAAATAACACTGGGTGTGTCTCAATCAGCTCCCTAGCCTCCTAGGTCGAGAATCAGTTGTGGGACTTTTCGTTTCAGTGCACTGGAAGGATTCTGCAATTGGGAAAGCCTGATCAGTGCCCTGACTACTGAACTAGGTAGCCGAGTGAGACGCACCCACTTAGACACAATGCTCAGAGTTTATGGATTCATAATGAGGCTCGAACTTACAATCTTTCGGTTACCAGCCCAGATCTTTTACCAATACACCACAACACATTTTAGCTATAAAATATATACTATATACTACTTTTTTGAATAGTAGACAGTATGCAACATAAACGATAACGGAGAAAAATCTGTGAAAAGAAGCGTCAACCTCTAACAATCTTCCCTGATAGACATGCACTTCCTGTAGCCAAAAACTAAACAATATTAACACTAATGGCTTGTTAATGACAAAGAGCCTCAGGTTCGTTTCCTGACACCTCTTGCGTCGCCCACTCTTAAACAGACCCTCTCGGTAGTATTTCAGTCAGGCGTCGCTGGTCTCCCCCTTACATTACGATGACCTCTGACCCCCTTTATTCACTGGTTCAGTCAAGCTACATCAGTGTGGGAAAGAGGCTGCAATTTTACAGGCTGACTCTGTGTGGTACGTGTGTGAGGATGAGAGCCTTCAGGTCATCTCTGATTTGTGGCTGTAATAAGTGGCATGTCTGCGCTCTCAGCACACAGGTTTAAGCCCCATGGCAAGAGCCTCAGCTACCTGTGAGCTACTGGGGGAAAACTTTTAAAAACACTTCAACACCATCAACTCTCAAACACCAACATAATGGTCTCATTTCTGCTTTGGTTCATTCAGAAAAGCCCTTTGCATTAAGAAACATAAATTTAACTGTCAGACCCACAACTTCCCTTTTCCCTTCTCCTGAGTCACATAAAAATGTTCATTCTTACAATTAACTTGCCCTGAATGTTGCTTGCCTCTGCGCAAACTCAATGTGTCTCAACCATCCACCATCTCAATGTGTGTGGGGAAAAACGTTAACAAATACAACACAACCCAACCAAAATCTCAGCCTACATTATTTCCTACAATATATTCTGCTTTGAAATACACTTCCGTTCAAAAGTTTGGAGTCATTAAGATGATTTTTTAAATGTTTATAAATGTAGTCTCTTTTGCTCATTAATGCTGCATTTATTTAATCAAAAATGCATTATTACAATAAAAAATACCTTTACTATTTGAATATATTTTCAATGTAATTTTTTCCTGTTATCAAAGCTGAATTTTCAGCTTCATTTTCACATGATTCTTCAGACACCATTTTCCACTTCAAAATTACATACTTTCCCAGACACAAATTTCCAAACCTCTCTATGGATTTTCAGACCATATTTAACATAAATGGTTCATACAGCATTATTTTCAGCTTTATATTTGGTATATTGTACAGTCATCTGTAAATGTTATTATTTTCTCTGGGTTTTTTTCCGTTGATTTTCTCAAAGTGACAACATACAGAGCCCCTAAAATAATATATATTATGTGTGCATTGTCCTATTTGCCAAGTTCAAGGGTCTATAAAAATGACTGGTACTGTGAAAAAGTGTTCAAAATTTGAATTTCGTTAGGGTAGTACGTCATATTTCAAGGACTCAGGTCTGCTTTAACGCATACTATGTGGTGGCCAAAAAACCACACCGCGAAATGAGCAGATGGCGCAATAGGTGGCTCAGTGTGCATTTTCCCTATATGCTAAGTAGGGATGCACCGATACCAATACCAGTACTCGGGTATCGGTCCGATACTGTGCTCAAGTACTCGTACTCGTAAAACTACCCCGATACAACCGCACCCGATACCACTTTATGGCAACGCATCTTCGGATGCGGAGCCGCGCGGAAAGTTATAAAACTTGCCCCGTACACCACCAAGCGAAAAGCGGTCTCACGCTCTCAGCGCACACGACCGCGATACTGTCATTTTTGCCGCGGGCACGCGGACCTTCGTCAACTTCTTGTTGGTTGAAAGTCGGAGGAGGCGTAATGTCAGCCGTTTGGAGATATTTTAAGATAAGCGATGATGAATCATTCAGTAACACACTGTTGCTGTGAGATGGTTCTGCTGTGATCTTTGTTTGGAAAAATTCTTGCTGCTGAAACAGAACAAAAACAGTCAATATTTCATCTAAAATGTAAGTGACTTAATGTTAATTAATTGTTTATGGAATTGTCATATGAAATCAGTGTCACATTTTCAATCGTGATGGTATTCAGGAAAACAGCACTCTTGGACCATGTATCATATGTTATAAATATAAAAAAACTCCACATTTCGATTTTTACTGCAGTAAGTTAACTTTCTCTGTTTGAGCGCCGCTCATTTGTTTTGATTTCTCCTCAAGAGGCTGCGCGAGCGTCAACAGCGCAACCTTGTTTTCATCAGTTTATTATCCACTATCGATCGGCACTTACTCTAAATGAATGCAGAAACATTCTTACGCTTTGGTGATTCCCTAGTTATTATTTTTTGTTATTGACGTTTTAATCAGGATACTTTTCCAGTCGGGCAAGTAAAATTCTCTTTCACTTGCCCCTTCAAAAAAAATCCACTTGTCCCAGACAAGCATTAATGTCGAGCCCTGCTGGTATTATTAAGCACTTGGTACTTGGTATCGGCAAGTACCCAAATGTAAGTACTTGTACTTGGTCTGAAAAAAAGTGCTATAGGTGCATCCCTAATGCTAAGTTTAGAAGATGGTGGTCTAGTGGGTTAAACCACTGAACTAATATGCAGAAGGTTGCTGGTTCGATCCCACCTAGCCACCACCAGTGTGTCCTTGAGCAAGGCACTTTACTCCATGTTGCTCCAGGGGGATTGTCCCTGTAATAATTGCACTGTAAGTCGCTTTGGATAAAAGCGTCTGCCAAATGCATAAATGTAAATGTAAGTTTAATGGTTTCTCGTGCACACACAAAAGTCTGTATATTTTTTATTTTTGTATAATGAAAAAGTGCACCTTGAATTCATTCAGTCATGTTTAACAATCACTAAAAAAATCACTAAACAGCTGCCATGAAAACACTTCTTGTATGATACATTTATTTTCATTAAATTCTTAATTTTCTATTAGTGAAAACGAAATAGGGGCAATAGTCTGAAAATGCAAATATTTTTCCATACTTTTAATGAAAGTATTAATTTCTTAAAAAAATTTATAAAAAAAAAAAAATCTTACCAACCACAAACTTTTGAACAGCAGTGTGCATCGCATTATGAAAGGTAAATGCATTAAAAATCCCACTGAAATTTGTCAACTTTTGTCAAAAATGCAGATTTAAATATGCTTTTACAGTTCAATTAAAGATTGAATTAAAGTTCAATTAAAGAAAAATTGACAATTCTTGTTTTTTTATGGAAAATTGCAGTATTTATTATAAACGATTTATCCATGCTCAACATTGTTCTTTTTAATTCATGTGCCCTCGTAATCTTTAATCAAAATAACTCTAAAATAACTTTAATCAAAAGTCTCTTCTCTGATGATGTGTTTTACTGGCGCGAGGGCGGGGCAACCTGTCACTCACATGAGAGACACAAACAGCTAACCATCCAATCAATTCCCCATCAAGTCCCGCCCCTTTTCTTGTTCAAGTAGTTGATTCACTCTGATATATGTCACAATAGGGAAGAAAAGACTATCGCAACTTCCGTTTCATGCTGACTTTAAAGCTCTGTAATTACATATATATATATTCAGGCTTTGTAATATGTCTCAGGTCACTGCAAAGCTTCAGTTCACTGGGCAGAAAAGGAAATCATACCAGTTTTGTCTGTGAGCAGATAAGAGATCCGTCCCAGCTGCTCTGGTATGGTGCTGGCTCGAACCACCGTCCCGGGAATTTTAGAGTCTTTCTTAATCATCCAACTGAACACCATTTTGCCCATGTCCAAATTCACACGCAAACTGGAAATAAAGCATGAGTACTTTAAATTAGTTTTTAATACCACTTTTAAGAGAGAGAACAGTAAGTTATGGAGGAACGGAATCAGGACTGTTGAAAGGCCAATGCACAGGTTTATATGATGCCAATATGTATTCAAATTTCAGGATGATACCATTTAATAATCATCATATCAAGCATTACAAGACATTCAGTATGTGAGAAATCAAACTACAAATAGGGCTTAAACTAGATTACAAACACATCTAAACGCACTTACAAAACCTTCAAAATGTCTGAACTTATGTGTCAAACTGAATGAAACCGCTTTAGATTTTACAGACAAGGAGAACAAACTTTTACCTGATAGGGACAATGTTGGAGAAGAGCAGAAGGAAGCGGAAGATCTGGAGATACCAGCGACCAGCGAAATGTTGCAGAGCCACCATGACAAGTGACACCACCACCAGAGCACCAAACAGGATCTTCGTCAGACAATTCACTTCCAGGTCAAACAGGCCAATCTACAAAAGCACATCACATACACAATGAGTGTGACAACACATATTTCTCAAGACTTGTCTAAGATTTTGTTGACTGTATGATACTGCTCATTTTACCTTATGTCTTGGGTTGGAGGTGTTCATTACACTCCGCAGCTCTTTACCGGTGTAAATCACCACCCCGACTACTGTGCCTTGGATTAGAGGATAAAACATTTCTCAGAATTATCCAACAAGATTTTCTCAGCTTCTCTCAGCTTAAGAGAAGGAATGGTGCCATTTTGCACATTATTAGATGGCTGAGAATCACTTTGAGATTAGGGGTGTGTGATATTGACAGAAATATTATATCTTGATATTTTCGGGGATTTTGTCGATAATGATAAATAGACTCCCAAAGCTTCAATTTTCAATCTGTGCGGTGGTCAGTTCACAGCATTGACAGTGGCCCTGTTTACAGCTGGTATTAAGATGAGTTTCGGTCGATCGCATCACAAGAGGACGACGCTAAATACAGGTGTAAACGGGGTCTAAAACATTTTGAGCTTGTCCACTTTCAACCACTTCCAGAGGTAGTCGGAAACACATTCAACTGGATTGCTTTCGTATGTAAACGCTCATGTGGTCGAATGTGTTCAAACAGCCGCAAAAGACCGCCTACTCTCCCCTCAAAGAAATCAGAACGGAAGTGGTTGAAAGTGGACAAAAGAGACGGATTTAAACACCAGGTGTAAACGGGAATGTGTCTCCCTCATCTAGTTGTGATCCGATCGTCCAAAACACATTTTAATACCAAGTGTAAACAGGGCCAGTGATTCATTCAAATGGCTGATTAATTCGGTCACTAGGAACAGTTTCTATTCACCTATTTTTATGTGAATTTTGGACTATCACACACACACACACGAAAAAACCCCAGCTGGATGGAAACGTCAAGATGCACATAAATACGAAAAATTTGCATTAATATGCTCAACTGAGTCAGATAATTTTTTATCCGATAAGATGATATGCGTGTAAACTATGATGGAAACATATTTTAAATCCCTTGATGCACAAAAATAAAACGTGACTTTGCCTGTGATTGGACAACTAGACTAACCAGCAGACTAATCTCATCGCACAGCTTCTCAAATATTGTCTTGGTCATTCTGAAATGCCTGAGCCAAAGTCTGTCATCAAAATTATTTCCAAGAAGCATCTCACATGATTGCGTTCATAAACACCAGACACTCCCCTCCGAACGCAAGATAACATGACAGCGTTTATTGCATTTCGTCTGCGCGCTCTGAGGCACAATTCATTTATGATGTAGGAAAAAGAGCCCCAGTGGCTTCCCCGATTGCAGCAACTTCCATTTTTATTACAGATATTTTGTGCCAATTCCCAGGAAGTGGCGAACACATGGGATGGGAATGGTTCTTTATTCGCAAATATTTTATGCAATATTCCAATTTTACTTCGAATGTTTCCATCCAAAGTTGCGAATTTAACTTATATGGAATCATTCATTAAACTGATTTAAAATTTTGGTTGAATGCCACAGAATATTTTGCTGAAAATAAAGCAAAAAGCAGAAAACACAATATTGTGTCTAAAATGCAATTCAAAAACTTATTAATGAACTGTTTTATAGTTTTTTGCAAAGCGAGTGACATACTTGAGGTCAGCTGACACATCATTAAAACAATAATTATGATATTATTGTAAACGATACATATCGCACACCCCTATTTGATACACTATTACATAATTTAGAAATGATTTTCTGTCGGTTACCAGAAGCAATGACAGTGCTCGCCCAAAGAGTGTTTTCAATGCTCAGACTTTCATTGACTGGAGGGTCTCCATCTTCCTGTCAGAAGTAAAACACAAAATGTAAGCTTGTCAAGCAATGTGGGTTTGCGACAGTTCTCAAACAACGCAAGCTCTCTGATGCAACTATAGTCGAGCGATGACATGTGTACTCACTCTAGTGAAGGTACCGATGAAGTTATGGATGTCAATGTTCGGTTCTTCAGCATAAACAAATGACCTGATCTGCAGTAGATCCTGAGGAAACAAATAAAACGGCTTAAAGAAATGGATCATGACAACATGAAATAGCATTCAAATAGCAAGTCAAATTTATTTGTAAAACACTTTTCACAAAACACAGTGTTTCAAAGCAGCTTTACAGAAAACCATGATGTTAATGTTTATAATATCTTAATATCTTCATGCCGTAGGCCTGGGACACACTAGACGATTTTCAAATCACAGAACTAAGGGCAGTTTCAACTGATTTTTAGCATTATAATCCTCCGAATGCATGATATGTTCAGACTGCGAGACCACACACATGTCGACTGTAGTAACATTTTCACAGTGAGACGAGATCTCACGGAGACTCGCAAGATCAAACGTGACTTGAGAAGAAAAACCAATGCAGGACGATCGACGTCGTCAGCTGGTTCTCTTGGCGTGAGTTTTGTTTTACGGTAAGGAAAACCGTTTGTGGCTCAGCTAGAGAAGTACGCAATATCCGGTTGATGAAGGTTGCCCGCTCTTATTGGCTATCACGGGTATCATATCAGAGGCAGCCCGAACAAGATTCATAAATATCAAACATGTTTAATATTTACGATTTGGGGTTGTGCAGGCTCCAATGCAATCAGGAGCAGTAAAATAATCGTAGTGACACCACACAATTGGACAAAAAGTTGGTTGTGAGAAGCCTCGAATCGGGCCACGTCCCCCAGATCGTTGGGGGTTGCAAATCGGGCCCAAAAATAGGGCTTAAAGTATATATTGCTTTACATGAATGTATTGTACTGTATGTAAGTGGATAAAGTTAGACATGCTAACATATCCAACTTTATATAAAGAGCTGGGCAATAATATAGTTACATTTTGCAAGAAAAAACAAATCAGGTATTTAAAATTTGCTATGATTAGAGTTTACTGTATGTATATACATTAGTGTTATCAAAAATATTGATATTTCGATATGTATCGATACCAGCTGTGCTTTCTTGACACGCACCCGCCTCCTCTCGTTCACTCCAGTTAACCCTCTGAACACGGCGTACGCGCCGGTTGCTGTGACGGGAATTTTGCGCGGGATTGCACATAATCATTCTACTCATTCCCGCAGATTTTGCACTCACATCTGAAGCAAACACACACAGTAATAAAGCCGCCTCTGACATACAAGAGCAAAAAATAGCTCCTTTTTTCAGCTTATTAATGGTCAAATACACTCAAAAATAATGTCACAATGCCCATCTTGGTGAGTATTAGCGTAAACACAGTCGTAAAACAGTTCAGGAAGAATGTGTAACAGGAACAGTATTTTGGATCCATGCGTGCGTCAGGTCTTAAAGGGGCAGCAGCCGAATAAACGTGCCACTCTCTATGTTGTTAATGTTATTCAAACTACAAAAAGACAAACTATCACTTACTGCTCTTGACTCATTAACTTGTGTACCTTTAATGGATTCATCTGCATTTAATTTTTTACAATGAAGATTATCCGATGTTATTTTAATTTTGATTACTTACGTTTTTTTTATTCAGTTTCTTACCTGAATACTACTGTTAGACCTACCTGAAAAAATAAAGCAGTCTATTTCATTTGTATATTTATTCTATTGTATTTATTTGTGCTATTGTTAGTCATTTGTTTATTTGTCCTTATTTTATTACTGTTTACTTGTCTTTTTAAACTTAATTTACAATTTGAAATCAAGCTACCTTGTGCTGTGTGTAAGCTATTGCAACAAAATTGAGTTAGCAAATATTTGTGAGATAATTGTCATGGTAATTGATCAACGTTTATATATGAAAAAAAGCTTAAAAGCTTTATCATATAAAGTGATCTCTTCAGAAGAAATGTTTGATTGCCTAGACTTTTAATAGATAGACAAAAAAATAAATAATATTAAAAATATCTATTTGACAGTATATGCAGCGTTTTTTCTCAGTGGTATCGAAAATGGTATCGAATATCGATACTTTTCCAGGTATCGTATCGAAGTTAGAAATTCCAGTATTGTGACAACACTAATATACATATATAAAGTTGAATATAATATCTATCCAAATTTATATATAGAGCTGTGCGATTACAGCCACGAGTTGCTATATAGTATATATTGCTTTACTTTTAATATAATCACTAGGCGATAATATAGTTAATTTTTCAATGATAAACTTCTATGATTAACTTCCACAATTATACAAGGAACACCACTATTATGATGAACATCAAAGGTTTTAGAGATACTTTTGTATCCCTTTGCAGTTTTATGCAAATCAACAATTCTTCATCTTAGTTTTAGATGACGATCTGGGGCCAGTTGCATAAACATACCATAGCCATTATGGTAAGACTGTGTCTTAATTACTAGTACAGGCCTAATTTAGGGGTGGAACGGGTGGGACATGTCGATATTGTCCCCACCACTTTTTCAATATATTGTATTATACACTCACCTAAAGGATTGTTAGGAGCACCATACTAATACTGTGTTTGACCCCCTTTCACCTTCAGAACTGCCTTAATTCTACGTGGCATTGATTCAACAAGGTGCTGAAAGCATTCTTTAGAAATGTTGGCCCATATTGATAGGATAGCATCTTGCAGTTGATGGAGATTTGTGGGATGCACATCTAGGGCACGAAGCTCCCGTTCCACCACATCCCAAAGATGCTCTATTGGGTTGAGATCTGGTGACTGTGGGGGCCATTTTAGTACAGTGAACTCATTGTCATGTTCAAGAAACCAATTTGAAATGATTCGAGCTTTGTGACATGGTGCATTATCCTGCTGGAAGTAGCCATCAGAGGATGGGTGCATGGTGGTCATAAAGGGATGGACATGGTCAGAAACAATGCTCAGGTAGGCCGTGGCATTTAAACCATGCCCAATTGGCACTAAGGGGCCTAAAGTGTGCCAAGAAAACATCCCCCACACCATTACACCACCACCACCAGCCTGCACAGTGGTAACAAGGCATGATGGATCCATGTTCTCATTCTGTTTACGCCAAATTCTGACTCTACCATCTGAATGTCTCAACAGAAATCGAGACTCATCAAACCAGGCAACATTTTTCCAGTCTTCAACTGTCCAATTTTGGTGAGCTCGTGCAAATTGTAGCCTCTTTTTCCTATTTGTAGTGGAGATGAGTGGTACCCGGTGGGGTCTTCTGCTGTTGTAGCCCATCCGCCTCAAGGTTGTGCGTGTTGTGGCTTCACAAATGCTTTGCTGCATACCTCGATTTTATTTCAGTCAAAGTTGCTCTTCTATCAGCTTGAATCAGTCGGCCCATTCTCCTCTGACCTCTAGCATCAACAAGGCATTTTCGCCCACAGGACTGCCGCATACTGGATGTTTTTCCCTTTTCACACCATTCTTTGTAAACTCTAGAAATGGTTGTGCGTGAAAATCCCAGTAACTGAGCAGATTGTGAAATAATCAGACCGGCCCGTCTGGCACCAACAACCATGCCACGCTCAAAATTGCTTAAATTACCTTTCTTTCCCATTCTGACATTCAGTTTGGAGTTCAGAAGATTGTCTTGACCAGGACCACACCCCTAAATGCATTGAAGCAACTGCCATGTGATTGGTTGATTAGATAATTGCATTAATGAGAAATTGAACAGGTGTTCCTAATAATCCTTTAGGTGAGTGTAGTAGATTTTAAGGATGAAACTATCACGTTAAACATGACTTTTATGTCGATTAATTAAAGTGAATGTACTATTAAAATTGAACATGAATATTTTTACATTCCTGTTATAGCATTGTATTAGCAGCCCGCCTCCCACACACACTCTCCTGTCCCACCCACTTTTTAAAACAAAGTTACACCACTGAGTACTAGTATGACTAACTAGCGGTTAGTCAAGGGGCAAACAGTCTTACATGTTAGTATCAAATTAGACCAATCAATTTTTATGTAACTGACTTAAAACAGTTATGAACAGTCTTAAAGAAAGAAATGTGATGACTAACTTTAAAGTTTATGCAACCGAGATCAAACTGTATGATGAACTCATTCCAGGTTAATGGTTAACATACTGTTCCCTGCAACAAAATAGTGTAATTTTTACATGAAACAAATGAATCATGGGTGATTCACTCACAGCAGCAGTGGGGAGTCTCTGCGTACAGGCCACAGGGAGGCGTAGTTTCCAATCGGTCTCTCCATCCAACTGATCAGTCCTCAGAAAACAGGAGCCTTTATGACAAAAATCAGGGAAAAATGTCTAAATATACATGACCAAAAGTCAGATTTTGGTTTAATATTCCTAAACATTGTTCCTGGAAACATTTTAAAACAGAACATTGTATTGTAATGTCTGTCTGGTGAACTCCAGAGGGCAGTGTGATGTAACATTTCTAACAGTTTTACTGAATAACTTAAAACCCACCACATGCAGTGCATGAGATCATAAACTTTTAATGAAATGTGTTTGCAGCCAAAACTAAACTGTTAGTCAGGCGAACCACTCCAGTAAGCCGAAAGCTAGTACTGCCATTAGGACATGTCACCCACCCCCACTCATTTAAAGACATGTCGCTCTGCCATTCAACCCTGGACTCTTAATAATTGCCTAATGGTGTCCATCTGCGGGGCAGATAACAATGCTTCCCTTCCCGTAAAAATAACACATCAACTACTACTGGCAACTTCCACCCCCTTGAAAAAAGGAAATCTCAGCCAGGCGGAATTCCAGCACAACCAGTGACCAAAAAATGTTTATCGGATCTATTTAGACCAATTAGTAGCTACTAATTTTTCCAAATTGACTAAAAACTTGCATTATAAACAACGCAAAACTATTTAGCGACCATCTAGAATACAACTACATCTTAATACTTTACTCCATTTTCTTACTCAGATGAAACACTGTCTTTTTCGCTCCTGATGGCACTTTAAATTTGTTTGCCGTCTCTATTTCTTCAATTTTCTAAGCTACTTTGCATGCCTTGATTTTCCTCTTGGCTGCCTTGAAATTTGAAAGACAAAAAGATGGCATCAGTCCTCACACAGGATGGAACATCCTGGAACATCATACTCTCATGCTACTCTAAATTATATTTAGTAAACAACACACTTATGAAATTAATGTCTTGTCAACAATGATGTCAAATTAAATTGATAATGTGTGTCATCTAAATAACTACTGCATGGATTTAATGGAATAAATTAAAGAGTAACTGGTAATTAATAACCATGGGGTCTGTTTTACTATATAAATATAAATGTAATGGTAACACTTTAGTTTAGGGTTGCTTATTAGCTGCTTATTAGCATGCATATTACAAGGATATTGGCTGTTTATTAATACTTATAAAGCACATATTAATGCCTTATTCTGAATGACCATATTCTACATCCCTTAATACCTAAACAGTAATTAGGAGTTTATTAAGGCAAAAGTCGTAGTTAATAGTTAGAATTGGACCCTAAACATATAAAATGTTCTGTTCAGTTTATTTGTGTTTTTTTTATAATTGTCTTCTGTTTAATGAGTTTATTCTTTTTTTAACTAAAAATAAAGATGAAATTAAATTTGCCCAATGTATGCATTGATACGTTTCTTAAACAAGCACGTACATGCCACCGGAAACACACGTCTGGTCACCCTAATCTTAGCAGTCAGTGTGTTCAAGAGAATTTCAAAAAAAAAAAAATCGCAATGCATGCCATCTTTCTGGGCAATTTCAGCGTAGCTCATTAAATGTCCGAGGTTTAGGCTAATCCCTCCATCTACATGTAGTTGCCCTCGCGGCCATGTCATTTCCCCTGCCCTTTTGTTTGGGAAGTTTGGATGAATGACCGACAGATGTTTACCATTTCTTTCAGAGGTCCTTAGGAAGATCATGTCAGCAGGAACACGTTGGTTCTATAAAGAGTTTGGAGGGAGAGATAGGGATTGGGGGGAGGAAGAGAAAGAGAAAAACAAGGTAAAAGATAAAAAGTAAAGGCCCAAACTCAAGTATGTCGTCAGCAGCAGTCACCTTGGTTTAGTTGTACAAGTTCTGTTTGGCTTTAATCTACTCAATTACCAGAATTTGGTTGGTTTTAAGAGTACGGCCCGCAGCAAATCACTGTGTGGTGCCACTGTGGCAGCTCTGACCGCCAGTTCCACTCGGCCTGACCCTCGCTTCACTCCCAGCTCTGTTTGTAGTTATTAGAAGATGAATTCGCAACGCTATTAAACTCGGCAGATGTTTCAAAACATCGGACGTGACACCGGTATATCAAACGTGGGCTACGCTTTTAATCAATTAGGCTTTTTCTATATGTAACCAATGACCCACATGCAACCTCTAAATATTAAACCCAATTGGATTTTCCACAGATTAGGGTTAGAAGATCAAACATATTACAGCAAGGTTCTGGTGAAATACAACGCTTGCCAGAAACCGCCAGAAAGCTGCTGACACGTTTGATGAATCGGTAACACTTTACAATAAGGTCTCATTTGTTAAAATTAGTTAATGCATTAACTAACATGAACTATCAATGAGCAATACATTTGTTAACTAATGAAACCTTATTGTAAATTGTCCAGTCGGAATAATTCAAGTACTTTAAAACCTGTGACATTTCACCCCAAAAATAAAAAATATTGATATACATTATATTGAAGATTGTATTGTTCATGACAACCAATCACCCCCATTTTAATTACAGTAATGCAAAATTTTATGTAATTTAGTAAAAAAATGCCATGATGCATTTCATTTATGCAAAACATACTATTACAATTATAAAATGCGTTTTTTTCTTAGGTTCGGGTGAAAAGAATGTGATCTGGATCTTTTATAAGATTCATACATTAACTTCACTAATAATAATGTTTTTTTTACTGTTTATTTTACAGTGCTTTTTTAACAAAACCAGATTGAGCACAGCATGTGTGAGTCGTCTTTCTGTGTAAAATCAACATTTTTAAGAAAATTGGCCTGGCGGGTAATTTGAGACTGCGGACGTGTCTCAAATTTCATGTTCTCAGACTTTGTAGGGGGAAACCAATTCCTTACAATAGGCTTCAGTCCGCATGGAAAAAAGGCAACAGTTGAACAAAAGGCAACACTAAATACCAGAGTGGAATTAGGCAGGATTACTAATAACCAACCACTGGCCTCGGGTTACATGCTTCAGTCATTCAAAATGATTGACAGCTCTTTTCAGCATTAAATACATCCTAGACTTTTTTCATCCACTGGTTAGTTTGATTAATAAATAAATACAATACGAATGTTCTATGTTGGATCTTTAGATCTGTTACCAAATTAAGCTCTAATGTGTTTTACATGGGAGAAAATTACCTTTTGAAAATGAACACTAAAGAACTATTTTCATTTTACATATGCATATAATGCTTGTTATGTCTTACTGCCCCACTCTGGGGTCAAATTGCCCTAATCTCAAGGGAAGGTAAACAGCTAAAGCATTGAGAGGTATGAGATGCCATTTGTCAAAAGATCTCAATTCCTAACAATGACTGAGCTGATTAGCAAACCAACCTTTTCAACAATGATAAGATCTCCAACCTGGATGCCACTACTTTTCACCTTCACAGTTCCTGCAGAGAGAGATAAAGAGACAATCAAACTGATGCATTTAAAAAAAAAAGTGTGATAATTGTGGCTGATGCATACAATGATCATTTTAAGCATTTATAAGCAATCTATCTGAAACAGCAATGCCCAAACTTTGAAAATACACTGAAAACTATAGCCAAATCCATATTTCAGAGCAAAAAACTTTCAAAATATATCCTGATATTTCCAGGTTTTCCATGACTGTGAGAATTCTGTTTATTCCTCATACATTGTGCATCAGAAAAGTTGTATAATCCCCCAGTTCATTTACAACACAAACTTGCAAAATAGGAATCAAATGTAAAAGAAAAAAAAAAACATCCATTCAACTATTGGAGGTTTCACCAGAGGTCGTAAATCTGCATATTTCATTGCAAACCTCCAGTGAAGATTCAAATATGTAAGCCTTCTTTAAGTCCCCATTCAGATTTTTCAAAAGCTCTGAGTACATATGAGATTTCCATTTGTTTTTAAACAATACCCTCCTATGCAGCTTTACAAGAGTGCTGTGAGAACGATCTCTCATTCCATTGAAAATGCACAGCTAAAATTGTTTGGAAAAGGTCAGAGACCTTTAACCCCTGTGGAGACCTTTACCAATGCATATGTAAGGCATTAGCACATATGTATATGTGCATTTTTTTGGAAATGAAAGGACACTTTTATTGCACTTAAGTTTCAATGCTTTATTTTTGCAGATTTATTTTATATTTTGAAATATTTATACTTGGTTTTGATTAATTCATCTTTCAATTAGACCTATCATCTACTTGAAGAAACCAAAGTATGGCTTAGGTCACACCCCTACAGGTTACATTTTTAACTTCCAGAAACCGGGAAAAACTAGTGTTCTGCCCTGGGAGGTGTTACCTGCGACCATAAATCCCACACCCACGTTTAATGGTGTGAGTCTATTAAAAAACGAGTTGAGGGCCAGTTTAAATATGATGAACTTTGATGTTTTTCGTCCCTGTTGGTCTGGGCAGGGCAATCAGAAGCCCTCCCAGGTAGCTAGCAAATGCCCCAGCTCTGCTCCATGAGCTTTATATGGAGGCCGTTAGTGCTGAGCGTGCATACACCGAGTTTATGAGAGAAAAGAGCCTGCCAGATCAAAGGAAGGCGTGTGATGGAAACGACAGGAGGTTCTCTTCCTTTTTTATTGTCAGATGCTTTTCATCCCCCAGTATATGATACAATTTACATCCCTACTTCAAATTAAAGACAAACAGCAGTCTGCTTTATGGTTGAGGAATCCGCATACTTTAGCAAGCCTCATCTAAACAAAAAAGGCACCATATTGATGCATTGTTGCTGTTTTTTTGCATTTCATAGAGATAGGGATGGGACCGGTTTCACGATAAACCACGATGAAATGTACTAACGGTTAGTATTATAGTTTAAAATTTAATTAGCATTAAAACCGTGTTTGATTTTGAAAAACCTGTGGTAAATCCAGTCCAGTCAGCATCAGTCTGACACAGGCTCAGCGTGCAACGTTGTTTTTTGAGATTTTGGAGATTTTTCAGCCTTCTAAAAGGACCAAATCTGAGGTGTGGTCATATTTTGGCTTTTACAAAAGTCCTGAGGGAAACTCAATTGAGGATGGTCTCCCTGTCTGCAGAACATGCAAAAAGAGAGTCAAATCTGCCGCGTCGTCTTCGTGACCATCGCACACTGTTGTATAGCGCACGCAAGGCACATTAACGTTGACCTCAATACCAAAACTACGCCTGGGAAATAATTGGACACAAAATGTTGTAATGAGATATTTTATCTCACTGACTTGAAATTAATAATAATTAATAATTAAGATTATTATAAATACATTTTGTACAGCGTACAGAACAATTGTCCAGACAAGATGTTCACAACAATATTATAGTAATATTAAAAGTAAAGTCCTCTGATTTCATTTTCAATACAATCAAAAACGGATACTGTCCCATCCCTACATAGAGATTTCAAGGACATAGAAATGATATGGAAAAGTTTGCACATTACTACTTCTAATTGACTTTCTACATTCACACTACAAAAATAAAATAAATTGTTAAAAAAATACCCCCTCCAGAAAAATCCCTATCTTTAACTAACTGCACAATTTCTTAAAGTGAGCAAATGTTTTATTATTCCATTTACAACACACACTTCATTTTAGGGCTGCAACAACTAGTCGATAAAATCGATAATAATCGATAATGAAAATCATCGACAACGATTCTCATTATCGATTAGTCGGGTCTGCTCTCTGTACGCAAAGCTTCCACCAGTCGCGCCAAATTATAGCACTGAATAACGCATTTTTATGGACAAAATGTGCATCTAGAAATAGTGGAGGAAACAGAGTGAGCTGCTGCAGGAAGGGAGGTGATCCAAGCGCCCAAACCAGGAGGATTCTGTAATGCATAGTTTTTAACATACCCTGTCATGCGCTTTGACAGACGTGTGTGTGTGCATCTGCGTCCTCAGCGCCAAACATTCATTTTACAGGTTATCCACTGGTCTATATAGAGAAAAGTAGTTATATCCCCATCTGTAAATTATACTAATTCACGCGAGTATTTCCATTTTGCATGAAAGCGCGTCCTGACAGTCTGTGTTAAACTTTACTAAACGAGCGGCGGGAGAGTGCATGCGCGTCAAACGGACAGAACGCAGTCGAGAGGAAGACCATTAATATTCAGGGCAAAAACATTCATTTAGCTGAAATATCTGTGGTTGGACGCTAAATTTAGGTTTAAAAGTCAACATGTAATTCAAGTATTTTATGACAGTAGTAACTGTAAAGGGATAACAGCGTGTAATTGAATATACACTCACCTAAAGGATTATTAGGAACACCTGTTCAATTTCTCATTAATGCAATTATCTAATCAACCAATCACATGGCAGTTGCTTCAATGCATTTAGGGGTGTGGTCCTGGTCAAGACAATGTCCTGAACTCCAAACTGAATGTCAGAATGGGAAAGAAAGGTGATTTAAGCAATTTTGAGCGTGGCATGGTTGTTGGTGCCAGACGGGCCGGTCTGAGTATTTCATCTGCTCAGTTACTGGGATTTTCACACACAACCATTTCTAGAGTTTACAAAGAATGGTGTGAAAAGGGAAAAACATGCCGTATGCGGCAGTCCTGTGGGCGAAAATGCCTTGTTGATGCTAGAGGTCAGAGGAGAATGGGCCGACTGATTCAAGCTGATAGAAGAGCAACTTTGACTGAAATAACCACTCGTTACAACCGAGGTATGCAGCAAAGCATTTGTGAAGCCACAACACGCACAACCTTGAGGCGGATGGGCTACAACAGCAGAAAACCCCACCGGGTACCACTCATCTCCACTACAAATAGGAAAAAGAGGCTACAATTTGCACGAGCTCACCAAAATTGGACAGTTGAAGACTGGAAAAATGTTGCCTGGTCTGATGAGTCTCGATTTCTGTTGAGACATTCAGATGGTAGAGTCAAACAGAATGAGAACATGGATCCATCATGCCTTGTTACCACTGTGCAGGCTGGTGGTGGTGGTGTAATGGTGTGGGGGATGTTTTCTTGGCACACTTTAGGCCCCTTAGTGCCAATTGGGCATCGTTTAAATGCCACGGCCTACCTGAGCATTGTTTCTGACCATGTCCATCCCTTTATGACCACCATGTACCCATCCTCTGATGGCTACTTCCAGCAGGATAATGCACCATGTCACAAAGCTCCAATCATTTCAAATTGGTTTCTTGAACATGACAATGAGTTCACTGTACTAAAATGGCCCCCACAGTCACCAGATCTCAACCCAATAGAGCATCTTTGGGATGTGGTGGAACGGGAGCTTCGTGCCCTGGATGTGCATCCCACAAATCTCCATCAACTGCAACTGCTATCCCATCAATATGGGCCAACATTTCTAAAGAATGCTTTCAGCACCTTGTTGAATCAATGCCACGTAGAATTAAGGCAGTTCTGAAGGCGAAAGGGGGTCAAACACAGTTTTAGTATGGTGTTCCTAATAATCCTTTAGGTGAGTGTATATCGGTAAACATTTTGATGCGCTAAACCTTTTTTCGCAAAAAAATCCTTGGATGGAAACCTGGCTATTGTCGGTTATGTTTTAAGTGAACGTAAACAGTCGAGAGAGAAAACGATCCCTGCAATATGTCTTAAAGTGACAGCAACCTAATATTCCTGCTGCTTTCTGTTTTTAATGTTAATTAAACAACAGAATCGCTGCAAAAATCACTCAATGCTCTTGACTGAATTACTTTTGTAACTTTAATAAGGATTCATCTATATTTCATTTATACAGTGAAGATTATGCAGTGTTATTTTACATTTGACTAGGCTACTTTATTCACTTTCTGAACCTAATCTAACTAATCTGCATCTAACTTCTCTTAGATCTACCTGTAAAACCTGAAAAAACACTGTTTATTAAATTTGCATTTTGGTTATATTGTGTTTATTTGTGCTATTGCTTGTAGTTTGATTATTTGTTCTTATTTTATTTAAGTTGAAATAAAAAAAAATGTAATAAGTAATATTTTTTTAATTTGTTCTCATTTAAGTGCTCTTATTTGTTTACTTGACTTTAATATTGTTTGAAATATATATTTTATTTTTAATATTATATTTATGCATTTGCATTGATCTTGCCTTCCATGTAAAAGGTCTAGCGAGTAAAATAAAAAATGGCGACTCAAGCTTAGAGGGTTGTTATTGCAACACATTTACATAACAAATCCTTGAATAAGGAATCAAAAATTCACATTCAAATCTATACCAAACAATAAAACTTGAACGTACAAGTGAAATGTACAAAACCAGCAAATAATTCTCTCCACCTGATTGCTCACTTCGCAACATTTACCACACACATTTAACTAACAAATCTACGCATAAGGAATCAGCTTCATTCAATGTCATCCAATTAAACCATCCAACAAATCACAAACTCACTGGCACACAGCATGCTTTATCAGTGGAAACAATAGTTTACCTCTTGTGGATAGTTTGCTGTAGATCTGTGAATTGACCTCTTTGTCTCGTAGATAACATCGTATTTCCTCAACAGCTTCCCTCACGATCGTAATAATCAAAACGAACCCCTGATGGAAAAAAGCAGAAAAATTATTACAATTTGACTGAGTGAACATTAGTATTAGGCCTATATATCATAACCAAACTGTATTCTGACTCACCAGAGGAA
The DNA here is from genome assembly GCA_039654625.1 of Rhinogobio ventralis. Lineage (NCBI taxonomy): Eukaryota > Metazoa > Chordata > Actinopteri > Cypriniformes > Gobionidae > Rhinogobio > Rhinogobio ventralis. The sequence continues at coordinate 7,500,563 of CM077203.1, forward strand.
CCCAGTATGTGTACAGGGCCCCTAATCTGAGCTCATTCACAAACTGTGAGCAGGCCAGCAGCAGAAAGTACAGGTTGAAGAAGTATTTGAACTGGTTAAACAACACCTGTAAACACAAACACATGGCGATGAGTAAAATAACAGCATTTGTGAGCTGATACAAACATAATTTCATTTTAAACCAGATACAACATTATTTTACAGCTCACAGTTTGAACAAAACTTAGCAAAAGTACTGAAGATTTATACACTAAAGTTTGGGGTCAGCATGATTTTTTTATGTTTTTGAAAAAAGTCTCCAATGCTCAATTTATTTGCTTCAAAATATGTATTTATATTAATATGTAATATGTATTAATATATTTTAATACAATAAAAACAGTAATATTGTGAAATATTATTACAATTTAAAATCTGTTTTCTATTTGAATATATTTTAAAATGTAATTTATTTATTACTCCAGTCTTCAGTGTCACATGATCCTTCAGAAATCATTCTAATATGATGATTTGCTGCTCAAGAAACATTTATTATTATTATTATCAACAGTTGTGCTGCTTCATATGCTTCATGATAATTTGTTTTCAGGATTATTTATTGAATAGTTATTTCAATAGAACAGCATTTATTTGAAAAAATTAAATCTTGTGTAACATTATAAATGTCTTTACTGTCACTGTTAAATCAATTTAAAGTGTCCTTGTTGAATAAAAGTATACATTTATATTTTTGAAAAAATTATATTTTTTTGTTAGTGATATTAGGGGGTTTTCATGCAAACATTTTCAGATTCACTTCAACATATTTTCATTAACGATAAAACATATAGGCTACAGTAGCAACCATTGATCAGCTAGAATGACATTTGTCAACTCTTGACAAAGCAAACAGAGCTTCAAGTGTTTACATTAAACCACCTTGCTGCTTTTTGCTATATGGCAGAGTTCTACTAATTTACAAAACATTCAGAATTATTCTAATCATTCTGATTATCATTTGTCCTTCAGATCATTCAAAATAACCAGAAGGCATTTGCAATGCAAAAATATTTTTCCATACAGCAATCTGGTCAAGGTTGTTTTTAAAGTGGTGGCATGAGGAAAGGAGATTTTTACATTTTCAACCATGAAAAGCAAGTGGTGCTTGTGCAAAACTTGCCACCAAGATGCTAGGCCAGGGGTGTCCAATCCTGCTCCTGGAGGGCCACTCTCCTGCAGAGTTCAGCTTCAAACCCCAGTTAAACACACCTAAGCCAGCTAATCATAGCTCCTAGTTCAGTAGTCAGGGCACTGATCAGGGAGTCCATTTTAAGGCCTTGTCCACACTAATATGTTATCGTTGGAAAACGCATCTTTTTCTCTCCGTTTTGGCCTTTCGTCACACTGAGATAGCATTTTTATTAACGAAAACTACGCTTTTTGAAAACGCTCTCCAAAGCGGATAAATTTGAAAACGCTGTTTTCACGTTGTAGTATGGACTGTGAAAACTGAGACGATGATGCATGTTTAGTTATGTGACGCATATTGTACCGATAGATATTCATGTTTATACTAGTTATGTGCTATTCACGTTTACACAGTTGCTAAAATATGTTACTTTGCAGTTTGCACACTTCATATCGCAGTTCTGCAAAGATGACAGAAAATTTACTTGCATTTGCTGTCCTGCGCAAAACATGAGAACAGCAGCGTTTTAGAACAAACATATAGTGGTGACTGAGTGCGACCTGGACGCATCAGTGAATGGTGAGATATTTTGCTAAATAAAATGATCCTGCCAGAAGAATTGCGTGATTCCGTCTGAATCATCTCAGGGAGCTTTTATGAGGTTTTACGCATGCGCAGTATGGTGAATTTAGCGTTTTCCGACGTTTTAGTGTGGACGAGAAACTTTTGAAAAACGCTTGTGTGGACAGAGAGTGTTTTGAAGCGAAAACGCCGCTTTCAAATGTATCTGGATTAATGTAGACACAGCCTAAGGCCTGTCTCAATCGCGAAATCCTTCCAGGGCACTGAAATGTTTGCTCCCTAAAAAGTCCCACAATGCACTTTGAAAACCAGGGAGCATCGATGCTCGCTATGTTCCCTTAATGGAAGCTCTAAAACGCAAAACTTAAATCACGTGAGCCAACTCACTACGCATTACACGCGATAGATGTTTTTAAAAATACAAACCATTATTTTATTATATTTCAGCATAAATTAAACATAGCCAGTAATAAAAAAAAGAACAGACAATACTCCCGAAGTAAACTTCACTCAGCGTACAGTGAGAGTGACGCCAATATCGTCATCAGAAGAGTATGTGCGTAATGAACACACAGATTTTTGTAACTGCGCATTTAATATTTTTGCAGTATTTACATGGGTTGCAACTCGTGGCGAGAGATTGCTCAAAACTCAGCATGCGTCGAACGCCTGTGTACAAGTACGAGTCAAAAGAACTTGCATACTAACGAAGTATACATATATAATTCAAAATATTGTTACTGGCCAACTGGCGACTGACACAGCGTTAATTTTAGGCCCTGGTTGCATGTATATGTAACAAGCAAAGTATTTATCATAATGTACTTTAAATAACATTAAAACATAATGTCAGCAAGATATCAGCTGTTGTTCATAAATACCAGTAGTGATGTTGTCGCCGGAAATAGTCATCAGTGTCCCAATGAGTACTGAGCCAGCGTCCTTACCAGTGCCCAAATTCGTGAACACGATATACACTCAAAAAAAATTTGTTTTGCCTCTCGTTCAGTTTAATTAATTACAATGAGCTAAAGTAACATGATTTTTTTTTAACATTTTGTCACAACTTAATTTAATTGTGTTCAATCAACCTAATATATTTAAAACTTAAGTTTACTTATGCAGTTTTAACACAAATTACTTGAATCATTTCTGTTGACAACTAACTGGGAAGTGGATCTGTAGTTTCCAGCATCCTTTGCAAGGGCCTGCATTAGGAAAGTAAATGTTTTTCAGTAAAGGGAAAGATGTTATTAGTTAATGTTAGTGTTTAATGGTCAGTTATGTTGGACATTTAGAGGAATTTTTTGTAATGTTTTTGAATTTTGTGGCTTCTGCCATTATGCAGAAGAGTGGCGTCTGTGTTTAGGCTGTGGGTACCCCGTGATCTATGCTAGTGTCTGGAGTGACACGAGTCTTTTCTTATTTGTTCATTATATACATTGTGTATAATGATGAATGAAACTGCTTATAATTGATTTTCCAATTAAATGTTTTAATTTAAGTTTGACAAGTATAAAAAAAGTCATTTTATAAATATATAAATATTATATAAACTGTATTTGATCAATTTGAGTTGGTACAACTCAATTACGTTGTCATAAATTGAGTTGGACCAACTCAATTATATTTAATTTTATGAATTTGTTTTTTATGAGTTGGGGCTACACATATTTATTAGATGGAAAACCTGCCCTCAATTAAATTGATTTTGTCCAATGAGTTATTTTCTTGAGTGTACTGATTCAAAGGCTTGGGAACTAGGGAGCTGATTGAGACACACCCAAGCTTAGGCATACTAGAAACTTCCGGGCAGGTGTGTGAGCCAAGTTGAAGCTAAACTCTGCAGGACAGTGGCCCTCCAGGACAGAGTTTGGACAATCATGTGTTAGGGTGTATTGGATGGTGGCCAAGGCATTGCTACACTAGCCACTTTTCAACCGTCAGGCCAAAGAGTTCTCTTTGCTTAACCGTTCCATCCCGTGCCAACCCGGATATGGTTTCATTTTCCACTGTGGGGCTGATAACGGAGCTCTTTGGAATGTAATATAAATGCGTCAGTCGTTGTCTTGGTAATTACTATTCTAAGAACCGTTCGGCTCGACGGTGGAAAAGCAGCTAGTGGTGTTCTACGGTTGCTAGGGAGATCTGGGTGGTTGCTAGGATGTGACTAGATGGTTGCTTACTGGTCACAGTCAATATTAAAGACTTTTATGAAAGTCTTTGGCATTGATTAAAATCAACACTGATCACAAATTAAATAGCACACCTCTCCTCTACAAGCCACAATATTTCTGAATTTTAACACTTGGATTTAATTTTTCAAAAGGAAGAAAACACAGGAAATCCTACAATATTAGCCTCTATGTTTTAAACGTGTCATGGGCAACTCTGTTAACCACCAGGGCAATCAATGAACACGTTGAGCAACATAAACCATTGCTCAACATGTTCTTAAATGACTCTGGTGGTTAACACCAACTTCTCTCTGAGCATTTGTAGTCACTTACCCCTGGCAGGAAGGTGAAGAAATTGTATTTCTGGTTGTTTATGACATTTCTTGGGTATCTCTGCTCTCTCTTTTCCGGATGGCCCAACCACACGGTCCGCGGACGGAAATCTCCCCCGCCGCAGCATCTGGACCATGGGCAGCACCTAAATATACAACAACATTCAATTAATATGGAAATGTACAGAAAGTAATTTGTGACCCTTTAACAGAAAGAAACTTCACACATACATATGCTGGAAATTCACTGCAGCCACAGAAATATTTTCAAGCAAGCAATGAAACCATGTCAGTAAATATTAGCTGCCTCCTACCTACACCTTCATCAAACAACCTCTTATCAAGAATGATAGCTATATATTGGGTATTGTACTTCCTTACAGATGACAGTTTTGCATTTAACAGACTATATATATATATATATATATATATATATATATATATATATATATATATAAGGGGCGTTTCCTCCGAGGAGGCAAGGGAGGCAGTGCCTCCTCAAAAAAATTAATAATCCACATTACTAAAATAAAACACTGCAAATATTACAAATTGTGACATTAAAAAGTGTATAAACTACTGGTATTTCTAAAGTTACAGTGTTCAACAGCGACCCCAGCAGGTAAGTTACAGCAGGAGTCTGCGTCTCTCTTGCCTCCCCTGAGTCCACTGAGTTTTAACAGACCCCCTAAAGCGTGCGCTGGGTTTAGTGGGGGGTAATTGAGAATGAATGGGATGAATGGAAAGTCATGTGAGAGGAGGCAATACCTCCATCCCGCTATGATTGGATATGATTGGTTTGTCCGTGTTCTGAGTTCGCAAATTAGTCAAAAATGCTGGTTAATAGGAAGACTAATTAAAAAGTAAGTAAACAGCTCAGTCGCTTAGATATCACCATTTTATGTCATGTCAGAATCAAACTTAAAATGGCCTGAAAACACTTGGTGAAATTAAAGATACCCCATTTTTAAATCCCTATGGTCTGGCACCTTCTTATTTGTCTGAACTTTAAAACTTATAAGTCGGTCAGATATGGTCGACAAACAATAATACTCTGTCCCATCCCAGATCGAAGTCGAGAGGTGGCCGCGTGTTTGCAGTTGTGGGACCTAGGCAATGGATTAGTCTACCTTTATCTCTGAGATCCTATCTTCAGCACATGAGTTTAAACTTAGTTAAAGGAATAGTTCCCCCAAAAATGAAAATTATATATTAAAATTAAAATTACACATAATTTTCTCACCCTCATGTTGTTCCAAACCTGTATGAATTTATTTTTTTCTGCTGAACACAAAAGATGATATTTTGAAGAATGCCGGTAAGCAAACAGTTGATGCACCCTATTGACTGAGGCTACATAGTATTTTTTCCCTACTATGGAAGTCAATGGGGTCCATCAACTGCTTAGAAACTCATACAAGCTTGGAACAAATTAAGGGTGAGTAAATGATGACAGAATTTTCATTTTTGGGTGAACTATCCCTTTAAAAGCATATATTTTACCTGGGCCTTTAACTCACCATAAATACTATGTGTTTATGTGTTTTTCCCCTCTCTCTCTTTCTCTCTCTCTCTCTATATATATATATATTATTACTTTACTTCTTATTTTCTGTACAGCACAGTGGTCAACTATTATTGTGTTTATTTGTGCCTTATAAATAAATGAAATGAAAGATACATCTTCGCGTCTGTGACAGTGTTTACCAAGCATGACTGATGATCATAAAACAAATTGACTATTAAAAAGAACAGCTGCAGTTCACAAATAAAATATATTGTTTAAATGAACTTTTCCCAAGTAAATACCTGTATGTGCAATGCATTTACATGGTACTCCTAGCTTAGGTATATTTAAAAGAATACGATGGTCCATGTCCGAACAACATGCTGGTACTATGGTGCTTTTCCAGCAATATAGTGGCATCAATGGCTGTTTTATTTGTAAGGGCCATTATGAATAGTCAAGCATTATATTGCAATAAAAGCTTGATCTGGGTGCCTAGTGTCGCCCATCCTCACAGGCGGCCTTGCAAAAAACGTGTTGTCAAAAAGAGCATGACGGAATACATAAGGAGAAATACTGTGACATCCTTGACAACAATTCACCTGTGTCCCGGAACAAGGATGTGCACTTGCCTCTCCTATAATATCAAGACTAAATTCGCTTAGATGACATCTTCATGGCGAATATTCAATGATATACAACATAAATAAAGAGCTACTAGTGTCATGTTGCGATATAATGTCGTTATCAACATTATTTTTTGCGGGTTAAGGGTTGCTGGGCTGTTAGCCACTATGCTATCTCGCATGCATCGCCCATAAACAAGCCTCCATTTTCCAGCCGACGCGATTTCACGTTGATTTAACGTCTTTTTATGCTCTTACCCGTCTCTTCGTTTGTTGTCATGTCGTTTTTTGTGTCGGACGGGCTGCAGCGGAATGTTGTCCGTCATTGTTGTCCGCAGTGGAGCAGACGTCGCCCGCTCGCTGGGCGGAGGCTGATGGGTTGGGCTGCGCGTTCAGCATGATGGGACACATCCAGATCAGCACACTGGTCTATGTGGTTCAGCTATCTGTTTATCATTATGCCTTCCTTTTTTATTGAATATTACTCAGACTATGTGCTGATTGACTTGCTTCAGCATATTAGTATGCCATTCCAAACATATCCTATGTTTTCAGCTTATGAACTGACTCATATTTGACAAGTGTAACTTCTATTAAAGGGATAGTTCACCCAAAAATGTAAATTATGCCATCATTTTATGAGGCGTCAAGCACCCTCAAGTTGTTCCAACCCCGTATGAGTTTCTTTTGAACACAAAAGATGATATTTTGAAGAATGTTGGCAATCAAACATGGTAGCCATTGACTTTGAAGTCAATGGCTACCAATCAAATGTTTGATTTCCAACTTTTAATAAACCTGTACGAGTTTCTCTCTTCTGATGAACACAAAAGATTGTTGGAATGTTGGGAACCAGACATTTGATGGTAGCCATTGACTTCCATAGTAGTAAAAATACTATGGAAGTCAATGGCTACAGTCAACTGTCTGGTTACCAACATTTTGCAAAATATCTTTTGTGTTCAACAGAAGAAACACATACAGGTTTGGAACCACACATGGGTGAGTAAATGACAGAATTTAAATTTTTGGGGTGAACTATCCCTTTAATAAAGAAGTAGTACATCATCCATAAATCTTGGTATTCTTTGAAGTACAATGTCTTTAATAGTCCCTTACAAAAACATTCAAAAAGTACTACCATTATAATAGTTGCACTGCATTTCTACCTTTTTACATTTTAAAGTGCCATAGTACAGTCACAATACTTTTTTTGTAAGCGAATTGGTAACCAATTCAGTACGCAACACAAAATTCAGTATGGTTTCAATGTGTATGATATTTAATACCACAGTGTTCTTTAAAGCAACACCAGGATACCGACACAGCACTTTCATAAAGGAATCCATCCACCAGATGATCACTGAGACGGTCCTTCTAACCAATCTATTTGGCAAACAAAATTACTTTCTACAGATGTTCTTCTTACGTCGAGGAAATGACAAAGGTAATAAAATGCATTTTCATACATTAGAATCGGTTTAGAATCTATAAAGTATTCCTCATATCCACCTTGGTGTCCTCAAGTGTCTTTTTTTTTCCTGAAACCTTAATGACTACATGTGGATTTAAACAAAACAACATTTTGGAAAAGTCATCCTTGGTTTTATTCTCAAAAATATCAGAACGGAAGGGGAACAAACAAAAAGCAAACATTTACAAAAAGTCTACACTGTAAACAAGCCTAAAACAGACTCAACATTTGAACAATCATACAGGCATGACCCCATTTAACCAAGATCAGACACCACCTTTTTTACATCAGGAAAAAAAAAAAAAAAAAAAAAAGGCACAACTTGGTAAATGCATATTAGAAAGAGAATTTACAGGAGGAGTCTGCCTATTCTGAACAAGTGTTGTGCAAAGTGTCTGGCGATACATTCATTATATTACAGAAATCAGCAGGTTATGGGGGCACAATGCAACCATAACTCCAAACACAATGCGCAAAAAAAAAAAAAAAAAAAAGAGAGACAACACAGGACATCTAAATGAGGTAGAAATTTCACCAGCATAAAGTTATGGTTTAGATACTCTGCGTGCATACACACAAAAGTACATTCCTTCCACCCAAGACTGCATGGCTACGATCTCAAAACATGTCCAAATAATCAATACACATTTGGGTGTAAACCATGACTTTACTGGAATAAGAATGACTGCAGATAAGTTCTGGAACAAGATATGCATGCCTGCTTAGCACATACGTATAAAATGCATGGTAAATGACAAATTTACAGAATTCTAAAACTCAGTGGATCCTAAAACGGCAGCAAGCGAGTGATTTCGGAATGATGAGTCCAAGAGACAAAAAGTTCAGAGTAAATGGCATGAGCTTGGTTTATATCAGATCTTAGCAGAATGAGGAAAAATAAAGTGCAAGGAATGATTAGGCATTTCGGCATTATACCAGCCTTTTGAACTCCTATCAAAGGTCTCAAATGAAATCGGCTCAATCCAATATTTGATAAGGACCACTGAAAGCAAGAAAACAATTCTCCAATTAAATCCCTTTCAAAATTAAAAGCAAGTAACTTCTTGAAAAAGCTACAGCTAAATGCAAAAATATAGCATATTTTGGTCTAAATAAAAGATGAAATCCAAAAAGCCTTTATTACAATCCTGTGGTGTCTTTTGTGAGGGGGGAGGGGGGTGACAACTCCAAGACAGGCACTTAGCGAAATCATTTTTGGTATTAAGCGCAGATAGAAACTATATTGAGAGTCAAAAATTCATAATAACTTAGTGAAATCCAGTTTCAAAACAAACATCTATACTATAACTACTCACTATGTCCATCAATGAAACTGCAGATTCAGTAGATTGTGTGGAATGGTCAATTACATTTTTCTAGGCACGTATTCCACAAACACCTTTGCTGTATGGCATCTATGCCATGGATGTCATTTTTGTGACTAATGAACTTAAATCGAATGCAACTAAGAACAGGACCATGAGACGTCAAGCAGAGATGGACAAGATGTTAACTGTTAAAACATTGAGATCTCAGGTCACCTGTGGCAGAGATCCTCCTGAGGGTCATAGAGCGGAGCCCAATGTAACTCAAGAGTGTCCAATCACTAATGAGACTGCTCTGGAATAAAGCTATTTCAAGTAAGACTTACATTCAACTTCTAGAAACAAAACTGACAAAATACCCGCATATATTAGAGAGAAAGAAAAGGGGAAAAAAAATAAAAAATAAAATAACTACAGTAGTTAGATCAGATTCAATTAGAAGTAATCGCTAGCATGTAAGGGTCCAAAAAGGAAGGCATTGCCCATTTTAGGTTATAGGCTCATTTAACAAGGGCATGTAACATTTGCAACTTCTTAAAAGCAATCTTACACACATGTATTGATTGTACCAACTAAGGACTGAATTAATAAATAGCCCAGTTCCTAACATTTCAGCAGGCTCATAAGCCAATCAGCACAATGCAGACTGTCGATTGGGAACATCTGTCTGTAGTCCTTTCACTTTCTAATTCACTTTACCCTCCTCCATAAAATGTGGAAACTTTGCTAAGCTTTCAGAGCCGTTCTTTTCCATTTCTGCAACTGTGCCAGGGATGCCCATCTGAGAGGACTCCATCTTGGTTATTCCCCCAGTAGAGCCCACTAAAGGACCTCCAGCGAGATTTCCTGGTAAAGGGATGCCGCCATTTTGGATGACTGAAATCTCATTGGTCTTCATGGTCAGCCCATTTGTGAAGGCAGCAGCGTACTGGTTCCACACCGATGGGTCAAAATTAATCGGTGGGGGAATCAAATCTTTTGGAGGTGGCAGCATGTCTGGTATCATCTTGGAGTCTGCACCCATGGCCATCAAAGCCATCGGGTTATCCAATGAGAGGCGCTGACCTCGCCTTGCTGTATTATTCCACATGTGCGTCCCAACATGGACCTGTAAAATAAAATAAGAGTTCATGAGACTTACTGCGGTATACACAGGGCGTTTGATTTTCAATTCACTTAAAAAGACAGAAGTCAAAGCAAAGACAACATTACCTTGAGGTTTCCCTTTGTTGTGAAAGCCCTGCCACAAATTGTGCACGCAAACGGCTTCTCACCCGTGTGTGTACGTTCATGGATTTGCAAGGCACTGGCAGATGAAAAGTTTTTCCCACAGATGTTGCAGAGATGTTGCTTGGTGGACCGACGAGAAGCACTAGAAGTAGCGGGAGGAGTAGCAGCTCCTTGAGGCAGCTGGGAGCTGTACAGGTTGTGGCCACCCATGGGAGTCTCGGGAGGGATCTGCATCTCCAGTTTGACCAGACTTGGAGGCACCCTCATGAATGATAACTGACTAGAACCTAAGAGAGTAGAACAAATTGATTACCTTGGCAAAACATCAAGGGGAAACTTCAGTTAAGCATGTTGAAGTGAACAAACCGTACCATAGTCGCCATTGGAGAAGGACAAGCCCGGCTCCTCTTTGATGGGTTTTGGAGCAAAACTTGAGGTCAAGTCCAGTGCTCCATTGTTTTCACTAAAATCTTGAGGTGCATCAGAGTCTGGTCTGGATTTAACACCATCGTCTGGGTTTGTGTATTCGGGGGATTTTGACTGACCATTACTCAGGGGAATGTCTATAGGGGACGAAGAGTTAAAGGACACAGAATCTGACACAGCCGGACTGCGGCCATTCTTGTAATCCATTTCCCCAGACCCTGACGGGGAATCTTTCAGCCCGCTATCGCTCTCTGAAGCAGTGCTGCTTTGCCGTTGAAGGTTCAGTGCAGAGGTGAGGCTCTTCATGTGGTTCTCCAGAGCAGCGATGCCTGTAAATATAGATGGTGGACCTTGGAAAGCCTGATCGTCTTTGGCGTTGGGCTGGGGCTCTGTAGAGTTGTTTAGCTTCTCCTGATTGTCCAAGTCCAAGTCTTGCTCTTCCATACTCTCTTCATGCCCATTGGAGTCAATGTTCTTATCATCAATCATGCTAGCATCCAGTGCTTCCGGGCTTTCAAACTGACTCTCTGGCAGAGGGGTGTTGGGAATCTGGCCGCCCATGTGCATTCGAATATGCTGCTGGAGTACGACTGCATTGGTGAACTTCTTATGACAAATTGGGCAAGAGTGTTGCATCTTAAGAGGAGTGTTGGCCCTATGAACGCCATAATGAGCTTTAAGGTTGCCCTTGGTGGAGAAAGCCCTGCCACAGATTTTGCATTTGTATGGTCGCTCACCAGTGTGTGTGCGGTAATGCATTTTGAGGGAACTTTGGCAGCTCAGCACTCGGTGGCAAATAACACATTCATTGGGGTCATTTGTCCTCTTCTCCAAGCCATCTACCATTTGCTGAAGCTTTGCAGTACCAGAGCCATTTTCGCCAGATAGACTGTTACCATTTATGTGGTGCAATCCAGCCAGGGCATCCAAGGAATCTTTGCTCTGATCCAGTCCCGCCATCTCCTGACCGAACATGCTGGAAGAAATTGATGCACCGTCACTGCCAGATGAAGAAGGCCTCTGTGAGTAGAGGTCTCCACCTACTGGAATATCAAATGAGGGCTTGAATGCTTGGAGCACTGGTGGATGGAGACCTGTCGTAGAAAGCCCCAAAACTGGTTTGGTGTCACCAAAATTATTTTCCTCCATGGGGGGCAAAGACATGCCATAAGGGATGCCATTGTTTGTAGGCATATTGTCCAGGTGTTCTGGTACGGGATGTGGATTCATCTTAATATGTGGGTATTTTTCTTTGTGCCTCTGGAAATGCACTTTGAGGTTTCCTTTAGTTGTGAAACGGTTTCCACAGATGTTACATTTATAAGGCCTTTCGCCAGTGTGTGAGCGCAAGTGGATTTGTAGGGCGCTGTCATTTCCAAATGTTTTCCCACAGAACTTGCATTTGTGTTTGAGCATGTGTTCGCCAGAGCCATTTTTTAACTCTGGCATCACAGGGACCTTATTTTTTGCCTTTTTAGAGGGATCCATGCTTGCTGCAAGGGTATTAAAGGGACTCTGTAATCCCATGACCCCTGGAGACTGTGGAAGCAGTGCTGGAAGTCGGCTAGCTAAATCAGGGAGTCCTTTAATGTCTGCTTTTAAGGGCATTGAGCCCAAACCTCCAGCGAGGGATGAGGGGATGGTAGCAGATTGAGGTAGTTTTGCTTGTTTCAAGGCTTCCAAGGACAAGTTCTGGGAGCCCGTACGTTTGCCAATGAGGGCAGCTGCGGCCGAGAGCTGCTGTGATAAATGTGCACCCAATGCTTTCAGTGGATCCACAGCAGCGCTCACTGCGGAGTGGAGACTCTGAGGTGCCATCATGGCCACTTGGATGCGTATCTGCTCAGTTAGCTGAATCTGTTGCAGTTGCTGCTGCTGGAGACTGACCAGCTGTTCCAAGATCATGGGGATTGCAAGAATGGCATCTTGGTGTGGTTGCGGGTGTGGAGACTTCTGATTGGACGAATTGGATGAGTGTTGTGTTACAGCGACTTTGGTAGCAGCCATGGACTCAAGAGTCACGTTAGAGTCTTGCATTTTGGAAGATGCCGAGTACCCCATGTCTGGACTGCCAGACACATGTTGATCGTGATTTGAGGGGTCATCCTGGTTCAGCATGAGCTCACCTTCCATCATTTCATCAGACTCTGTGCTGTGCTTTGAATGCAAATTACTGGTAGACTGATCGCCATGATCACCCAGGAAATCACCCGGAGAACGCTGGGAGAACTCAGAGGGCACTTCACTCCCGTCACCATCTTTCATGATCACTACCTGCTGACTCTTGGTACAACTTCTCTCATGTTCAAGAAATTCAGCCTCATCGAAGAACTCAGCGCAACATTTGTCACAAACCCTTGTCTCCTCTGATCGTCGCCGCTTAGCCTCATTGCCATTCTCCTCATTATGACCGCTGTGCAAGATCCCTGCAACAAAAAGACATGACTTATTTTTAATAATTTGCTGTAAATAAGGAACACATGTTATCAGTACTCACTTGCCAATTAAAGTTACAGAGAAGTCTTCTAATTTTATTTATATTCTGAAATAACTAATTAAGTCCCATTTGGATATTTTTATTGCATAACAGCTTAATATTGCTCACCCCTGGATTCACAGACAAGGATTAAGATAGTCCCAGACTAAAATGCATGTTTGAGCAGTTAACTAAAAGTTTTCAACTTGCAATGACGTACCTTAAAATATGTCAGTGCCATTGTTTTGTCTCAAGATGCACACCAGTAATGTTTTTTTCTAAGGCAGGTTTATGAAAGCTATTATGGCCTGATTTCACAGACAGGGATTAGACTAAACCAGGATTAAGCCCTAGTTCAATTAGGGCATTTAAGTAGATTTTATAAACATGCCTTAGAAGAAAAAAAACAATACTGGTGTGCATCTTGAAACAAAACAATGGCACTGACATATTTTAAGGTACGTCATTGCAAGTAGCTTTCGGTTAAAACCGTTCAAACATGCATTTTAGTCTGGAACTATCTTAAACCTTGTCTGTAAAACCGAGGGTAAATGTCCTAATTAAATTAAGGCCTAATACTGCCTTAATCTAAGCCCTGTCTGTAAAACCAGGCCTCAAATTGCTTTTATAAGCAGTCACATACACAACTTTTATGGAGTTGGAGTTGTTTATGGAGTTGTTATAGAGTTCCACCAGACGATGGCAGCATTTACAGCATGTACAAAAAGAAACCCAAATCTTACTAGAAATTAGATTTACCAATACAAAGAGATTAACTTGCACTCAAAAAAAAAACTTCACCCTCCTCCAACAATTCTTGCATTTCTCAATCAAATAAAATGCATATGGCTCAAAAACTAAATGCACAGCATATGCTTAACTGATGTTCAAGTAATTAACATACAAATGCTGTTAGGCAGTCCTAACAAATTAATTTTAATAAAAATGCTGATAAGCTGATAAAAATCCACTCTAAAAAAGGAGCCAGTCGGTAATTCGTATAGCAGAAAATGCGAGGCAAATTAAATTAGGCTGCAGCACCATTAGGGAGGTCTTTTAACAGGGCCATTGTTAAATGCAAATTTCATCTCTCATGAATGGGAAAGACCACCTGTTAACATTCTGACAGCGAAACTGGACATGTTAATTGTTCACTAAACAACTTAAATAGTTAAAAAGAAAAAAAAAAAAAGATGCATTGTTCTCAGAGCAAGCGGAAAACCAAACACCTCCTTTTGAAAAGCAGCAAACCAACATAAATTTGTTTAAAAAAAAAAATAATAATAATAAAAAAAAAAGAGTTTAATAGATGAACTGGACAAAAAGTCAGTCTTGATTGCATGTTAAATTTCTAACAAGCAGTGGAGGTACAATCAAACACTAAAAGGACTTGATTTAAGCAAAATGTGCCAGAAATGAATCATGTTTCAAACCATGTGTTTAGGGTTGGACAGATAACGTGTACCCCCTGTGCGTTAAATCAGCTCACCACAAGGGGGCGTTTGATCAATGTACAAGGGATACAATGTCTCTTTACTGATAGTGTGATACTGATTGTACCTTAACTGAAAGGGAATTCCACATGCAATATTGTATAACTCAACTGGCTGAGATTAAAGTCAATTTTACAAACAAACAGGGCAAATAAAGCCAAATCATCGGTCAATATATCATTTCTATACTTTAAGAATAACCACATTTAGGTAGGTCGTGGATAAAAGTCATGTAGATGTGGTTTACATTTACACCCCCATTGCACACAACTTCATTTCCAACCCCCATCTCCATATGCGACCAAAAGAAACTGTGGGGGATTTATTGCTTTGTGGTCAAGCTTGTTCGCGACTCACATTTCATGCCGACCTGTTGAGCACCTTTGTTTAACAGTGGTCAGTGATACCAGTACGCCACATCAAATATTAACACGAGCATAGACTGCAATATACACGCCGGCCATACAGATGATCGAAGCAAAAACACAAAATATAGGCTAGAGTTATCATTTGTCCCTTAAAGTTTAAATAGCACATCATCTCAGATAATAAACAGAGACACAACGCAACACTAAATGCGTTAGAAAACAAGAAGCCGCTGACTCGAAGAATGTAAAACGCAAAACGTCGATAAATATTAACGATTTCGTAAATACATGAGACTAGCAAAAATATTAACCAGCAATAAATAAATCAAACTGCGTGTTTTCTTCGGCTGAGTTGGTCACGCTAAAGTTTGTTTACATATTTATAACGAATTTGATGCAACTTTTTTTTTTTTTTAATTCATAAAACCAGTCAGTCAATCTAAAGGCTTGCGATCCCATTTATGTCCAACTACATAATTCAGATATGAAATTAAGCATATAGCGTACAGTACGCGAACACATAAATATAAACAAAGTTCCCATTAGTTTTTGTCGCTTCAAACTTACCATTTTCTGTCGAAGAGGGCTCGTCTGAATTGATATGCTGTGGTTTGGATTGCTTGCGCCGCGACATGGTAACCTACAACCATCAGGGGCGAATAGTAAGACTATTTAGTCCCTCTCCTTTAGAAATTCTCCAGGTTGGGGGAAATTAGCCCCTCGAGTAGAAATGCGCATGTCAAAGTAATTATTATTATCAATAATGCATTGCGATTTATCATGCTCTTCTGACAGCTGATTGGCTCCGGTCCAAAGTGCTCGCGCATTATTCAAATGAGGCTTCATTGATGAGAAATGCAGAGTCGAGAGAAAGGGGGAGGAGATGTGTGTGTGTGTGTGTGTGTGTGTGTGTGTGAGAGAGAGAGAGAGAGAGAGAGAGGGAAGGAAGCAAATACGCAGGCGGGGAGAAAAAAAAAACTGTAATTAATTTTAGAACAATTTTATTATTACAATCTGTTTCTTATTAAACTATTATATAGATCTTAGTGTCTGAATTATTTTTTATTAAATTGTTAAATTAATATTTATATGGATCTTTGGGTGTCTGACTTTATGAAGTTATATCCTATTATATATCTAGCTTGTATTATATACTTTATATGTATTATTTGATCATAAAATGTCTGATTTTTACAATATCTTATGTAAATATTTCGAATAAAATAATTTATATTTGCTAGATGTAGATGCAGCCAACATGAACATTTATTTACAGTGTACATAAAGACAAATCTGGTCGTGCCTCTTCACTCTGTGATTTAAATATGGAAATTGCAACTGACACTAACCCCTCATCACATTAGACACAAAGATCTGCCTGTCACATTGTACTGATATGTGTAATGTACAAATAAAGAGCAGACAAGTAAATATATGCAAATGTCGAAGGAGAAATGAGGGAAAAACTGCAGTTGTTTAGTTCATTCAAATGCAGTATGTAAAGCAATTGACTTACCTTATGTCAAAACACATATATTAGTTAGGAAGGAATATATTTTGAGTGTGCCATTATGACGGTTTTTTAAATTAAATATTTAAAAAATATTAAATATTATAGGTATATAAAATATATATATATATATATACAATATATATACCCATAATATTTTATATATATATATAGGTTTTATACAGAATATATATAGAAAGAGAGAGAGAGGCCATGTGTGTGTACAGTTCAAGTCATCACTATACATATATAAAAAATAAAAAAAATTAATAAATATATGTAAATATATATATATGTGAGTGTGAGTGTATAAAAGCATATATATATATATATTTATATGCTTTTTTCATATTATTTTCTCTGTTCTACTGACTTTTTCTCATAACATTGTGTTTGGAAGTTACATATAAAAATTGTATTTCCATTACTAAAATGAAACAGATTAAAAATAATAAATAAAACATTGTAGCCTATTATGTTATGTAGACTATTATGTTTTACTTTTTTATGATTTGTTGCTTAAGGGTTGCTTCAACAAGTAAGGCAAACTGGCCAAAATATTGCAATGCAAGACACAATGTACTGAAAGCTTCACTATTGTTTCTTT
Source organism: Rhinogobio ventralis (assembly GCA_039654625.1). NCBI lineage: Eukaryota > Metazoa > Chordata > Actinopteri > Cypriniformes > Gobionidae > Rhinogobio > Rhinogobio ventralis. The sequence continues at coordinate 7,517,864 of CM077203.1, forward strand.
AATGATGTCACTAACTGGGTATAAAAATAAGCCCTGGTCAGCAGTCTTTTGTTTGGGTCTGTTGGTTTTAGTCAGGATGTGTCATGGATGCCATAGATGTTTATTAGATAAGGCAGCACAGGAGTCATTTGTTGTGTTTGCACACACTAGATAAATTTGCCTATAAATTCTTCGCTTAGATTTTAATGCAAATGGACTTCTTATTTAACACACACGAGCAGCCTTTTAGAGCTAACAGCGTGCATTATGCGCTGCTTTTCACTGTATAATCTCAGTACATCAGATGTGTCAGTAACTGCTGTTAAAGCACGCACCAATTGGCACATCCTGTTCTGCCATGGACAGCTATGGTTTTGTAAATGTCCCAGCTCAGAATGAACAGAGATTTTTTTAAACCCCCGCTTCCCTCCCGCCTCCTTTTTTCATAAGGCAATGTGAGAACGGCAAGTGCTTTGAGGGTGTGAAAGAATTTATAGCTTTTCTCAAAAGAAGATAGGCCATCACCCCCCACCCCGTCTCACTGTCAGCCGTGTATGCCTTACACCGGAGGAGATTGATGCCCCTAAACTTAATGGAGGGCCTCAGTGACTTAGGAGAACAGGAAGAGCGAATATTTTCAATCCATTTCCCCAATCCAGACATGTAAATGTTGCATCCATTAAAACCAACCGAGGGCTGGGGTTAAAGCAAGCGCCGTGACTCACTCATTTTACAGGAATACAGTCGCTTTAGGTGTTTGGGAAACTACTTAACTTGAACACCTTCAGAGAGTTTAGAAATGGCCTAACACAATATTTTTCAATTAGAGTTTAACATCAAGTGTTATTTAATTACAACCAGCCGTGTCATTCCACCAATAGCACTGTTTGTAGATAAAGACAAGCCTTTAAAATGGATCGTCTGTCCATCAGGACACAAAGAGGACTCTATATATTTTGTAAAAACAAACGTCTATCACGCACGGACTGAAGGTGCAGAAAGGAGGGGTGTGCAGTCTAGACGCTTTATGACGGCAATAAGAAACTTTGCTTGGGTTCAGCGTTCCTGTTGTGTTCAAACTAAACAATTCTCACTTTGTAAGAAGTGAGTCATAAATCCAGGACGGTGGGAATGAGAAAACTCTCATCTTATATTTCTTCCCCTCTAAGGATGGACAGATGGGGTTTTTGTTTCTTTTTGAGGTGCTTATGATGGGGTCTAGTTTTGAAGACAAAAAAAAATGGCCTATAGCTGGCCTAGCTGTAATTCAAGCAGTTATGAGTTATATGTGACAACATGCAGAAACCCCTTTCCCAATTTCCAAGCCAAGTTATGGAAAGTAATAAAACCTTAAAAAGTCATGCATATTTGTAGTTATTGTTAGAAAGTGCAAACTATAAAACATAATGGCATAAATGCTACAAAAATATTTTAAAATCCTCATCCGCAATCAAAAATGACTGGAAAACTAATGAAAAAAGATACTAAAACTTCATAAAACAAAAACTTGATATTATTTCTGAAAACTTTTTTTTACTTTTAAACAGGTATATGTATTTAGCAAAAATGATTTTAGTTAGAACAAAATTCACTCTTAAAACTTAAGGTTCTTTATTGGCACAGTTTTTTTCTTTGTGTGAAGAACCTTTTCCACAATAAAGAACCTTCACTCTAAAAAATCTTGGGGTTATTTTTTCTACCCAAATCATTGGTTGAGCCTTTTGGGTTGTTTTTTAGGTTGTTTTTTCAGTGTTTGGGTAGTTTTTGAGTGACCCAGCTCCTGGGTCAGACGTAACAACCCAGTGTTTGTGTAGTTTTTGTGTGACCCAGCTCCTGTGTCAGACGTAACAACCCAGTGTTTGGGTAGTTTTTGTGTGACCCAGCTCCTGTCTCAGACGTAACAACCCAGTGTTTGTGTAGTTTTTGTGTGACCCAGCTCCTGTGTCAGACGTAACAGACCAGTGTTTTGGTAGTTTTTGTGTGATCCAGCTCCTGGGTCAGACGTATCAACCCAGTGTTTGGGTAGTTTTTGTGTAACCCAGCTCGTGGGTCAGATGTAACAACCCAGTGTTTGTGTAGTTTTTGTGTGACCCAGCGCCTAGGTCAGACGTAACAACCCAGTGTTTGTGTAGTTTTTGTGTAACCCAGCTCCTGGGTCAGACGTAACAACCCAGTGTTTGTGTAGTTTTTGTGTAACCCAGCTCCTGGGTCAGACGTAACAACCCAGTGTTTGTGTAGTTTTTGTGCAACCCAGCTCCTGGGTCAGACGTAACAACCCAGTGTTTTGGTAGTTTTTGTGTTTATCAAGGGCTTTTTGTAACCTCTTCAGGAGAGAGCAGTGCAGCCCCGTAAAATTTGTGTATGTCTTCGGTAAAATACAGGTTTGTGTACATTTTATTTTATCTATACTTTTGTTACTGTGCTGTATATCGTTTAATTTTATGCAAAGGAACATACAGGGGCGCGATGTGATTTGCCTAAACGAGTGTCGTGTGGGTCTTTTCGCGTGATGGAAACATTGCCTTGCATAAAATTTTATAATATAAATATACTTATGGTGTTAAAATATGTTCTTAGAACGGTACACTGATTGTTTATGGACAGGTTATGGATTCAGTCACCGCATATTTCAGCTACGAGAGAAACGCATGGCGGTGGTCTGAAGTTAGAAATTCTCCCGCTGAACATGATACAAGCTCCGGCATGAGATCCAGTCCCATTACGGTGAAACGGGACAACAGAGACTGGTCGATTACACTTGAATTACTTCTAAATGTTTCATTTTTACTTCTAATATTTGTTGAATGAGCTTAAATGTGGACAATATGTATTAAAACTATATAAAACATGCTATGCTGTAAAATATGATATAAAGGATATCAAGCCAGTGGTTGTGTCGAGTGTTTTTAAAAAGTTTAGAGGATTTAAGTTAATCCAATTTAAGTTAAAATTGGGTTGTTTTTAACCCAGTGTTTTTAGAGTGTTTATATGGAATGGAAAGGTTCCATGATAATTATATGTATAGTGTTGACTTAACATCCACGGAACCTTTCAATTCCATAAAAGGCTCTTTATAGTGGAAACGGTTCTTCTGAAAATGGTATACTTCTATGGCATCGCTGTGAAAAAACCCTTTTTGGAACCTTTATTTTAAGGAGTGTGGACATTTTCCAAATAAATAGTGTGAAGTCCTTTTCTACTGCATGCCATACACTATTGTCACACTTTGTTGTGCACTTGTGTGCAGGTCTTGACCTCGACCTTTCCCTGTCCTTTTGTTTTGAGAGACGATGAGATATTTGTCTGTGGATATCTGGTGATGTTTGCTCTGAAAAGAATTAACGTCTGACAGTAGAAATTTGGGCAATAGTGCTAAATAGCTGCATTTAAAAAAGCTGACATAAAGGTAACACATGGAAGGAAACCTTGATCAGTTTGCGTGAATGAAGCCATGCACATCAGTGTTTAAAACGTCCATTTCACCCGTGTTGTCTGAAGATTCACACCGATGCTCTGAATTGATTAAAGATACGCGGACTGATGACCAATGGCTGATTCTGGGATAAAGCTGGCAGAAACGCAATGTCAATAATGTGATTGAATGATGAATGGTTCTGATCTTATTTGTAAATATGCAGCCAAATTCGAAATCATGAACTAATTCTATTTTCATTTTTTCGTTATGATTGACCTTTCAGCATATACATTTTATGACATACTTATGTGTGTAATGTGAGTAATTCTACAAAATGTGTGCCATTTGTCTCTCTCTATACACACACATAAATATCTTTAAAAAAAATTTGTTAATTCAGAATAATATATTTATTTAGTAATATTATTTCCTTATTATTATTTATTCCTTATAGTTCCTTATTTTTTATGTATAGTTTTGACTTTTTAAATATACATATACATATATACAAAAATACATATACATTCTTGTATTTTTTGGAAATTATTTGGAAATAGTATATATATATTGATATATTGATATAATTGATCAAATGTTCAAAATGTCTAAATTGTCCATTGACTGGACAAAAATGCATGCATTTTATAATATATATATATATATATATATATATATATATATATATATATATATATATATATTATATATATATATATATTTTTTTAGTTAGCAGTTAAAAAAAAAAAAAAAAATCATAATGACATCATCATATTTTTGGGAAGTAAATTTGTAGGCAAGCCAATGCCTTTATCACTTTATCTTATGTTTTTTATATATATATATATACTGTATATATTTGTCAAGAGGGAATCATCTTAAATTATCAATAAAGCTTCTTCTTTCATTATTAAATGTTCTTTCCAGTAACAAGTAGCTTGTATAGTTTTTGACCTTGGGCATGAAATTTGTAATGTCAAGTTATACTGTAAAGCTGACCATATGTTACAATTTAACTTGAGAAACCTTTTCAAAATGGAAACGGCACCCGTTTGATATTTCTAATACTTGGCCTCGTGTGTTTTTTCAGATGGCCTCTATAAAAAGGTCTTCTGATGGTATCAGGGCTAATAGCTATTGGACAGCAGCAGGGTGACGCTTGAAGTACACTTGTAAACGGAACACATGTTCCCTGCGTCTGCGTAAAACATGAAAGACAAAGACCAATCAGACGCTGCTGTAATTTTCACATCAGTGTGCCTCATCGGTTTCTGGAAAGTGAACAAAACCAAAAAGTCACTGAGAAAAGACAATCAACCTGGATGTTTTTCAAAAAGAGAGAAAGAACGACGGTAACACTTTACATAAAGCATAAATTTAATGCATTAATTATGCCTTGTAATGGACCTTATAATGCATTGTGTGGGCTAATTGTAACCACACTTACCTATTTATTGAACACATCTTTAGAAAGTATAATGCATTAAAACACATGACAAACAACCACTTGTAACAAGGAACTGCAAATATTATAATGCATCAGGTTGCAATTATTTATGAAAAGATACAATGCATTATAATGTATATACCTTTATAATGCATTATACAGACTTTAAATAAAGTGTTAGCAGAAATTCTTTTATTACAGAAAAATACAGTTTTGCATGCCATGTGCTTGTCTTGGCACCTCCAAAACAACTGTGGCAAAGCAGCTGTTGGCAAGGCTGTGTCTTTGAGCTGATGGCTGGCGTGCCAGCTGGTGATCAACATCAAACCAACAGGAACATCTCATCACTCAAAACGCTCGTCCAGATTAAAATGAATCATAAGGCGAAAAATCACAAAATCAAACAAACGCTTTAAGCAACTCCTAATGTGCAAAGCGCTCAAGTTTCTACACACTGGAATGATTCGACCCTAAAAATAATTTGTTTAGCTCAGCGACTGCTCTCCTCAAAGGATTAAACATACAAATAAAGAAATGGAAAATAGATTGATTTAAATAAATGGCTGGTAAGATCATTTGTTGCTCTCTCTGAGAACATGGTTTTTGTTTCTGTAAACAATTTCATCAAGGAGTGAACCTTGTTTCTTTATGTTGTGACTTCAGACTTCATTCGGCATTCATCTTCATCTGTTTTGTAACTAAACTCTCTTTGTGCAAGAGATTATGAAAGGAAGGACTCAAACCTCATATTTATATGTTTAGATAATTGCAGACATAACATAATGGATGAAAGCATGATGTGGAGGGAGAGATGAATATGTTTACAAAATAGCTTTTAGGTGGCCAATTAACAGCATGTATTTCTCTGCATGAGCTTTTCTCATACAGTACCCAACTACTTAATTATTATTGATCGATATCGTCACGCTTAGTTAGTATTCATTTCATTTTCAAGGACTTTTAGTTTGTTTTTCTTCAGTTACCTGTTTCCTTTGTTCTAGTTTCCAGCCACGATCAGTTGTCATTGATATTCATTTAATGAGCACACCTGTTTGTAATTAAGTTCCTCTGTTTATCACTGTCATTGTCTGGTATTGTTTGTGCATGCGGTTTCGTTTGTGTTCGGCGTTATAGCATTGCCTGAGTTTTATTTATGTTAATAAATTCAAAGCGTAGCGTCAGTTCTGGCAGGTCACGTTAGTCAAGCTCGCATCAGCTGATCATGTCTACCTATAGGAATACGATGTCTATCACAGCATACATATATACACTTCTTCAGTATAATACATACAGTAAAGCTCAAAAGTTTGGAGTCATACATTAGTTAATTTTTTAGCAATGTTGGTTCTGTTCTGTTTACCCTAAGGGGGGTTATTGCTGCTCTCCCTGCTCTTATCCATGCTAGGCTGCATGGATGCGCAGGGAGTTCTTGCCCAGAACAGAACCATACAGCCATTCCGAACTGTATGCTAATTGTCAATCATCTTTGACGATAGTGGTCCTGACAGAACAAGTTATATTTGAGTCTACTTCAACCACCTTCATCCCTGGGATACAACGTGACAGGTATATTGCCAATCCCATGGATGAAATCAATAAAAAGAAATCATAATGTTATGCCTGATAGCTGCAGACCAGTCAGGGTGCCAATGCTGACCCCTGTCCACCGCCGAAAGCGCCAAACTGCAATGCACTGTGTTTCTTGAGCTATCTGAGCTACAGTAGCTAGTCTGTCTGATCGGACCACACGGGCCAGCCTTCGCTCCCCACGTGCATCAATGAGCCTTGGCCGCCCATGACCCTGTCACCGGTTCACCACTGTTCCTTCCTTGGACCACTTTTGATAGATACTGACCACTGCAGACCGGGAACACCCCACAAGAGCTGCAGTTTTGGAGATGGTCTGACTCAGTCGGATTCCCACAATTTCACTTGCTGCCTAATATATCCCACCCACTAACAGGTGCCGTGATGAAGAGATAATCAGTGTTTTTTACTTCACCTGTCATAATGTTATGCCTGATCGTGTATATATATATATATATAGCTATATATATAATATTTTTTTTATATTTACATATAAAATATAAATGATATAAATATATATACAGTATATACATGCAAATATTTCTTAAAATATACATTATACATATACATATGTGTGTGTATTCAAATATACATAATAATTATACACAGCACACACACACACACACACACACACACACACACACATATATACACCCCAAAGCACATTAAACCTTCAAAAACTTATACATACTTGACATTAAATTATCATAATGCAAAAAAACGATTTGTCGTTCTGTTGTTTCAGCGTAATTTTTTAAGTTGGCACAACTTGAAGTTTCAGAATTTGTTCATTCCACTTAACAAGTTAAGTTTTCACTGTATCAACTAATTTGTAAGTTGACTTAATGAGAGAATTTGCCGCCCTATATTGACTCAAATCAATATCAATATAACATTCTCAATATTTATATATTGGTGTAATAACTTGTAAAAATGACAGGTTGATAGCTCATGGCTTTTCCTGACCTTATTTGCAAGTTATAGACAGACAATATAAGTATAACAAGACCAACAATAAATAAATAAATCAAATTTTTGGCACACAAACCAGTATATATATATATACACTCACCTAAAGGATTATTAGGAACACCTGTTCAATTTCTCATTAATGCAATTATCTAATCAACCAATCACATGGCAGTTGCTTCAATGCATTTAGGGGTGTGGTCCTGGTCAAGACAATCTCCTGAACTCCAAACTGAATGTCAGAATGGGAAAGAAAGGTGATTTAAGCAATTTTGAGCGTAGCATGGTTGTTGGTGCCAGACGGGCCGGTCTGAGTATTTCACAATCTGCTCAGTTACTGGAATTTTCACGCACAACCATTTCTAGAGTTTACAAAGAATGGTGTGAAAAGGGAAAAACATCCAGTATGCGGCAGTCCTGTGGGCGAAAATGCCTTGTTGATGCTAGAGGTCAGAGGAGAATGGGCCGACTGATTCAAGCTGATAGAAGAGCAACTTTGACTGAAATAACCACTCGTTACAACCGAGGTATGCAGCAAAGCATTTGTGAAGCCACAACACGCACAACCTTGAGGCGGATGGGCTACAACAGCAGAAGACCCCACCAGGTACCACTCATCTCCACTACAAATAGGAAAAAGAGGCTACAATTTGCACGAGCTCACCAAAATTGGACAGTTGAAGACTGGAAAAATGTTGCCTGGTCTGATGAGTCTCGATTTCTGTTGAGACATTCAGATGGTGGAGTCAAACAGAATGAGAACATGGATCCATCATGCCTTGTTACCACTGTGCAGGCTGCTGGTGGTGGTGTAATGGTGTGGGGGATGTTTTCTTGGCACACTTTAGGCCCCTTAGTGCCAATTGGGCATCGTTTAAATGCCACGGCCTACCTGAGCATTGTTTCTGACCATGTCCATCCCTTTATGACCACCATGTACCCATCCTCTGATGGCTACTTCCAGCAGGATAATGCACCATGTCACAAAGCTCGAATCATTTCAAATTGGTTTCTTGAACATGACAATGAGTTCACTGTACTAAAATGGCCCCCACAGTCACCAGATCTCAACCCAATAGAGCATCTTTGGGATGTGGTGGAACGGGAGCTTCGTGTCCTGGATGTGCATCCCACAAATCTCCATCAACTGCAAGATGCTATCCTATCAATATGGGCCAACATTTCTAAAGAATGCTTTCAGCACCTTGTTGAATCAATGCCACGTAGAATTAAGGCAGTTCTGAAGGCGAAAGGGGGTCAAACACAGTATTAGTATGGTGTTCCTAATAATCCTTTAGGTGAGTGTATTTATATAGACCCCAAAGCACATTAAACCTTCAAAAAACATACTTGACATTGAAATATAAGGTCGAAACGTCCTGACTTTTCCTGACTGTATGAGCACTGATATTGAGATGAGAACTCATATTTCAACTTAATAACATCCATCAAACATCCACCATGAATAATGCTGTATTACTTCTGTTTGAGGTTACAGAGTCCTGCCAATTGTCTAATAAGATTTGTTTTATTATATCTTTCTCCAGTGTGTTTATGCTGAGGTCAAACTGACCCCAAATAGAAACAACATATACTATATTGAACAACAGTGACATTAAAAGTGAATTTCAAATTTAAAGATTTAAGAATATCTGCCTTCTGGGTTTTGACAAGAAGAACATATTACAAGTTATTATACAGGTTATTAGTTTTATATGCAACTCGTATAAAAAGTATAGATTCATTATAAAACCATATGTAAAAAGAAAATTCAACACTTTTTTTCTTAATTTATTGACAAGTGAATTCCCCCAGAGTAATGAAATGCTGAGTATATGACTGGCAATAACACTAAGACAATGCTGCAATGTCCACATGAATGTCTCACAGGAAGTCCTCAGAGAGATGCGACCCTTTTAAGATAACAAGTAAACTGCTTATGGGTCTGAGACAATCACAGGGGAGGTGGGGGTGGGGCCGGGGACAAATTACACTCAGTAGCATGTCACAAACAAGTTTACGTTGGCTTGTTGTTTGTGATGCTGGAAATGTAAGTGTGAGTGCAGTTAATGGCAAGAAAAGAGGTGATTCTAAACATATGTGATATAATATCTCAATTAAATTGTTCAAAAAAATTTAAATTAAATGGAGAGCAAATAGAGATTTTCACCTTTTGGTTTTCATAATCAAAATATCCCAAAAATCTCACACATCAAGTTCTCAATAATGTCTCAAAATCTGCTCAGATTTGCCAAGACATCAAAACAAAACAAAAAGATCTCAATATGAGCCTTTTTGAGAATTGTTTTTTTCAATATTAAATGATCTGAGTTGTTATCCATATTCATTTTATAGCTCTAAATGCTTATACTGTATATTATATATATATAATGTTCTGAAGTTGAATGTGGAGATGAAGCTGAAGTTGAACCTCAAAAATGAGGTTGAAGATATAAAAATGTGTTTGGCAAGGAAAAAATATTATTGCACCACATGACATATACATAATTTTTTTTTTTTGATATTTATTTATTTATTTAAATAAAAACTTACTGACCCCAAACTTTTGAATGTTAGTGTATACAGCATATTCATATGGGACAAAGATATTAATATATATATATTAAACTATATTTCTTTCTTTTGTTATTTCATGTGAAAATCACAGATATAAATGTGTTTAGCAAGCAAATATTATTGCACCACATATACAGTCAGTAGTTTTTGCTATATTTCACATGAAATAGAGAAATAACTAAAGAAAGAAATATAGTTTAATATATAAGAAATCTATATTTTAAAATGTTTGTCCCTTATGAATGCATACTATGCATATTTTTATATTTATATACATATTTCTTTAAATAAAAACTTACTGACCCCAAACTTTTTAATATTAGTGTATAAAGTATATTCATAAGGGACAAAGATATTAAAATATGTTTCCTATATATTAAACAATATTTCTTTCTTTCATTATTTCATGTGAAAAAAATCACACTCCTTTCATAGCAAAAAATGTATGCATGTATGTATATATATATATATATATATATATATATATATTATATTATATTAAAATTATGAAAGAAATTATGAAAGAAAGAAATATTGTACATACACATTAAATTGATCAAAAGGGATCAAAAGGGACAGTAACATTTATATTTTAAATAAATGCTGATCTTTTAAACTTTCTATTCATCATAGAATCCTGAAAAAAAATATTAATATACAAAAAATAAACAAAAATATTAAGCACAATGCTTTCAACATTAATAATAATAAGAAATGTTTCTTGCAAATTCACAAAGAAAGAAAGAAAGAAAGAGAGAAGGCACAACGAGCTACTGAATCTCACACCAACTTTTAAATCCGTGTGTGAGAGGATGGAGGGGGGAGACGCATCTGGATTCCACACATGGCTGTAATTTAATGGAGAATTGCCCATTGGTTCCTGTGCAGAGGTAAACAGAGTGATGGGCCTGCTTTTGTTATTGCCAGAGTATGACAACTGCTTCCATCAACAAACAATAAAAGTGTGAGGGGGAGAAAGGGCCACACAGTCAACGGAGACCCCTGCCGAGGACACTTCTCACCATAAACTCCCCCGTCAGCTGTCACACCATCCTAATGAAGGAAAACACTCGCTGATTTACAGACAACAAAAAACACCAGTGGCTGCATTTTATAATTTTATAATATATATACATGTGTGAGTGTGTGTGTTTGTGTAATATATATGCTGTACAATATTTTTGTAAAGAATTCTATATTTAGTGTATATATAGTACATGAAAGTGCATAAAACAAAGCAGTTCATATAAAAAACATCAAATTCTATCAAATAAAACCACATGATGCACATTTTGATTTAAACCATTGTTTATACATAGTATGTATAATGTAGTCTATACAGTAGTACTGTATAATACACATAATCAAATGTTTAATTATTGATTATTGATCTGCCTGCATTGACACCATTGTATGAGAACTGAGCTGGACGAGGATATCACTGCTTTCTCCAGAGCTGCTGTAAATGAACTAAATTATTAACTAATGATTTTTACAACGAAAATGAATCCACACTGAACTTACAGGACAATGACACTATTTTCTTCCTGATGCAGTACAACACAAACTTTGTTGCCTTATGTTATCACTGCAAAACTGCTTTGAAACAATCTGTATTGCAAAAAGCGCTTTATAAGTAAAGGTGACTTAAAATACACTTTACAGAAAGTTCATAAAACAGCATTTACCTAAATTAAGTCTAATTAATGTTTAATTTATGTATCTCTCAGAAGTTTCTAGTATGATTCCTTATGAAGAAACAAAAACTAAGAGTCCATTGTTGATAACAGGTATAAAAATGGATGCTAATAGCGTTATCAGATCATTTGTCTTGGTAGAACTTGATGAGAAGTATTTGAGTTCATACTGAGATCTTTTACTTCAGATTACATTAGTATTTTGGTACATCAGAGTTTAAGACATCTGTGATTTTTTTTTATAGAAAAGGAATGCGAGATTACTGGAGTCTTTTCTCACAAGCAAGCAGGAGACTGTATTAGAAAATATTAAAGAGATCTCAAGTGTGATATTTCTTCTAGGTCTCATAGCCGAGATCGTTGCTCCAGCTCTGGTGTCTGGAGATATGAGATGGATATGGGAGGGGAGGCGAATGAAAAGTGATTGAGATACACAACGGTCCTGCTGCCAGCGCCATGCTGTGAGACAACAGGAGGTCAATTCTTCAAATCTCAGATGCAATCTCAAGAACAGGGCTATAAACATTTACCAGGTGGGAGGCACCCTGTGTCTAAACTTATATGCTAATGACCACACACACCTTCACTGAATACAGCATACAGAGACAGATAAAGCATCTTCAGATACTATACAGGCCATTGAAACAGGCAAACTGCAACAAAAATATATATATACACACACACACACACACACATGTTGGTGCACCTATCATTATGAGGACATTCCATAGACGTAATGGTTTTTATACTGTACAAACTATCCCCCTACACTACCCCTACCCCTAAACCTACCCATCATAGGAAACTTTCTTCATTCTTACATTTTCAAAAAACATCACTTAGTATGAATTATAAGCTGTTTTCCTCATGGGGACCAAAAAATGTCCCCACAAGGACAAGGATTTCCGATATTGCCATCTTTGTGGGGATATTTTGTCCCCATAACGTAGGGTTTACCAGGCCACACACACACACACACCTTCACTGAATACAGCATACAGAGACAGATAAAGCATCTTCAGATACTATAAAGGCCATTAAAACATGCCAACCTGCAACAAAAAAAATTATATATATACACACACACACACACACACTAACCCTTAAAACCCATAGGTGTAATGGTTTTTATACTGTACAAACTGTAAATTCTATCCCTTTATTACACTAACCTCCCCATGAGTCTGTGTGCATTCAAGTCCCCACCGGGATATAAAAACATGAACACACACAAACAAACACACACACACACACACCATAGACACAATGGTTTTTATACTGTACAAACTGTATATTCTATCCCCTACACTAACCCTACCCCATAAGCCTAACCATGTTCACCCAATTTTTTTTTTTACATTTTCAAAAAACATCAGTTAGTATGATTAATAAGCTGTTTTCCTCATGGGGACCAAAAATGGTCAAAGATTTTGGATATTGCCATCTTTATGGGGACACTGGGGACATCCCACCGGGATAGAAAAACATGAACACACACACACACACACACACACACACACACACACGCACACACACACACACACACACACACACACACACACACACACACACGCACACACACGCGCGTGCGCACACAGCATATTCAAATGAAAAACAAACATTTATCAATATTCTGTTCAATACCTGTAGTAAGTCAAGGGGACATGCAGTGCACAAATGCCCCGTTTTCTGACAATGACCTGGCATCTGTGTCACTGGTAGAGTGTGCTGTCAAAGTGAATTATAAGAAGCTGTTTTGTAACAATTAATTAAGCAGATTATAAAAGACACGTTCAATAATACGACTAACCCAATATAAACAAGAATCAATACAAATGCTAAAGGCAATGCTGCTGGATTTTCCCTGGGAATCAAACCCATTACCCTAGTGTTGCCGGCTCCATGCTGTTTGACCTAAATAAACACAAAACATTTGAAAATAAGTGAAATAGGCAAATTTGGGTGTGAACCTTAAAACATATCACTGACATGTGATTTGATCGCTATCAGACAAGTTTAGGGTTAAAAGAAGACAACCAGATGGAATACACATGTTTAGTGTTCGTTTGCACATGCAGATAAACATTTACGTGTGGTTTTTAGCATGGTTGTGTTATTATGATCATTGCTGGCAACTTAATTTGACAATACAAGTAGCAACATTATGTTGCAGTTCAAACAACATCATGATGCTATTGCATGTATTTTATAAAAATGATACAAATACCGCTGTCTGTCTCAGAGGCAGCTTTGATGCTTCTGTAAACAAAAGGAGAAATTAGAAAACAGATCATTATAAAAGCATTATATTACTATCAGCTGCTTGCGTGCATACTGGAAGCCTTTGAAGTTGATATACATACTGTAAAATCAATTACAAACAAGACTGATTGTCAACAAGAAGTGCAGTCTTTTGATCAAAATTTACACTTGCAAACACTTTTGATGAATCTGATTTATTAAAATATACAAATAATCAACACATTTGTCCACAGGCTCTATACAGATGACTCAAAGTCTCTCATTACGCTCTGCTTGAGAATGGATATATCATTACTTCTTTTGTTTGAACTCACAAACACAAGACCATTGAGAATGACAGCTAACCTGTAAATGCACTGGACTTTGGTGTAATTCTCAGACCTCCCCTTAAGGCACACTGTAGTTTTGGCCAAAGCATGAGTGACTTTTGACCAATGTTACAGTGCAAGGCCACTGGCAAAAGGGTGGAAAACGTGCACATAGTTTAAAGAGAGCTCAACCTATATTACATGTTACTCGCCCTTTTCACAGTACACCTCAGGGCACTAATTGTAGGGACCATCCGTCTGAAGTAACCCAGGATTACGTATCTTGCCCAAGGGCACATGGGATTCTGACCTCTCTAGCTCCTCGGTTCCGGCTTCAGCTCTTCTGAGGACTAAAACTACTACTTGTTTTGATATCCAGATTCTTTAACAGTTTGTCAGTCATTTTGAAGGCCAATGAAACTTCATTACCTCAAACTGGTTGCATAATATCTCACCGGATTTGCCAAGTACCAAATGCAAGTAAAAGTTGGATTTGGCGACTTCTTTTTTAGTAAATACAACATACACACTGTTCAAACGTTTGGGGTCAGTAAGAAATTAATACTTCGATTCATCAAAAATGCATTGAATTGATCAAAAAGGACAGTAAAGACTTCTCAAATTATTACTGTTTCTGTATGAATGTATCATGGTTTCCACAAAAAATATTAAGCGCCACAATTTTTTTCAACATTGATAATAATCAGAAATGTTTCTTGAGAAGCAAATCATCATATTAGAATGATTTCTGAAGGATCCCGTGACACTGAAGATGCTAAAAATTCAGGAATAAATTACATTTTAAAATTGATTTAAATAGAAAACAGGTATTTTTAAATAGTTTTTTATTGTACTGTTGTGCATAAGATACTTCGAAAACATTTTAGAAAATATTACTGAAAAAAATAAATAGATACAAACAATCTACTCAGAAATACTGCAGTGCATCTTCTAAGAGTATAGAAAAAAAACTGGTGGTGACATTATTGCTATTATGCCACCATTATACATCATATTTTGACATGAGATTATGTATAAAGATACACATATTTTATAATATGAAATATTTAAAAGCATTTTTGTTTAAAAATGAATTCTCTCAATTTGCAGATGTGGCAAAAAAGTTAATTTGATCCTGCATGTAACATTGGTTTTCTTACTGTATTCTATTTTATTATTATCATTATTTTTTGCAATAAGCAAGGAAATACAAATTCTGTCATAAACTCAAGATGTGCAGGCTAGAGCTTGACATTAACACCCGCCAAATGAGTGTGGATTTCAGCAGTGGCGTGTAACACAGTCACTCCTACTAGCCACTTTGGCAGGTTTTCGATACATATCAATATTGAAATATCTGAAACACTTCCAATACTCATTTTCCACAGATACACAATACCAGCTGCGCTTTCTCTCTCTCATCTCTCCGACAGCGAGTTACACATAAACCTGCCTCCACTCACTCACTCACTCACTCACTCACTCACTCATTTAATTTGCTCTGGATGAATATTGTTGGTGTCACAGGGCTTGAATCTCGGCGTGGGATTGCGCATATTGCACATAATTTTACTCATTCCTGCAGATTTTGTGCTCACACCCAAAGTGCGCACACCTCTCAGTACAAATTATTTTTAGCTGCAAATACACACAAAATAATGTCAAAATGCCGTTCTTGGCGAGTATTCATGTAAACACATTCGGTTAAGTTTTAAGTGAACGTAAACTGTTGAGAAAGAAAACAAATGTGTAACAGTATAATGGATCCGTGTGTCAGGTTTTAAAGTGACAGCAGACCTAATATACCTGCTGCCAAATTATGAGATAATATTAAAAATGAATCAGCTTACAATCAAATCATTCTCTATAGGGCACAGCTGATTGGTTCTCGTTGTATTGGCAGCCAATGAGCTCGCTGCTCAACATTCAAATTCTTGCCTATTGGTTATGCTTTCAGAAACAGTCTACCTTCTCCAGCTCCACCTCTATAGATCTGCTATGGGTAACTCATGTATTCTATATTGTACAGCAGCAGCATGTCTTTCTTGCTCACAGCAGTGTGTCATGTATGTATTGGCAGTAGCAAGTTCTGTGCTTGCTCTGCAGCAGCAGCAGCAATAACAGCAGCAGAGTAGCAGATCTATTCGGCCAAGACCAAATACATGAACATTGTCATATCTATTACCATGCCAACCACTCAGAGAGTTGTCATAACAGAAATATTATTCACAGTATTTCAAACATTTGGAAACCACCATTCTTACAAATCTTACTTAAAACTGGCTTAATCTACAAGTGAATGAACATAATCTGCGAGTAAAGGACTAGAGAGACAGCACAGGGCACTTAACAATGAGCCCCACCATTGTCCAGCCGCTCAAAGACAGATCGACACCTGGCTGGACACTTTACAACTGCCTTTGACACGGACAGCTTTGGTCCCGGGGACAATAGTTTTTTTGTCATATTAAAAGAAAATCTGTGTCCATTACAAGCACAACCACTGATCTCCTCCAGACACGTGCAGACTGTTCTGGAATACACTACAGATATTATGAACAACATGGTCATTCTGACATTTTACCATAATCGCTCCTGGATTCCAATAACAAGTGCCACCGCCGAGACATTTTATAGGCTGTAAACAACTTACAACATCGTTTTCTCCTGAACGAGAACATCATTAAATATTCTGTTCGCTTTATGCTCATAATGATAATCAAACAAACTGCGTGCTGCTAAATAAAACTCAATGTGCAATGTTTTGCACCTTGTACATGAAAGCTCGGAGCCCCGTTGGCTTTCATCCACATGTTCTGTTTGTTGTTCAGCTTCTATCATCTTTGTCAATAAGAGCTATGATCTCGCATTAGCATGCGTCCGGCGAAGGGAAATGGATAAAAGTGGCATAGCATTGCCATGGCGACCACATAAATGGCTCTGAGGCCGAACAATGGACAGCTCTACAGGCCCGAGTCCTGAGAGCCTCTTTCTTCACCATCCACATCTGTTGCCCCACATTCAGAATTATGGGATGTTCTGCCGGGTTTTTTTTTTTTGTGCCGCCACCCTCTTTGAAAACTGGCAGACGGCAGAATACACAAGTCTGCTGTGGAAATCAGCCAACTTCTGTTTTCTCAACAAATAAAAAAAATCCCTCAGTAATCTTACTTGTGTCTCTTGTAGAGTTTCAGAAGAGAACACAACAATGTCTCAAACTGTACTCCAAAATCTGAAATCAAAAGGGAGAGATTACAACATGAACTCAGACATTTAATTTGTCCAAGACTAAATTATCTAAACATTTTTATAGTTCTATATTCAGAAGTTTTTGCACCCATATGTTTCATATTTCACATATGGAATTAAGTAAAATATACTTGACTAAGTTAAGTAAAATTAACAAAGAAAAAAAGTTTGTCAAGTAATTTCTACTTAGTTGAAGCTTATTTTGCAATACTCTGTTTCAAGTACATTTTACTCAAACAATATAACAGTGAATCTTAAAGTGTATGCATTACTTACACTGTAAAGAAAATAATCTGTAAAATAACAGAAAAAGTACTGGCAGCCTATTACTTATCCAGTAATGGATAACGCAATGAAGTTCAAAATTCAAAATACAGGTAAAAGACCTGTAAAAAATAAATATGGGAAAATTCTGTCAAATTAATACAGTACATTGTGCTCTATTTTTACAGATTTTTTAGAGTGTAGAACATCTAAGTAAATAATACAGTATAGATATTGTGTAGACATATCTACATAACATAAGCAATATATACCTGAATACAGAGAACTCAATACTTGGTACACAATAATGGTAACATTTGTTGGATCATTTTTGAGTATGAATGTGTCATTTTGAGTAGATGTCACAAAACAGTACGTCACTAAACCTAACAGCAAAATCAACGATAAAACAGTGTAAATACAGCTGGAAAACGTTGATTTTTTTTTTGCATGCCCCAGTGCATGATGGGAACACCAGTATCAGAAAGCTGAGTAGATTTTTATGCTGCCTTCATGTGCTATCGGAAATTTCATAATTCCCACTGCAGAAATCGTGATTACGAGCTTGTTGCATTCAAGTGCTTTGTTGTCGGAGTGAACAGGAATCGACACCGGGTTTATTCTTTATTGTGAAAATCTTACTAAAACCAACATTATATGTTGTGTCACATGCACTGACAACCATAAACATTTACGAAGCCAGATAGTCCGCTTTCTGCCGATTCTGTAATTTCGGTGAAATGCAGGCTATTTTCGCTGTGTATAAAACATACAATACGCTTCCAAATGATTATTTGTATATGTAAACATGCACTACATTAATGATAAGACAAGACGATCTAGCTGTTGTGGGGAAAAATCATACCTGTCACAGCAGTAGTTCTCCCCGCCACCATATTTAAAGTTTATGGCACGCCCATCTCGGGAATTTGGGTGTCAAAATTATTTCTGAACTTCCCAGTGGTAAACATGACATCAGAGGGTGTTCATGTGCAATTTTTAACATATTTACGATGATTCTGATAGCATGTGAAGGCAGCATTAATAACATTGATATTTTACGCTTTAATTTCTACAAGCTTAAATTGAGTTGCCTGAACTAAATGATTCAGGTAGAAATGTTTTTTCTGTAGTATTTACTTCACCACAGAATAATTTTTATCAGTGTGCTTGAATGTTCAAAAAACATAATTTGTTTCCCATATTTGACATTGTTGCAGCTCCTCTCATCCCAGTCTGGCAGTAATGCTCTGTTTAGTTCCTGTCTCTATGAAGCCTCTCCTTCTGAAAAGCACAATGTGCTCTGATTGGTCAGCTGGATCAGTCTGTTGTGATTGGTCAACTGCTTCAAGTGTGTTTGGGAAAAGTCACATCTCTTACCATAACTGCGAGTTTCAACACACTACTAACTAACTCAACCAGGCCCCGTCCCTTTATTTGCATATGCCTTGGGCGGGAATTATTTAAATGAGGAATATTGTGATGTGTTCGATCCCAGAAGAAAACTGATGCATTTCAGTGAGTTCGGAAACAGTGCACACTGATATAGTGAATATCTCCCTTTGGAGTGACTTTGTGCTTTGTAACTTTGCTGAGCTTTTTCATGCTTAAACAGCAACATTACACACTAAAGAAAGTCGAACATGTAAAAAAAACAGATCAGACCCCTTTAAACAGATCATAACTGGACCTCTATGTCACCTAATCAACCTCTGAGCACTAAAATGCTCCTCTGGGATGTTCTGCCTAATGCAGCATCTCCATCAGCCCTTTCCGAAGTTATAAATGGTAGCGGCACTAGGCAACCACGGGGGTTGTGAACAGGGTAAAATTACAATATGCAAACAGTGTGGCTGCGGTCTGTGGCCGTGTGTCTAACCTCAGTTTACCTGCTAGTGTATCACTGGGGATGTTTATGCACCACAGGAAATCCAACCCACTTCAGTGGTCAGCAGGGTTTAAGCAATCACACTGACCACAACATCATATCGAAAGCTTTTAGACCTATTGTTTTTGGGATGCAAGCCAGTCGACGGGCAGATGTCGAAGTGATGCATGGAGACGTGTTCGAATGGATTAGGTGTCTACGCAGTTTTTCATGTGTAAATGAAATGTGAATGTGACTTTTCTAGCAACAGGTTTTTGATGTGACCATATGAGATGAGAATCACAGCAACAATGACCTGTAGCCACGGTCAATTCAACAGCAGTGACTGAAGCTTTTGTCCTTGCGCTATCCAGCTGGACAACGGCTTATATAAGAGAGAGACAATGAAAAAAAGGGGAGATACAAAAAGTCAGAGTGAAAGAGATACACAAAGATGGGATGGGAGGGGAAATCAGATGTAGGTTCTATCAGATGTGAATGTTCACTCCTGTGAAGCAGCAGGCAACCACAAAAAGTGCATTTACCACCTGCTTGTGTCTTTCTATACTGCTTTACTTCAATCGAAAGGTGCAGTAAAGGCCTGGGGCTGTATTCACGAAACGTCTTAAGGCTGATTTAGGAGAAACTCTTAAAAAAAATGGGTGTGTCAGTCATAATTTTAACACTCCTAAAAAGAGTATCACAAATCATTTTAGCGAGTTCACACTTACAAATGAGCGAATAGAGTTATAGAGTAAAATACGCGTATTTGGCGTGCCGCCTGAGAGGATCGAGGGCTCTGAGCTCGCAATTTAACCCAAACCCAGAGTACTCCTCCCTATCCCTGGCTGGCCGAGAGTGAGGAGTCGGGGTGGCGGAGGGATGCAGAAAAATGTTGAGGTATCTAGGTAAGTTGGCTGTGTGTATATGCCTCCTCTTGAGCTGATTAGATAGACCATTTGAACATGCTCCTCCTGAAGTTTGTTTATAAAACCTCATTTGTCACTTAAATTCTGCAATCTCTCGAGATGCAGACACGTAAAAGGCTGACAATTAGCTGAACATACAGAGCATCCGGAAAGTATTCACAGCGCTTCACTTTTTCCACATTTTGTTGTTACAGCCTTATTCCAATATGGATTAAATTAATTCTTTTTCTCAAAATTCTACAAACAATACCCCATAATGACAACGTGAAAGAATTTTGTTTGAAATCTTTGCAAATGTATTAAAAATAAAATAATACAAAATCACATAAGTATTCACAGCCTTTGCCATGACACTCAAAATTGAGCTCAGGTGCATCCTGTTTCCACTGATCATCCTTGATGTTTCTACAACTTGATTGGAGTCCACCTGTGGTAAATTCAGTTGATTGTACAGGATTTGGAAAGGCACACACCTGTCTATAAAGTCCCACAGTTAACAGTGCATGTCAGAGCACAAACCAAGCCATGAAGTCCAAGGGATTGTCTGTAGACCTCCAAGACAGGATTGTATCGAGGCACAGATCTGGGGAAGGGTACAGAAACATTTCTGCAGCATTGAAGGTCCCAATGAGCACAGTGGCCTCCATCATCTGTAAATGGAAGAAGTTTGGAATAGAGACCTGTGCGGTGCTTGCGACTGTAAATCGTTTTTATTTTGTTTTAGTTGTTTTTGTTGCTTTTGTGCAATAGATGAATAACAATTTATTTGTTTTTAGGTGTTTTATTTTTAGATATTTCTATTTTGCAGGAGTCCCGCGAATAGTTTTATTCTCCCGCAACCCGCACACACACGAGTACCTTACCGCCCGCACCCGCACTCGGCCTTCAAATCTAGTCCTGCGCCGCACTCTATTGCGTTGGGTCCCGCGAGTCCTGCGGTAGTCCCACGGGAATGCAGGTCTCTAGTTTGGAACCACCAGGACTCTTCCTAGAGCTGGCCGCCCGGCCAAACTGAGCGATCAGGGGAGAAGGGCCTTAGTCAGGGAGGTGACCAAGAACCCAATGTTCACTCTGACAGAGCTCCAGCATTTTTCTATGGAGAGATGTAATGATTCGACGAAGCAGGATTCAATTGCAAGTAAAAGATTTTGTTTATTAGGACCGTGGGTCAGAGAACGACAGCAGTGATGGAATAGTCCAGAAAGTGACGAGACACTTGGCAGCACAAGGACGCTGAGGACAGCCCGGCCCTCCGATGGAGAATGGTGACGATGGTGAAGACGACGAGCACACAGGAAACAGGCGACAGCAGGAGACACACAGGAACAGGCGGGTAAACACGGGTACATCCAACAACGCTCTGACAAATGCAAGGAGAACACAGAGAGACTAAATAGGGTGTGCTAATCAACAGCAGCTGGCGCGCTGATCAGCTGCAGCAGGTGAGACGATCAGCAGCAGCTGATCAGCGGCTCCGCCCATCCACACACACATATACACACAAGAGAGAGACAGCGAATTCATGAACCGTGACAAGAGAGGAGAACCTTCCAGAATAACAACCATCTCTGCAGCACTTCACCAATCAGGCCTGTATGGTAGAGTGGCCAGACGGAAGCCACTCCTCAGTAAAAGGCACATGACAGCCCGTCTAGAGTTTACCAAAAGGCACCTGAAGGACTCTCAGACCATGAGAAACAAAATTCTCTGGTCTGATGAAACAAAGATTGAACTCTTTGGCCTGAATGGTAAGCGTCATGTCTGGAGGAAACCAGGCACTGCTCATCACCTGGCCATTACCATCTCTACAGTGAAGCATGGTGGTGGCAGCATCATGCTGTGGGGATGTTTTTCAGGAACTGGGAGACTAGTCAGGATCAAGGGAAAGATGAATGCAGCAATGTACAGAGACATCCTTGATGAAAACCTGCTCTCTGGACCTCAGACTTGGACGAAAGTTCATCTTCTAACAGGACAACAACCCTAAGCACACAGACAAGATAACAAAGGAGTAGCTACGGGACAACTCTGTGAATGTCCTTGAGTGGCCCAGCCAGAGCCCAGACTTGAACCCGATTGAACATCTCTGGAGAGATCTGAAAATGGCTGTGCACCGACGCTCCCCATCCAACCTGATGGAGCTTGAGAGGTCCTACAAAGAAGAATGGGAAACAACTGCCCAAAAATAGGTGTGCCAAGCTTGTGGCTTTTTGGTTCATACTCAAAAAGACCTGAGGCTGTAATTGGTGCTTCAAAAAAGTATTGAGCAAAGGCTGTAAATACTTATGTACATGTGATTTTTTCGTTTATTTTTAATAAATTTGCAAAGACTTCAAACTAACTTCTTTATGGGGGGGTCATTATGGGGTATTGTTTGTAGAATTTTGAGGAAAATAATGAATTTAATAAATTTTGGAATAAGGCTGTAACACAACAAAATGTGGAAAAAGTGTAGCGCTGTGAATACTTTCCAGATGCACTGTATACTTGTTTAATTAGTGACACTTAGCCTACATTTTTATGATTAAATCACCCTCCCTTATCAGCCAATCACTGTGGGCATAGTTAGTAAGTGTGTTGACATCATCGATAGCAACAAGGTCAACCTTTCTCTTAGCTTAAGACTCCTCTCTATTCCTTAGAAAAAGTTGGTATTAGCTGCTTTGTGAATAGGTTTTAAGAAGAAACCAAGGCTATCTCATGACTAATTTGTACGTATTTGTACGAGGTGGCTAATTTGATTTGTCTAAACCGCAGTGACGGGTAGGTTTAGGGGCGGTGTTAGGGGTAGGTCATTCATACGAAATCATACAAATTAGCCACCTCGTAAAATACGTACGAATTGCTTTTACCTAAGAACTTTTACTGCTATTTTAGGAGAGCTCTTAGTGTTAAGATAAAATGTTTTTTACATTTAATATTATAAAGATATATATTTTACAGTACAACTAATAATAATATTTATTTTTAGAAACTCTATTTATGAACATTATGAGAAATTACTATTGTAATATTACTATTTTACTAAATAAAATATAATAAATAAATAAAATAACCTACAACAATTATTATCATTATCATTATTATCAGTAGCTATTATAATCATTATTATTATTACTGTTTTAAAAGAATGTGTACAACAACAAACAAAAATAAAACATTATATAAAAAAAAAAGTCGCTTTTGAATTTAAATTGGCAAATGCTTAAGAGTCTATGATTAGATCATTATTATAATGATTTTTTTAATGTTTCTAGCATGTTATATGTTTGGCAACAATACAAGATCTGGACCAAAAATGTACGCACCTCTTGATGGAAATAATCTCACAGCATTTATTTTCATAAAGATGTGCATGAATTTTTGGTCAACATCATTAATAAATATAATAAATATGTATTATTTACTATTATTATTACTATTAATAATAACAACAACTGTAATTATAATATTAAAATAATTAAATATTAAAATGAAAAGAAAAAAAACTATCCTATAATAATAATTATTTATTTTATATTATTATTATTATTATTATTATTACCATTCAGGTTTTTGGGGGGCAGAAGTAAAACATTTGGAGACGAAAAATGGCAATGCTAAACTTGCACACTTCACTTTTAAGTTGTATATTTAACCCAGAATGTTCCTTTACCAGCTAGCCTAACCTATATTTTCTTATTTTTCCCTGTCACGCTTCCAGATGTTCACAAACTCACTTAGCAAATGCAAGTCACCTTAAACACAATTGCTCCGTCCCAAGCCTATCACAACTAATTACATTTCTTCAGCAGGTTTTGGATGGCTTAGCGAGTTCTGTCACGGTCAACGTGTCATCACCTCCGAGCTCCAGATGTCTTTACCGCCACAGCGCTTCAAACAGATCTGCTTTAGCTTAGCTACGAGGAACCAAGCCGTGCTTCTACACAGAAGGAGCCTCACCTCCGGGCATCCATATTGATCCAACAAATTTGCCACAAATCATTTTACAAATGCCTGGCGGGGGGCTATAGAAGCGAGTGGAAATGCTCCCATTCAGACTCGCTATGCTCCTGTGGAGACTGAATCCCGGTGCCTGGCTTGTTGGAGTGTGCTGACAGGCTCTGATCCCCCGACCATCTGTGGGGTGGGCTGGCCTGCGTTCAGGAGCCCTTTGTGTCCTCTGAAGCTCGGTGAATTCAACAGTAACTAAAAATTAGAAAGCAGAAAGCGCAGCAAAGAAAGGAGCTGGCAGACACCCATAGTTCAATCACAGGCCATTCAGAAGATTAGCATAAAGAGACGAGCCAACTGCAGCGTGTACGAACGGAAAAGCCATCCTGATGGTTTTGCGACTCCTGATGCCATTAAAGATTGTCAGGAAAAAGTTGAAGAAGCGACTAATGAAATACACATTTTGGATACGCACTAAGCGGTCAGCGTTTCAGACCCTTGACTTCACTGTACGCTACTTAGCAAATGGATGGAGAAGTTATCACAAACCAGCTGTGTAGTTCAAAGTCAAGAGACTAATCGGAAGTCATTTGGGATGCGCTTTCGCTAGAGGCGGTCCTTTGAACGAGCTCAAACAGGATGCTGGGATTGGACAGGTGTAGTGGAGACGTAGGCAGCTGGAGACACTCGTGGGCCGCAGATGTGCGCTGCCGCAGTGCTGAGGGTCACTGTCGTGACCGGGCCCGGCTGGTGGCCGCTGCTCTTTGGAAAGAGATGGAAAAGAGTTAGCTGATTTGGCCAGTCGGTTTCAGAAGGGTCTGATTATTCATTAATCTTAATTGTTCCCGGTGCACAGCCGTTCACGGTTGCCATTAGCTGGAGGGATGACATGCAGTCTTCTTTTCCTGAGGGAAAAGAGGAATTACTAATGAAACTACATTTATTTTCAGAAAAAAAAGAAAAGTGATACTTTCCCCTGCAAAACTTGCCACCAGGATGCTAAGGTGCTGTCGTTGGTTGCCAGAATGTTGCTATGCTGTTGCTAGGGTGTTCTAGGTGTTTTTTAGGATGTTGCTATACCATTACTATGGTGTTGTAAGTGTATTTTAGCATGTTGCTATGCTGTTGCTAGGGTGTTCTAGGTGTTTTTAGCACTATGCCATTGATGTGGTGCTGTAAGTGTATTTTAGCACGTTGCTATGCTGTTGCTAAGGTGTTCTAGTTTTTTTTGCACTATCCTATTAATATGGTGTTCTAAGTGTATTTTAGCACTTTGTTCTGCGGTTTCTAGGGTGGTGTTGTAGGTGTATTTAGCACGTTGCTATGTTGTTTCTAGGGTGTTCTATGTGGTTTTTAGCACTATGCCATTACTATGGTGCTGTAGGTGTATTTAGGATGTTGCTATGTTGTTGCTAGGGTGATCTGGATAGTTTTTATCACTATGCAATTACTACGGCGTTTTAAGTGTATTTAGTACATTGCTATGCTGTTGCTAGGGTGTTCTAGGTGGTTTTTTAGCACTATACCATTACTATGGTGTTTTAAGTGTATTTTAGCACATTGCTAAGCTGTTGCTAGGGTGGTCTATGTGGTTTTTAGCACTATGCTATTACTATGTTGTTGTAGGTGATTTTAGCATGTTGTTATGCTGTTGCTAGGGTGTTCTAGGTGGCACTATACCATTACTATGCTGTTTTAAGTGTATTTAACACATTGCTATGCTGTTGCTAGGGTGTTCTAGCTAGGTGGTTTTAGCACAGCTTGCTATGTGGTTGCTATGATGTTCTACATGAATTTTAGCACATAAGTAAGCGGTTCCTAAAGTGAAAGAGTGAAAATCAAGTTTGAACCATTAGAAAAGCTTAGAAAAGTGAGGGTTTGCACCAACTTTTAAATACTTAAAGCTTAAAGTAGTGGTTTGATCAAAGCATGAGCAACAGTAATACTGATGCTTGCATTAGAAAACACCATTAATAAATCTCTACTCAGTGCTTAGTTACTAATACAATCCCGTCATAAGTTGAGAATTTAAACGGAAAAATAAACAGTAACTTATAAAGGAATGGATATTGTATTTAGCAATATCACATTATGATACATTACACATTAAACAGTGTTATACTATGGGGCTGTTGAATGCTTGAATCTGATTGGTTGACGAACGTTCTAAGGTGTTCAATTATTTTCAGGGAAACTAATGCGGCTAATGTAGTTCCAGGCAGGTCTTGATCGCATTACAGTTCCATATCACTTCGCCAAATGATTTCAGTTATTTCAAAAGTCCTACAGCCGACAACAGCAAAAGAACCAAAACACACAACGACACTGACCAAGCAAATAAATATAGTAAACAATACGATAAAAACGACAAATTATTTCCATGTTTTTTCCATAAAATTACATTTTATTATGTACAGAAAGCACATACTCCTTCTCCCGCTCTCTCACTCACTCAAACGCACACACATACAGTACGGACACACACTCGCACAGAAACGTGTGTCAGTGCTGCTCTGCAGATTTTATCAGTAAAATAGATTAGCAACTTAAAAGCTACATGACATTTCTCACTAGCGATGTAATAATGTCGCTGTTCTTGAAGCAGATAAACTTACAGTTTCGCTATTAGTAGAGACGCTGATGCCCAACACTGTTGAGAAACGCACAGACTCAGGTAATTCATGCGCTTAATCACTCTCTAATAACTGCATTAATAACAGCATTAGTCTGTTATCAGTGGCTCAAACCTCCGTTACTAGCTCTAAAATTACATTTTGGAATTAGCAACGGAGGCTTGGGTTTAGATGTGTAAGAAATTAGTCCTACACACAAGAGCGTTTTAAGGTCAAAACCTGACAAATGTCTTGAAATGCATCATCTGAACGATGTCTTGAGGTAACCATAGTATAAGCGGAATAACTGACTCTGGGCCATTGAATTATCAGAAAATAATGTACACACACTTTGTGTCGTGGCTGCATTACCACCTCGGGGTGTGCATTATTTTCTAATAATTCAACGGACTGGAGTCAATTATTCCATAAGTTCATGCAAGTGTATATTGTATACTGATATGTTCACATGTGTGAAATAATTGAACAGGAAATTACCACCACATGTGTGAGATTATAATTTATAGGGAAGATGGTGAAATTTGCAGAACAGTTGCACCAGCCCTTAACTCAAATAAATCCCCCAAACCCCAATCTCCCCCTCTCTCCTGTAATAAAGATGTGTGGAAGTATGTGTATATTTCTGTAAATGCACCAGTGATGGAAAGGTAAAGTGTCAGTGAGGAAAGGTAAACAGGAAGTGTGCAGTCTCCCCACAACACACACACACAATCATACACACACCAAAATTTTGATTTATATTTACATGCACATGTTTACTCACCATTACACGAAAAGAAGCAGAGCCATCTAAAAAATGGAAAGAAAAAGAGTTTAGTTTATGTGGTTTTTGTGTATTTGTATTCAAATATCAGCAATAACTTGCATCAAATGTTTGCTGTAAATCAGTTTACACAAATATTTGCATAAGCTTTAAACAAACAGGCCAGCGAGACACAACAGCAGTGTTCCCAACAGCTCGACTCACAGCGGCTCCTCTGTATGTCGGGGGGCCGCATCTCATAACCTCCAACATGTGGTCAGCTCTTATTATTTTAACTGCTTCCAGTGACTTTAGATCCTGGTGACCTCGAAGTGCAATCAAGAACAGGAATGGACACATTAAAAAGCCAAGCGCAGGACAGCTTAGGTTACCACCCTATGAAGAACAAAGACAAAACAACATTTTAGAAATGCATTTACTCCAATTGCAATTCCACTCTTGTAAATAAAACAAAGTCATCTAAATATTTGAACAAAATCAGGTTGATTAATTAATTGCAGTTTTGAGTTATTAAATGTTTTGGTGTAACATCAACTTCTATAGAAATCATAATACATTAAGGAAAGGAAAATGTGATTAATTTGTACATTTTTTGTTTATTTTTTAAGTTAAATTGCAATTAAAATATGACACAAAAGAGAAAACAAACAGTAATGAGACCTATTATTAATGAAAGCCTAGTACAAAAAGTACTAAATATATTATTTAATATAAAATAACATTTAATCAATTGATTAATTATTTTTATGTTTTATGTATACACTGATCAGGCAGAACATTATGACCACCTTCCTAATATTGTGTTGGTCCCCCTTTTGCTGCCAAAACAGCCCTGACCCATCGAGGCATGGACTCCACTAGACCCCTGAAGGTGTGCTGTGGTATCTGGCACCAAGATTCTTTAAGTCCTGTAAGTTGCGAGGTGGGGCCTCCATCGATCGGACTTGTTTGTTCAGAACATCCCACAGATGCTCGATTGGATTGAGATCTGGGGAAATTGGAGGCCAAGTCAACACCTCAAACTTGTTGTTGTGCCACAGCCACCAGGGAATACCGTTTCCATGAAAGGGTGTACATGGTCTGACACAATGCTTAGGTAGGTGGTACGTGTCAAAGTAACATCCACATGGATGGCACCCAAGATTTCCCAGCAGAACATTGCCTAAAGCATCACACTGCCTCTGCCGGCTTGCCTTCTTCCCATAGTGCATCCTGGTGCCATGTGTTCCCCAGGTAAGCGACGCACACGCACCTGTATGACGAATCACATGCCCACTGTTGGCGCTTTCGGCGGTGGACAGGGGGTCAGCATGGGCACCTTGACTGGTCTGCGGCTATGCAGCCCCATACGCAACAAACTGCGACTGTGTATTCTGACACCTTTCTATCAGAACCAGCATTAACTTCTTGATTAATTTGAGCTACAGTAGCTCGTCTGTTTGATCGGAACACACGGGCCGGCCTTCACTCCCCACATGCATCAATGAGCCTTGGCCGCCCATGAACCTGTCGCCGGTTCACCACTGTTCCTTCCTTGGCCCACTTTTGATAGATACTGACCACTGCAGACCAGGAACACCCCACAAGAGCTGCAGTTTTGGAGATGCTCTGACCCTGTCGTCTAGCCATCACAATTTGGCCCTTGTCAAACTCGCTCAAATCCTTACGCTTGCCCATTTTTCCTGCTTCTAACACATCAACTTTGAGGACAAAATGTTCACTTGCTGCCTAATATATCCCACCCACTAACAGGTGCCGTGATGAAGAGATAATCAGTGTTATTCACTTCACCATAATGTTATGCCTGATCGGTGTGTATATATACCCAACCATTTATAATATTTACTTAATCTCCACTGTTTTTGTTTATTGACATTAATTGTAATTTTTACTTTGCATGAAAAAATTATCTCAAATTAAATTAATGATAAATGATAAAGTAGTATTTTTTTATTTCAAAACAAAACAAACAAAGAAAAATGATGTGGCTGAAATAATGAAGAACATGAAAACTGTACATGAGCATTAGTGAACGAACAAATGAATGAACATGAGCACTGTGCTCTGATGTGCTCTCAAGGCTTACATGTGTGTTGTTTTTCTTCCTGAAGTTTTTACATGGAAAAAGTGAAGCATACTCTGGGGAAGGAGACAAGCGGTGGTGAGGGTGCCCAACTGGTAATGTTTACAGCAGCTGTCATTAACCGAGTGCACACTTCCTGACCAGAGAGCTATCCACCAATCTGCTGCAGTGTTATTAATGAAAGCCAGATACTTTAAGCTACTGACAATTCACAAACTTCCTCTACGTCCGATTATTTTTTATTTTTTTTTAGCACAGAACACCCTAGCGACCACCCAGAAAAACATAGCGACACCCTTGCAATCACCCAGAATAACCTAGCGACACCCTAGCAACCTTATAGAACACCTTACAAATATCAACACAGAATGTCCAGAATACCATAGCCAGAGCATTGTGAATACTTGACTGTTGTTTAGCTGCGATATTAAAGTATAAATCCATAATGTTTATATCTGAGCCCTGTTCTGGAACATTATCATATTTATTGAAGCCAGGCTGTTTGCTGACAGTGAAGGGAACCTGTGCGAAACTAGTAGTCCCTCAGAAACCCAATCCATCCACATAGGTCATCTCTCATAAAGCAGTCTCGTGAGCGATGTGGAGAGAGGAAGTTACAGCGACCCAGGGACACACAACTCTTTCCCCTTCCTAAAACACCAGTTATCCTCTCGCTGTGGATTATCATGTACGTTCCCACATGTGTTAATATCATTTAATGCCATCCTTTAAAAAATATATCAATACACAGGTGTATGAGTGAAGACACAACTTTTCCAGAACACACATAATGCTTTTTTTTTATATGCTGCAACAAAACTAGCTCGGTACCTGTATTTGTTTTTATAAGAATAAAATGTGATAAATAATTTAAGGGTACTTGTGGCTAACAATAAATAAGACATTCCAAAGATAAAATGATTTTATATATATATATATATATATATATATATATATATATATATATATATATATATATATATATATATAAATTATTAATATTACACACACACACACACACACACACATATACATTTTATATATAATTATTATTTAGAATATATCATATAGAATTATATAATAAAATAATTAATTATAAGTATATGAAAATTGGTTAAAAATATAAATAAAACACTATATACTGTATACTAACATATACATTTTAAAATAAAATAAATGTATTCTATATTATGAATATATATTATTATATATGTATATATACATACTGTGTGTGTGTATATATATATCTTTATGTAATTTTTTCATCTCCACTTTTATTGTTTATTGACAATTTATTGTAATCTTTACTTTGCATAAAAATTATATACAATTAAATAAATTATATACATTTCATATATAATTATAAATATATAATTATTATTTAGAATATATTATATAGAATTCTATAACAAAATAATGAATTATAAATATATGAAAATTGGTTAAAAATATAAATAAAATATATACTAATATTTACATTTTAAAATAAATGTATTATATATCATGAAGATATATGATTATATATGAATATATACATACTGTATGTATGTGTGTGTATATATAAATAATTGTTTATATATATATATATTCATTTTATATCTAATTATACATATATAATTAATTATATAGACTTATATATAATAAAATAATTAATTACAAAAGTATGAACATTTGTTTAAACATAAATAAAATAAATAGCTAATTATATATTTATAATTATATATCAAATATGTAGCTTTTATATTAAAAGAAAAGTTTTATATATCATGAATATATATATATATATATACACATATATATTAATATTATATATTATTATACTGTGTGTGTGTATATATGTATATAAATAATAATAATTAATATATTAATTAATTAATTATATATATATATTCTATAATTCTATATCATTATATAATAACATTATTAATTATAAATCTATAGAAATGTGTTAAAAATATAAATAAAATATATATCTTTCTTTTTATAATGAATTTATAGTTTCCTGAACAAGGTGTAAAGAGGTTTAACTAGTTAATATGTTGCACAAATGTTCAATCGATGTTCCAATTTCCGCTGAAACTTCCAGTGGGCATCTCAAAGGCACAATGAGAGAAATATACTACTCCACTCTTGCCTGCAGATTTTTCTCATAAAAAAGCCTTTGATAGTTTAGCCATCTGGTCAGAGCCTTGAAAAAATCCTCATAAAAGAGGCCCAAATAAGGTCAGAGGTCACCCCCTCCCAGGGTCAGGAGGCCCTTGAAGGTTGTTATAGTGGACCTTGCTGAAGCTGTCAACCACAGTCCACATGAAAAATTAATGTGCGTCTTCCTTTTTAAACATGTATTTCATTACAGTTAACAAAAGATGTGGCTCAAGTTCTCTGGTTTGAAACGGCAGATCGGCAACAAAATTGATCTGTGGCTGTGAGGAAAATGAGATTAGTACAAACATATCACATATAATCAGCGAAAACATTGATTTGATGTGTCCTTCTGAGGAATAAGACATTAGACTGAATGTTAATGACATGTTCCCTTGCAACACAATGTGAATGTCAGTGATGTAATGTGGCAATGTGAGGTAATAGATCATGATTTGACATATTTGTTTAGGTATACGCTGTCATTTATCAACCAGTGCAGTGACATTCCAGGCATAGCTGCAGTTTAAGACTGGTTAATCTGGGAGATCTGGTAAGAGACACGCATCAGCAAATAAAACGTCCTCAGATAACCGGACTCTGCTATGACTGAAGGTTAATAAATTAAATCTTAGGGAAGAATACATTTTTAGGACAGTTCACTCCAAAATGAAAATTCTATCATAATTTATGCACCCTCATGTCATAATGTGTGTGTGTGTGTACATATATATATATATATATATATATATATATATATATATACATACATACACACACATATAAAACATAAACAAACTTTGTTAGATGCGATTAATCAATTTGGCAGCACTAATTTTATATTAATATATATATATTCAATGTAATCATAATTTATATTATAATACTAATGTGTATATATAATAATGATATATATATATATATATATATATATATACACATACACATATATTCAATATAATGATATATTAAATATAATATAATAATATATAATATATTTTCAATATAATAATAATTTGTGAAAATTTCAATTACAAGAATTTATATTATTAAATAATTAAATATTTTCTCTTTTTAATAATATATCCAATATAATAATATATTTATTATAATATAGATTATATTGAATATATATATATATATATATATATATATATACATATATATATATATATATATATATATATATATATATATATATATAATAAATTATTATTATATTGAATATATATTATTATTGTTATATTATATTGAAAAAAAAAATATATATATATATATATAATAATAATTTGTGGCATAATTTCAAGAATTAATATTATTAAATATTTTTTTTAATAATTTTAATAATATATTCAATATAATAATATATTTATTATAATATAGATTAAATTGAAAATAAATAAATAATAATAATATATATATATATATATATATACAGTACTGTGCAAAAGTCTTAGGCACGTTGGTATTTTCACACGAAAAATGTTTTTAAGCCAGTTATTTATATCTTTTACTGTAGTGTGTCAGTAGGAAATATCACTTTACATTTCCAAACATTCATTTTGCAATTAATTGTAATAATCCAGTGAGATTATTATTTTTTTTTTTTATGCACAAGAAGTCTGATAGCAGCCGGTGTGATCTGATCTCACCATCATCGAGTTTGATTACATGAAGAAACAGAAAAAACTGAGACAGACTAAATCCAGAAAAACTAAGGCAACGTCTCCCAGACACTTGAGGAAACCTTCCTGCAAAACTACAGTACTGTGAAAAGTTTAGGCACTTGTCAGAATGCTTTAAAGTGAGAATGCTGTCAAAAATAATAACATAAATAGCTTTTATTTATGAATTAACTTCTATTAACTAAATCAAATCGATATTTGGGGTGACCACCCTTTGCGTTTAAAACGGCTTTTGTCACCTGCATCTATTCCTACACCTATTCATGTAGTTTTGCAGGAAGGTTTCTTCAAGTGTCTTGGAGACGTTGCCACAGTTCTTCTGGATTTAGTCTGTCTCAGTTTTTTATGTTTCTTCGTGTAATCACAGACAGACTCAATGAAGATGAGATCAGATCTCCATGTGGAGCATAGAGACTATTGTCAGACTCTTTATGCATACAAAAATCTCACTGGATTATTAAAATGAATGGCAATTAATTTATAAATGTAAACTGATATTTCCTACTGACACACTACAGCAAAAGATATAAATAACTGGCTTAAACCCACTTTTTGTGTGTAAAAATACTAGCGAGCCTAAGACTTTTGCACAGTACTGTATATATATATATATAATTCTTGTATTTGATATTATGCCACAAATTATTATTATATTAAATATATATATGTTTATTCAAAAGAGAAAATATTTAAATATTTAATAATAATACTAATTCTTGTAATTGATATTATGCCACAAATTATTATTATTATTAAATAATTAAACATTTTCTCTTTTTAATAAACATATAAATAAATAAATAATACATTTTGACTTTTACAATAAGGCACTTAAACTGACATTGTAACAAAAAAATGCAGAAAAACATTACATTGGTGACAGTGAATTATTAGAAAGTTCATTCACCTAGAACAGAAGTCTCAGCAAAAAATTGTGATTTAACTTTAAAACTCAAATAATAACCATATGTAAATGTAAGTATTTTAACAAAATACAAGCTTCACATTTGTGATCGTAAAGCCTCGAAGTGCTACTGTACTACCTGTTTAGTTCCATTAAAAGAGCCTGGATGACTCATTTCTGAGCTAATCAACGTTATGCCACAAATGATTACCTTTTATTAAACCCAGACCATTCCTATAAAGGTTTCATTGTTTTATGAAAATTTTGGTGCCATATCTATGAAAGTAGTTTTCAATCTCTTGAACAAACAGTTAATTCTGAACTACTGCAGTTTCAAAAATACGGCCTGGCTTAGAAACTCGTAAACTTTGGTTTGCATTCTTATCATCTACAGAGCATTAATGGTGCCTGTGGTTAACCCTGACCTATCCAGGGCTTGTCATTACAAAATGACTGCAGATGAAAGGCAGACACTGGAAACGCTCTGTGAAGACATTCGGGAGTTCATGGAAAATGGCACCTTTTACTTTGACATGGGATTCGGGACGCTTTAGCTCTTATACCATAAAGAAACCCTCAAAACAGAGTAAAAGTATAGTATGTACTGTAGATACCATGGTACCATCATCATATGTCCATCTAGTAGCATCACTGTAATGCCAAAGTAAAAAAAAATTGTAAGAGAACTGTTCGGTATAATAGGAATTCTGTATTGGTCACTTCTCTGAACTGTCCTACAGTTCCTCTTCCCAAACAAAAACAAGTTCGTTATGAGAAGACACGGGATAAACATTTCCCTGAGATCTCTCTATCAGTCGAGTTCCTGTTCCTCATGTCACAAAAAACACAAACACATGTTTAGCACTGGCCT
Organism: Rhinogobio ventralis; assembly: GCA_039654625.1. Taxonomy (NCBI): domain Eukaryota; kingdom Metazoa; phylum Chordata; class Actinopteri; order Cypriniformes; family Gobionidae; genus Rhinogobio; species Rhinogobio ventralis. The sequence continues at coordinate 7,553,425 of CM077203.1, forward strand.
TACTCGTCATCACAGAAAAATATAAAACAGATGCATCCATTAGGATGAGCCCTGATCTGTAGCATGAGACAAACAGATTATCACTAGTATCTCTTCACCTCTTCAGATATATTTACCTCTTCTGCTTATTGCTACTCAGTTCAGAATGGCAGCGATTGACTACGCCTCAGTTAAAACCAATAGAGGCAACAGCAAATGATACTCGCAGGGGTGTCGTGTTTCTAGGGGAACTGTGAGGGTTCTGGGATACGATGTGCTCCATTTAACAGCACGGATAGACATGACTGACCAAAACTATACACATACATACAAGAGAGCACTCAAAGCAAAACATCAACCGTGAACTATGATGCTCTTGGGTTACCTGTGTGAACACACGCTGTGGGCGGCATCGCAAACTATACGTTTGATAGATTTATGGGATAATTTGGGACTTTTCTCTCGAGAAAAGAGAAGTAAGGCAAGTTTTTAAGGTTGCATTGGAAGTATATACTTTGAGTACTGTTGGATTTGAGTTGGACTAAAATAAATAAATAATAAAAATACATACAAAAATAAAAAGGAATGGCAGTCAGTTGGTTTGGGTTATGGATTTTGAAATATTCAGAAATAAAATAAAACAAAAACAAAAAATAAAATAAAAATATTTATGAAGAGAAAAAAAAATGTAATAAAACAATATAAATAATAAAATAAAGATAGATAAAATAGAAAAAAGAAGACATAAAACAGTGTTGTGGATTTTGAAATAATTCTGGAGAGGAAAACAACCCAGAAGACAGGGAAAAAAAATTGGATGGATGGATGGATGGATGGATAGATAGATGGATAGATGGATAGATAGATGAATAGATAGATGGATGGATGGAAGATGGATAGATAGATGAATAGATGGATGGATGGATAGATAGATAGATAGATAGATAGATAGATAGATAGATAGATAGATAGATAGATAGATAGATAGATAGATAGATGGATGGATAGATAGATGGATAGATGATGGATGGATGGATGGATGGATGGATAGATAGATGAATAGATGGATGGATGGATGGATAGATAGATAGATAGATAGATGGATGGATGGATGGATAGATGGATAGATGAATAGATAGATGGATGGATGGATAGATGAATGGATAGATAGATAGATAGATAGATAGATAGATAGATAGATAGATAGATAGATAGATAGATAGATAGATAGATGGGTGGATGGAGAGATGGAGAGATGGAGAGATGGATGGATGGATAGATAGATGGATAGATAGATGGATGGATGGATGGATGGATAGATGGAGAGATGGATAGAGGGATGGATAAATGGATGGATGGATGGATGGATAGATGGATAGATAGATGAATAGATAGAAGGATGAATGGGTGGATGGATGGATGGATGGATAGATGGATAGATAGATGAATAGATAGATGAATAGATAGATGGATGGATGGATGGATGGATGGATGGATAGATAGATAGATAGATAGATAGATAGATAGATAGATAGATGGAGAGAGGGATGGATAGATAGATGGATAGATGGATAGATGGAGAGATGGATGGATGGATAGATGGATGGATGGATAAATGGATGGATGAGATAGATAGATAGATAGATAGATAGATAGAAATAAAATAAAAGTAATAAAATAATCTAAACAAACAAAATAAAATTCTGAAAAGAAAACTAACACAGACTCTTATGAAACCAGCTTTCTCACTGAAATTATGAGAACGGAAATTTCCGAGCATTAAAACAAATGCCCATGAGTATTTAGCATTCCCAAGGTTTTGGCTTGTTAAAATAAAGCAATATGAACGTTCTGATTAAAAAAATGGGCGGGAAATTCCATGTGACAGTTACAACTAAAGAACCATTTTCTCATAATCAACATGATCCAAGAGAGGGAAAACAAACAAACAGTTTTTCTCACAGAGATCCGCCTGAGGGGGGTGGGGGTGGGGGTCTTCATTAGAGCATGTGGTTATTAATCTTCTCTAATTGCAGGTTTCTGTTTCTCAAACTGCGGCAGCTGGATTTTTATCATTTATCATGTGTTTTGAGTCCAGCTGGCCATCTACAGCTCTTGTGATACCACTTCTATGAAGTAATGACCCAAAAATTACAAAAAAATTTATTATTTCATTATATACTCACCCTCATGTTGCTTCAAACCTTCACACAGTTCTTTGCCATTCAATGACGGCACTCAAGCTCCTAAAAGATCCCAGAAAAAACTAAAATTACCATAAAAGTAGTGTGCTCTATGGCTACTACTTATTGCATGACTCCAAAAGACTCAAATCAGCATATTAGAATGATTTCTGAATGTATAAATCAAATCATTACACAAGCGTTTATATCTGCGTTTCCAAAAATTGAGGTCATGGAAACATGCAATCTGTGTTAGATGCATTTTAAGTTGCATTCCACGTGTTGCACAAAGCAGGAATGCTCTTTTGGGAAGGAATGCATCATGCAGGAATAATTGCCCTCATCCCTCTCTGGGCACTCAGTTAAAAGAGATTCAGATGGTTTGTAATCTCTCCTCACCACCCCTCCTCCTATGAAAGAAAGAGCGAGAGGGGGGCTGGGTGTGTTTGAATTGGGAGAGCTAATGGGTCAAAGGAGGGTGGGGACATCTACACACCCGCAAAACAAACGAGATTAGTCTAATGCTTTACAATCAAATTAAAATGGTTCGATCGGAATATGTCGAAAAAGTGCAGGGTTCTGTTATAGTATCTCAAATTTAGGGATGCTGATCAAAGATTGAACTCTACTGGCCTGTTCATGTTCCCAAAGGCCAGCATTATGGCAAAACTGTTCATTGGCTGTGGGTCATCTTTCAGAGTGATCACATGGGTTGGCCTAACTTTTCACATCACATGATTAGAAGTTACAGTGGGCGATCAGACTGTCTAGACTCATATCACTAGTAAAGCATGACGTTTTTATACTCGATTTTAGTGCCCATGCAATTGTGAAGTGTTCAACCCAATTATTCTCTTCTAAACTGGGTATATTTCAGTATTTGCATGTAATGTACCAGAAATGAACAAACATTGTTTGTCATTGTTACATATGTTACTATAGTAATAAATTAAGCATTTTTACATGCAACTAACCCTAAACCAAACCTAACCCTAAACCTAACCCTATAGTAAGTACATGTAGTTATTACTTAATATTATTATAATTAAATGTATAATTACAGTGCAACAAAAAAAGTGTAACCAAAATAACTTTATAATAGCCTTGGATATAGAAACTGTATTTGTCTTAAAGACATTTTGGTAACACTTTAGTGTCCTTGTTACATGTTACATGCACTTACTATATTAATAACTATAAATTATGTATAATTACATGCAACTAACCCTAAACCAAACCGTAATCCTAACCCTATAGTAAGTACATGTAGTGAATTATTAATACTCAGTACTTAAATGTATAATTACACTGTAACACGGACACCTTAAAATAAAGTGTAACCGACATTTATTACTAGGGTTATTATAGTGTATACATTTTATAGAAAAAAAATTATAATTATAATAGTGTATATATATATATATATATATATATATATACACTATTATAATTATAATTTTTTTTCTATAAAATGTATATATGTGTTTTTTTATTATACTTTTCATTTTACTATTTTAGAAACATACATTTTTTTCAATGTTTTTGTTTTTATATTTCAACATTTATTTAATGATTTAATTTTGAGTAATTTGGCCCCCCATACTTAGGGCTGCCAAACTTCATTTGCTTAACTTGTTTTTCTTTTGACTTTTTCTCTTCTGTGAAACAAAAAACCCCCAGACATTTTTGCCTTTGTTAGACTTTTTTTTTAATCTTTGAGAGTGAGTAAATGATGACACAATTGTCATTTTTAGGGTGAACTATCCCTTTCCAAACTCATTCCAAACTATCCCAGTGAAGTACAGGATAACTGCTTAAGTGGTGATATTTAGGCATTTGGCTAGTTGTTTACCAGTTGTTTATATCTGGACTGTGTCCACTTGTAGCTGTGTGGCTCTATATTTGGCCTCTTGATGGTTTGATAAGGCAGTGTTTCTCTGTAACTGTCTGGCATATCGTCACCTCTCTCTCTCACGCACACACACCCACACACATGCCGGATTTGTGTAGAATGGTGGGAGGTCTGGCGACCCACCCTGGTGAACACCGGAAGAGGAAGACTCTCTTGCTGAGGACTGACCCCCCTGCATATGCCCAATCACCTGAGCTCATCCTCAGCATGGATAATAACCTCATAATTCACATAGAAATGAGCATTCAGTCATCATTTACTCACCATAATGTCATCCCAAACCTGTATGACTTCTGTGAAGCACAAAAGATAATGTTTTATGAATTTTTTGAGTAGGCCTAAATGTGGACTAATTTCATTATTTCTCTTTAATATTTTGATTGCACACATTTTTTTGTTTTTTGACACATAATATGTAATTTTTCTCAGTAGGATTCTATCATAAGTCCATGAGGAGGTGTAGCATGTGCTCATACACAGAGCAGCATGGAGCTCCATGTGTCCGTGTTGTGGATTCAAATTCTCTTGCTTTCTCACAGCACTACTAGTGGCTGCTTGGTGTAACTGCAGGCTGTGTTGAGTTACAGAAGACCTTCCACTGCATTATAATGGAGCTTTTCTTTCTGGGTTTATAACAATATACCACAATTACCTTAGTCTTACTTTGGATCCATGGCAATATGAGCAGATATATCATGCTGTCATATGGCGCAACTGCTTCAGTGACCCGAGTTTCAGTATCGGCTTAAGGTCCTTTACCGATCATAGTCTTATCTCTCCTCTCCCACCTCTGCTTTCTCCTTCACTGTCCTATTAAACACAAGTCAAAAATGCCAAATAAATAAATGAAAACATTAAAATGGCCTCACTTTGGTAAGTAATTAAACATAATAAATAGCAAATGTAAAAAAAAAATGACGAGTTTAAATCTTACTAGTAATCTAGTAAAGCATGATGTGTTAAAATTTGATTTAAAGTTACATTTTAGTGCCCAATTGTGAAGTGTACAACCCAATCATCCTCTTGTAAACTTGGTATATTTCAATATTTGCATGTAATGTACCAGAAATGAACATCAAAAATAACTTTAGTCTTGGATATAGAAACTGTATTTGTCTTAAAGACATTTCCTACTAAGGTTAGTATAGTTTAGATATACAGTTGTGGTCAGAATTATTGGCACCCCTGGTAAATATGATCAAATATGGCTGTAAAAAATAAATCTGCATTGTTTATCCCTTTTGATCTTTTATTTTTTTTAAAATCACAAAAATCTAACCTTTCATTGAAGTAAAAGAATTGAAAGTCGGGGGTAAATCACATTATGAAATAAATGCTTTTCTCCAAAACATGTTGGCCATAATTATTGGCACCTCTAGAAATTTTTATGAGTAAAATATCTCTGAAGTATATTCCCATTATTATTTACATTTTTTAGCACACCAGGGTGACTAGGAACATGAAATTGTCCAGCTATGATGTCTTGTTCCACAGGAGTATAAATATGAGGAAGTACAAAGGCCAAATTCCCTTAATCATCCATCACAATGAGGAAAACCAAAGAATATAGTTCTGATGTGCAGCAAAAGATTGTTGAGCTTCACAAAAATAGCTAAAGCATTGAAAATCCCCATTTCCACCATCAGGGCAAAAATTAAGAAGTTCCAATCAACTAAAGATGTTACGAATCTGCCTGAAAGAGGATGTGTGTCTATATCGTCCTAATGCACGGCGAGGAGGAAAGTTTAGAAAGTTTGAGTGGCCAAAGACTCTCCAAGGATCACAGATGGAGAATCGCAGAGATTAGTTGAGTCGTGGGGTCAGAAAGCCTAAAATAAATATATATCAAACAACCCCTACATCACCACATGTTGTTTGGGAGGGATTCAAAAAAATCCTTCTTGCTCATCCAAAAAACAAACTCCAGCATATTCAGATCAGACACGACTGGAGCTTCAGTCCACCAGATGTGTTTGGTGCAAACAGGGATAAAAAGTACCCCATGCCCACGGTTAAAAATACCGCTGGATCTTTAATGGTGTGGGCCTATTTTTTTGCTGGAGGTCCTGGACATCTTGTTCAGATTCATGGTATCATGGATTCTAGCAAATAACAACAGATAAAAAATCAAAACCTGACGGCCTCTGCTAGAAATCTTATAATGGGCCGTGGTTGGATCTTCCATCAGGACAAAGATCCAAAACAAACATCAAAATCAACACACAAATGTGTCACTGAACACAAAATGAAGCTTCTGCCATGAACATCCCAGTCCCTGACCTGAACCCTTTAGAAAATTAGTGGGTGAACTGAAGAGAAGCACCAACATGGATCTGGGAATCTGAAGGATCTGGAGAGATTCTGTACGGAGGAATGATCTCTGATCTCTTGTCAGGTGTTCTCCAAACTCATCAGGCATTATAGGAGAAGACTTAGAGCTGTTATATTGGCAAAAGGAGGTTGCAAAAAGTATTTAATAAAAGGATGCCAATAATTATGGCCAACGTGTTTTGGAGAAAAGTATTTATTTCATAATGTGACCCCCCCCCCCCCCCACTTTCAATTATTTTACTTCAATGATAGATTTTTGTGATTTTTTTTTATAAAAGATCAAAATAATAAACAATGCAGATTTAATTTTTGAGGCCATATTTGTTCATTTGTTCAAAATTCATTTCCTTAGCTTCTTTTGACTTCTGCGAAACACAAAAAGATATTTAAAAATGTTGTTAAAAAAAAACAAAAAACATTTTTGCCTTTGTTAAACAGGAAAAAAATATTTCATACAGGTTTGAGAGATTACATTATATATATATACACTCACCTAAAGGATTATTAGGAACACCTGTTCAATTTCTCATTAATGCAATTATCTAATCAACCAATCACATGGCAGTTGCTTCAATGCATTTAGGGGTGTGGTCCTGGTCAAGACAATCTCCTGAACTCCAAACTGAATGTCAGAATGGGAAAGAAAGGTGATTTAAGCAATTTTGAGCGTGGCATGGTTGTTGGTGCCAGACGGGCCGGTCTGAGTATTTCACAATCTGCTCAGTTACTGGGATTTTCACGCACAACCATTTGTAGAGTTTACAAAGAATGGTGTGAAAAGGGAAAAACATCCAGTATGCGGCAGTCCTGTGGGCGAAAATGCCTTGTTGATGCTAGAGGTCAGAGGAAAATGGGCCGACTGATTCAAGCTGATAGAAGAGTAACTTTGACTGAAATAACCACACGTTACAACCGAAGTATGCAGCAAAGCATTTGTGAAGCCACAACACGCACAACCTTGAGGCTGATGGGCTACAACAGCAGAAGACCCCACCGGGTACCACTCATCTCCACTACAAATAGGAAAAAGAGGCTACAATTTGCACGAGCTCACCAAAATTGGACAGTTGAAGACTGGAAAAATGTTGCCTGGTCTGATGAGTCTCGATTTCTGTTGAGACAGTCAGAATTTGGCGTAAACAGAATGAGAACATGGATCCATCATGCCTTGTTACCACTGTGCAGGCTGGTGGTGGTGGTGTAATGGTGTGGGGGATGTTTTCTTGGCACACTTTAGGCCCCTTACTGCCAATTGGGCATCGTTTAAATGCCACGGCCTACCTGAGCATTGTTTCTGACCATGTCCATCCCTTTATGACCACCATGCACCCATCCTCTGATGGCTACTTCCAGCAGGATAATGCACCATGTCACAAAGCTCGAATCATTTCAAATTGGTTTCTTGAACATGACAATGAGTTCACTGTACTAAAATGGCCCCCACAGTCACCAGATCTCAACCCAATAGAGCATCTTTGGGATGTGGTGGAACGGGAGCTTCGTGCCCTGGATGTGCATCCCACAAATCTCCATCAACTGCAAGATGCTATCCTATCAATATGGGCCAACATTTCTAAAGAATGCTTTCAGCACCTTGTTAAATCAATGCCACGTAGAATTAAGGCTCTGAAGGCGAAAGGGGGTCAAACACAGTATTAGTATGGTGTTCCTAATAATCCTTTAGGTGAGTGTATATATATATATATATATTTATGTTTTTATTTTTATTTTATTTAATTTTTTACATTTAGCAAACATATTTTCAGGGGGGAAAACAAGGTGTTCAGAACACCTTAGCAACACCATGACAACCACTCAGACAAAATGTTCTAATTTAGTTGGAAGAAATTAAAATGTCGGAATGATGTCAGGAATTCCATTACTATTCCTTACGAATTTATTTTCAAATCACAACAAGGCAAGGCAGAGAGTTCTTATTTGCAACTTATATTATTGTAAGTTCTAATATGTCACCTCCAAAATCAAGGTGTGCCATTTGAATTTTTAGCCCCCAAAGCAAAACTGCCCCAACTTCCTGATTCTCAGTAATCGCTCTTTGACTCTGCAGTGAAAGGTGTCAAGCTTATGATCCTGAATCCTCCACAAACCGGCCTTATGACTGAGCTCACACCCCCGCTGAGGAGATAATTAAACAATTTCAAGGACAATAGATGGGCTCTGCCTCCCCCGACTGTGTAACGCTGCCTTCCTGCCAAAGCTGCACAGTTGTTCTGGATTAGACCCCCCCCCCCCCCCCCCCCCCCAAAAAAAAGAAATTGCTGAAAGATCAAGACCAACAAATCACTCTACTTGTTGTGATTTCCTCAAGCTAGTGAAGTCTGCCTTCTTAAAATACAGGGTTCAAAACTTCTTCACTGCCACTGATTTGGGATCTTAATTAGGAAATTAGCTTGTTAACCTTTTCTTTTTGGAGTGAGTGGAGACGTGAGGAGTGGTTAGTGCGCTTCATGGCTGACCACACTGTAATGTAGCACTTGAATTCGCCCATCATTCAAGCGTTGGGAAACAGTGCTTCTCATGCTATAGCTGACTGCACATACGAGCCATGTATAATTACTGCCCGGTCCTGTGTGAACTTGTGCACAAAATGTGTCCCACCACAAAGAAAGCGAGATGGAAATAACTAATGCTTCCCTTCACAAACTGTGCAATTAACACCTTGTTAAAGGTGCGCAAGGCCTTACATATGGAAACTATTATACAGGCTGAAGTTTGAGCTAGTCTTGCTAAAAGTCATTCACTTTTCTAATCCAGGGGAAATAATTGCAGTTTGAGCACATTTTGATGATATATTTGTCCTTTGTTTGTAATTTAAGGTAGGATTTTATTGTTGTGTAAAAATACTGTAAAATTATTGATTTGATGACTGATTTTTCACAAATAAAATAATACTAAATAACATAAAAAATTATTATTATACAATATTAATATTATATTATATTTCATTATATTAATCACGTATATATGATTAATATAATATTAATAATGTATAATAATAATTAATATATAATATAATTATATATTAAATAAGATATAATTAAACATATATATATATATATATATATATATATATATATATATATATATATATATATATATATATATATATATAATATAATTATATATTAAATTATATTAAATGACATATAATTTAAATATATATATATAATAATTTACATTTTACATAATAATCGTATATATTTAATTTTATACATTTAAATAAATATTTAATATAATACAAAATAATAAATTGAGCTGACTTAAGTCTTCTGTAATTTAAAACTTTAAAAAGAGGCCCACTTTGTAAAGAAAAAGTCAGATGACAAATCTTCCGTCAACTTCCGCCTTGCCCTTTTAACTTAAGCTGTGCTTCACAATGCCTAGGTTTCATATCCTGACTCACAGCAACTCAGGCATAAAATTGATGTTACCTATTCAGATGCTGACCCTTTGACTGGCCGTTTAGACTGGCTTTATGGTGCTCATTACATCCTGACTAACAGTCCAGGCATGGGAGAATCAGTGGAAAGAACAGAAGCTGTGAAGTCTGCATGTTAAACGGTGACATTAGAACTAACCTGTAGGCCATGCTTACAAACGGCACTCGCTTATTCCCCGAAGTGGGAGGCTTGAATCCCAGGGTTGCTAATTGGCTTTACTCATAGAGGAAGCATGTTTGGATGTGTCGGCTGAAGTTCCTAAGTGAGATTTACAGAGTGAAAGACAGATAAAAGTACACAAGGATTGCAGTGGATTTATCTTTAAACAGAAGTATCGGAAACTAGAAAATGTGTGGTGTTGACCTAATAAAAAAAGACATGATATCTTATGATGTGAATAAAACAAAATGATTCAATAAGAGTATAATATATATATATATATATATATATATATATATATATATATATATATATATATATATATATATAGTCCAGTTTGTCTCCAGTATTTTCCACTAAACGTATCTGACATCTCATTAGGTATCAGACTAGTCTCATTATGCCTGAGCAATAAAACGGTCAAACATTAATCTAAGAAAGTTGCAACCTAAATATTCCCAGATCATGGCTTCCGGACTATTACCACCTACATAGACCCTGAACTCAGAAGATTAATCTGTCCAGGAATCCTGTTGGCCGAGGTGTTGACACCCAGTGTCTCATTTGAGCTTTTAGGGCAGTGCTGTTATCTCTCCAGCCAGGGTGCACTTATCAGACAAAAGGGAACTGTATGTAACCAAACACAATAGGAGTGATTGAATGCATTCCTACATTGGTGTTTGGTTACACCAGGGCCTTTTTAATAGATGATATCTGGTCCTGAGCTTGTGTGTCTTGTGTGTCTTGCATATGCATCTTATCCATTACTAAGGATTGGTATGGTATTTACATACGAGCATTCGAGGGATTGTTTTCACGCAGAGGAAGGAACCCTATGAATGTTTTAGACAGGCGGAATCAGTCAAGAGAAGCTCAAATGACTTTCGACAGGTTGTGTGTTCTCAACTGCATAATTCACAAACACCAAAAAAAAAAAAAAGAAAAAAAAAAAAAAAAAAGTGATGAGCAATGGGTGTCAAAACACTCTCCCACACACATGCGTGCTGGACACTATGCTGGGCTCTACAATATTTTATCTAAAATAAAATAATAAAATATTGATCAATATAAATACATAACTACTACTACTACTAATAAAGTCTAATAGAAAATAAAAACAACTGCATGAGGGGCTATTTAAACTATATTAAAAGAGTTTGCATACAGATACTATCAGGCTAGAATAAATAAATAAAAATAAATTAATTAATTAAAAAAATAAATAAAATAAAATGTAAAACATAATAATTAAAATACAAAACTAAAAACTGTGATACAGAAGTATTTAGGTTAATTTAGGTAAAGTAAGACTTGTTTTATTATTTTATAAAAAATAAATAAAAATACATAATTAATAATACTTAATAATAAAATAATAGGAAATAAAAACAACTGCATGATGTGATATTTAAATAAAATAAAACAATAAAATCAAATCGAATAAATAAATAAATAAATAAAATTAAATAAAAACAAATGTGATAGTACTATTCAAAAGTATTTAGGTTAAGTAAGTTAGGTAAAGTTTAGGTTAAAAAGTATTTAAAAAAGTAATACTTTTATTCAGCAAGGACTTTATTTAAGTTCACATGCATGCAAATAATAATAAATACAAATACTTAATAATACTTAATAAAATAATAGAAAATAAAAACTATATTAAAAGAGTTTGCATACAGACACTATCAGGCTAAAATTAAATAAAAATGAAGTAAGTAAAATAATAAATAAATAAACAATAAAAGTAAATAAATAAATAAATAAATTAAATAAAATAAAAAATTCCACACACACAAAATTCCTATTTACAAAATGAATTTTATCGCACATAAGCAGAAGTTTGTAGACCAAAATGTTTTTAAGTTCATGAGAAACAAATTTAGCCAAGTGCATCCAAACTTTTCATTTGTAGTGTAGTGTAGCAGAAGGCACTGTGATAAAGCTTCATAATGGCCACATCATTAAAACGTCTGCAGACTTTCATCCATGAAGAGATCATCAGACCACCAACACATTCATAGTGCAGGTGGGTGGGATCTCATATGCTAATCTGGCAGATGTCCACAGATCTGGACACATTCCAGGCCGCCTATAAAAACAAAGCATCATTCTTCCATCTGGAAGTGCCACTGAGTGTCCACTTGGAGCGACACAACCTTGGTATGAATATCAATGAAATGAGAGGACGATACTTAGTACGCTAATATGCATGTCTGGAAAACTGTCTGGGAATATATATTTTTTCGAATCTCTTCAGATGATAATTGTCTTTTTCATAGCTATCAATAGAACATAAATTTTGTCTCTGATGTTTTTCCTAAAATTCCTTAGAACAAATAAAATCTGAAACAAATCAGACTAGATTAGTGTTACTAGACAAGACTAGTATGAGCATTAGCAAGCACCAATAATGCATATGAGAAGAACACTACACTGATTTTCTGATCATACATACACAAATGCATGAAAAATGCACATGGTCATTTCCCTCCTTAAGTCCCATACAGTAACCTGATCCCTCTGACCAGGGCGTTTCCACATCCCTGCTCCTGATGGCCATTATCTGTCCATTCATGCACTCAGAATTCATCTGCTCGTGGTTTCTTTCCCGTGTGTCGTGTTGATGAGGTGTTTTCATTAGCAGGAGTTCAGCGGGTTCACAGAGTTGTTCTGACCAATGACACAATGTCAGAAGAATGGAGGGATGATCAACTTAAAGATTTCAGTTACATCATATATAATGCATATAGCATTACGTTGCTCAATGATATAGTATATAATGTCCCATTTAATACATCTATAAATATATATATATATATACACTGCCATTTAAAAGTTTGGGATCTGTAAGATTTTTTTATGTTTTTAAAATAAGTCTCTTCTGCTCACCAAGGCTGCATTTATTTAATTAAAAAAAAAAAATTTGTGAAATATTATTACAATTTAAAATAACTGTTTTCTGTTTAAATATATTTTAAAATGTCATTTATTCCTGTGATCAAAGCTGAATTTTCAGCATCATTGCTCCAGTCTTCAGTGTCACATGATCCTTCAGAAATCATTCTAATATGACGATTTGCTGCTCAAGAAACATTTATTATATATACACCATACATTTGCAATTTTTTTGATGATGCTAGCAGCACAAAAACAAGTAAGTACACTTATTTAAGTCTCTCTCATTCAATTCAGACCACAAGTGCAAACAAATTGCATGAAAAGTCAAGAATTTTTTTTTGTTTCGAGTGTTTTAAAAAAAAAATAACAATCTAAATATTTATTGATTCTCAACCCTAATACAGTGGATTAAAAAGTGATTTATGTAAGAAATTTTGAACTGACCTAAATAATTCCTACAACAAGAATAGTTAATGGACTAACTGACACATGCTGCATTGTCATTTCGAAAGAAACAGTGGAAGGACATAGAATATTGTTGACCAACATGCTTCCAACGAAAAGACAATTTTCCACTTGCTAATGGTAGAGCTTAATTGCAAATGCTGTTTCTGGTAATCAAACAAGATCTATTAATAAACTTCAGCATCATTTTGGTCTTTTCAAGCAGCACAGTTTCCTTACAGAGATAATGGCTAATGCTACATTTCCATCCTGAAATATCAGCCGTGGCATTTGCTGTCAGCTCCACTGAGGATGCAAGCTTGAATGGGCAGGTAAAGCAAACGAGGTCTTTGAAACGCACACAGCCAGGAGTCAGCGAGCAACACAGTTGGACAATGGGATGAGATGCATGGAGATCAGATTTCCTTCATGTTTGTTTTCTTAGGATAAGGTATGCTCTGGCAAAGAAAATATTGGCCTTCCTCGTGGCCATCTGTCGAATGTGGTGGAATCTCTAAAAAAGCCTAATGCTAATTTGTTTTATTATGCACATGGCTTGAAAAGAGCAGAAGCCCTCTTGACTGTTTCATTAAACTGCCTCTCTCCCAAATCAGACCTATATCTGACCATATTCATACTATTCAAAACTTGGTTTGGGGTTGCTGAATTTGGATACACATGCTTTTTGACCTAGCCACTGATTTGCATTCATCCAAGGTGGTTTACTTTAAATCATCTCTCTGAGTAAGAGCGGTTTCGCTCAGCATTTCTTACAGTATGCGAGAAAAAAAGAGCAAAATGTGATACTGTTTCACTCGACCTGTATGGAAGATAAAAAAAATAACTGGGAATTTAGAGACTATATAGAGGGAATATATTATTATATATATAATATATAAAAATAATATTGTGAAAAACATAACATCAGATAAAATGGGACAATTGTAGTGATCAAAGTTGAAGTTGTGTGAAATTTGCATTGTAAGGTAAGGTAAGTCACAATCACAAGAAATAAAGTTGCAATTAACTCTCTTTTTTTTTGCTCACTGTGAGGTTCCAAGCGGTTTCATTTAAGTATGAACTCTATCCCACTCGGTTACTTACGTAACCTCGGTTCCCTGAGATAAGGGAACGAGTACTGTGTCTTCTAGACGCCATGGGAAATAATCTATTTCTCGAATACTGAAGCATTTGTAAAATCACGCAATGCTACTGCCCAGTCAAAACAGTGTAGAGACATATATATATTTTTTTTTTTTGTTGTTTTTTTGTTTTTTTCTATGCGTACTGGGCTCATTAAGGCCAGTAACTACAAGGAAAAAACTTTTGTAAAGCATTGAAGCATATGAAGACCCCAGATGCCAACTTATTAAGGGGACGAACTTCACAGAGTCCATCTTAGTATTTACTATACAGCGAGGACTTGCGCCTGCAGTGCAGGGACTTCCAGGCTGTAGAATATGGTAAAAGTAGACAGTGAGGACCAACCTGCTGATCTACAGATGTCACCAATAGAAACTCCACTAGACCACGCCCAGGAGGAGGCCATGCCTCTGGTGGAGTGAGCTTTGACATCTATGGGGCATTGGAGGCCCATAGTATCATAGGCTAACGCTATCGTGTCCACTAGCCATCTGGCTAGGCTTTGTTTGGTGACCGGAAGTCCTTTAGTGCGGCCATCAAAGCTTACAAAGAGGTGCTCCGACTGTCTAAAGTGGGAGGACCGCTCAATATATGCTCTAAGCGCCCTAACTGGATAGAGCAGGTGTAACTGTCTCTCATCCTCAGAGGGGGAGAGAGCAGAGAGAGTGATTACCTGTGCTTTGAACGGTGTAAGTAGCCATGTCTCGGTTTGAAGATGACTTTAGAATCACCTGGGCCAAATTCTAGGCATGACATGTTCACAGAGAGCGCTTGAATGTCACCAACACGTTTAACTGATGCCAGTGCTAATAGCAGGGCAGTTTTCAGTAAAAGCGGGTTCAATTCGGCCGTCTGTAACGGTTCGAAGGGAGGTTCTTTTAGTGCTCGTAGGACCAATGAAAGGTCCCAGGCTGGCACCGTTCGAGGGCGGGGAGGGTTTTTTAAGAATTTTACAACCATGTCGTGTCTGCCTACTGATTGGCCAGCTATCGGTGCATTAGATGCGGCGATAGCTGCGGTGTAGACTTTGAGTGTGGATGGAGTGCGTCCTGCATCCAACATCTATTGTAGAAAAACTAGTATCTGTGATCTCGCATGACATTGGGTTATGGTTCCTGGCTGAACACCAGTCAGAGAAACTGTCCCCAAGCTCACCCCCGTCTCGTAGAGGCGGGGATTCGACCACGGGGCCAGGGCTTTGATGCAGCCACGGCCCACTTTGATCCAAAGCTGGCTTGAATGCCACGCTTGGGGAGAAACCCGTGATTTTAGCCAATACTGCAGGGGGCGCATGCGCATCATGCCCAGCGGAAGTACTGGAGAAGCTGATGCCATAAGGCCTAGCATTCTCTGAAAAATTCTCAGGGGTCTGTTGGTTCCTATTTTGAACGAACATGCAAGCTGCTGTGTAGTCAGCCACGCCTTCATTTGGGCCGAGTCTAAAATCGTTCCCAGGAAGGAGATTCTCTGCTTGGGAAGCAATGAGCTCTTGGCTGTATTTATTCTGAGACCCAGGCATTCTAGATGGCTGAGTAGCACAGATTTGTGAGATTTTAGTTCTTCCTGACTGGGCCAGGATGAGCCAGTTGTCGAGGTAGTTCAAAATGCGCATTCTCAAGGGGGAGAGTGCTGCATCCATACACTTCGTGAAAGTGCAGGCCGAATAGCAGGACTGTGTACTGATAGGCCTTCCCGTCAAACGCGAATCTCAAAAACGGTCTGTGACGGGGGATAATTTGGATATCAAAGTAAGCATCTTTCAGATCCACTGAGAAAGACCAATCCATCGGGCGGATCTGCGCGATGATCTGTTTTAATGTCAGCATTCTGAAAGGCCGTTTGATAAGAGCCTTGTTCAGATGTCTGAGGTCTAAGATGGGCCTGAGGCCGCCATCTTTTTTGGGGACGAGGAAGTAGTGGCTGTAAAACCCTTACTCGCTCTGTGCTGGAGGCACCGCTTCTATAGCTTTTTTCATCAATAGGCTCTCTACTTTGGTTTTGAGGACATGAGTTATGTTGCTCTCCACCGAAGTGTGTGTTATGCCTGCGAAACGGGGTGGTTTGCGAGCGAATTGGAGCGAGTAACCTTGTTGAATTGTTTTTATAACCCACTGTGACACACCGGGGATGGCTTTCCAAGCCTCTGCCCGGTTGTACTGGGGTTTTATAGTATCGGAAGCCCTGCACAGTGCGCCAACTTCCGTGTGGTGTGGAAGAGAAAGAAAACAAATTTTTTGAAAATTAATGTTTTTTATTGAACTCGCCATTATAGCGGCAGAATGCAGGGGAGCACGCATTAGAGCGGGCTTGCAGTTTACATTCACAACATTCAAAACTAAATTTTTATCCCCGGTCGGAACTAAAACGGGCCGTGGGGAGAGAACTGAGTCTTTTGGGGGGCGGACCACGAGCAGAGTAGGGGGCGCGCCATGACTTCGCTTGCTCCTCGTGCACCTCAGGAAAGAATGGTGCAGCTCTCTGACGAGGGGCCTGCTGGCGCCCCGGCAGATACCACTTGTCGAGGCAGCTGTGTGCAGGCTCTTCAGGGGCGGCCCGGTCCAGGCCGAGCTCATTGACGGCCTTTGTGAGGACACGGATTAGCTCGGTGTCCGCACCAGCCTTTGAGTCGCTGCTGTGATGTTGAGGGGGTGGGGTTGTCGACCGAGCCCGAAAGCGACAAGAGAGACATGGAGTCATCGTGCGGATGCTCGTCATCCTCATTGCCGCCGAATGAGACCTGGCCCTTCGGCGTCGAGCGGAGGGAGCAGGTCCGATCGAGAGAACGTCACGGGAGAAACGTCTCTCTGAGGCGAAGACGAGGCACGCGGGCACTGGGCCGACGTGAGCTCGCTAGCCTCGGTGTACTCAGCCCTCTGGCTCCACCGCTTTTTTCGCCGAGGTTCGGACGGGAAAGGGAACGGGAGAGCACAAGGGGCGGGGTCGCGCTCTGAGAAGAGCGCTAGTCACGAGCGCTATACTCTAGCAGTGAGAGCAGCCGGACCCGGCGAGAGCAGCGCCCGTGTGGGCTTTGCCCAGACAGATCACGCATTCATCGTGGCCGTCCTCTTCATGCAGGTGAGTGCTGCATGTACTACACATTTGGCGCGACATAACGTATGTCGTTTATAGATAGTAAAAAGGATACACCGTAGTGTTCACCGATGAGCGCAGGGGAAAGACGCGACAGCTCGCGGGATCGCTGGCGATTGAGCGCGCTGAAACTGAGGCCGCTGACTCGTTCGCAGGAAGTCCGGGCTGGCTAGCTTGTGATTCTTGAGTTTATCAGCAAGGACCAAGATCGTCGCTGAAGGAGATTAATCTGACGTTTTAGAGCATTACAGCGTACCTTATGGGCAGATGCCACGCCCATTTGGCGGGCTTTAGTGCTCCGCTTCGCGGGCTTTGTGCTCTGCTTTGCGGGGCTTTGTGCCCATTGGTTCGCTCAGTTACGCTGTTCTGCCATTGGTTCATGCAGTTCCCACTGGCCAGCCAATAGCGTGCGAGATGTCTCGGCACTGTTTTGACTGGGCAGTAGCACTGTGTGATTTTACAAATGCTTCAGTATTCGAGGAATAGATTATTTCCCATGGCGTCTAGAAGACGCAGTACGACTGACTGTTCGAAAGGGAACTCAGATGTTTCTCCTGAAATTAACACAAATAAATTATTCAGAACATTTGGTTTTGGAAGAATTTGGTGAGAAATATCAGTTCATATTGGGATCTCTGACATTTGATTGCAGATTTTGGCATCTTAGCAAATCTGTCCACAGTTTGTGAGGTCTGATTACTGTGGTAGTTTTCTCAGCAGAAATATCTCATTTTGCTCTCCATTTAATCTCATTACTGTCCCTAGGGTTCTTGACTCAATTTTAAAGGACTCTTTATGCTAAAAAGGTTCTATATAAGGAGAAATGTCTTAATGGACAAAGTTTTTTTATTTACGAGCTGCTTAATTCCTAAAATTGAATAAAAATAAAAATTAATTAAAACTAAATTCATAAAATGCTCCCATGATGTGATCCCTTGAAAGCTTCTATATATGAAGCACCTGACAGAACCTATATAGAACCTTTTCTTCTAAGAGTGTAGAATAAACATTTGAGATATAAAGAGATCTCACATGTCATGTTTCTTTCCTGTGGGAGGAGTCATAAGCCTTTTTCCCCAAATGGTAGTGAAAACAAAGGTTGTCTCTTTATGAAGCGTGAGCTATGAGCTTTTGACTTTGCCAACACAACAAAATCTGCTGACTGGAGTAAAATAAGTCACGTCTGAAGCTAAAACTCAATGACAAAGCACATTGTATTTACAAGAGAAGCAAACAAGCGCACTGCAAACACACATGCAACCAAACATATGTGTTAATATGCAATTCAGATACAAAAGCAAAGTAAATCATTTTAATGAGTACAACGTTTAGACTGACTCAGTGTTATTTTATTATCATTCAGATAATAAAGGGACATGGTGATGAGAAAAAATATGGGATGGGAGAAAAATGAATAAGTCAATGCTTTTGCATTCGCTTGCAAAACGTTTTGCTTTCTCTCGAGAAGCTTTGCGTTCTCTCGCAAAATGTTTTGCGTTCCCTTGAGATACTTTGCATTTACTTGTGTAATGTTGCTCGATCATGAAATGTTTACATTTGTTCACTTGAAAAATGTTTTGTTTTCCCTTGAGAAACTTTGCGTTCTTTCACAAAATGTTTGCTTTCCTCCAAGCAACTTTGTGTTCCCTGAAAAAAAATTGTGTTCGCTTACAAAATTTTTGCGTTCCCCCAAGAAACCTCACGTTCGCTTGCAAAATGTTTTGCGTTCCCTCTGAAAAATTTGTGTTCGCTTACAAAATGTTTGCGTTCCCCCAAGAAACTTTGCGTTCACTTACAAAATGTTTGTGTTCTCCCAAGAAACTTTGTGTTCGCTTACAAAATGTTTGCGTTCTCTCGCGAAATGTTTTGAGTTCTCTTGAAAAACTTTGCGCTCGGTTACAAAATGTTTGCAAGAAACTTTGTGTTCTCTCTCAAAATGTTTTGCTAACCCTTGAGAAAATTTGTGTTTGCTTATAAAATGTTTGCGTTTCCCCAAGAAACTTTGCGTTCTTTTGAGAAAATTTGTGTTCGCTTACAAAATGTCTTGCGTTCCCCCAAGAAACTTTGTGTTCTCTCTCAAAATGTTTTGCGTTCCCTCGGAAAAATTTGTGTTCGCTTACAAAATGTTTGCGTTCCCCCAAGAAACTTTGTGTTCGTTTACAAAATGTTTGCATTCCTCCAAGAAACTTTGCGTTCTCTTGCAAAATGTTTTGCATTCTCTCAAAAAACTTTGTGTTCGGTTACAAAATGTTTGCAAGAAACTTTGCGTTCTCTCGAAAAATATTTTGCGTTCCCTCGGAAAAATTTGCGTTCCCCCAAGAAACTTTGTGTTCGTTTACAAAATGTTTGCATTCCTCCAAGAAACTTTGCGTTCTCTCGAAAAATGTTTTGCGTTCCCTCGAAAAAATGTGTGTTCGTTTACAAAATGTTTGTGTTCCCCAAAGAAACTTTGCGTTCTCTTGCAAAATGTTTTGCGTTCTCTCAAAAAACTTTGTGTTTGCTTACAAAATGTTTGCAAGAAACGTTGTGTTCTCTCGCTAAATGTTTTGCGTTCCCTTGAGAAAATTTGTGTTCGCTTACAAAATGTTTGCATTCCTCCAAGAAACTTTGCGTTCTCTCGCAAAATGTTTTGTGTTCCCTCAAGAAACTTTGTTCGTTTAAAAAATTTTTTGCGTTCTCTCAAAAAACTTTGTGTTCGTTTAAAAAAATTTTGCGTTCCCCGAAGAAACTTTGCATTCGCTTAAAAAATTTTTGCGTTCCCCCAAGAAACTTTGCATTCTCTCGCAAAATGTTGTGTTCGCTTACAAAATGTTTGCATTCCTCCAAGAAACTTTGCGTTATCTCGCAAAATGTTTGCGTTCCCCCAAGAAACTTTGTGTTTGCTTAAAAAATGTTTGTGTTCCCCCAAGAAACTTTGTGTTCGTTTACAAAATGTTTGCGTTCCCCCAAGAAACTTTGCATTCTCTCGCAAAATATTGTGTTCGCTTACAAAATGTTTGCATTCCTCCAAGAAACTTTGCATTCTCTCGCAAAATGTTTTGCGTTCCCTTGAAAAACTTTGTTCGCTTACAAAATGTTTGCATTCCCCCAAGAAACTTTGCGTTATCTCGCAAAATGTTTGCGTACCCCAAGAAACTTTGTGTTCTCTCGCAAAATGTTTTGCGTTCCCTCGAAAAAATTTGTGTTCGCTTACAAAATGTTTGCATTCCCCCAAGAAACTTTGCGTTCCCTCAAAAAACGTTGTGTTCGCTTACAAAATGTTTGCATTCCCCCAAGAAACTTTGCGTTCTCTCGCAAAATGTTTTGTGTTCCCTCAAGAAAATTTGTGTTCGCTTACAAAATGTCTTGCATTCCCCCAAGAAACTTTGTGTTATCTCGCAAAATGTTTGCATTCCTTTAAGAAACTTTGCGTTCCCTCGAAAAACTTTGTGTTCGCTTACAAAATGTTTTGCGTTCCCCAAAGAAACCTTGTGTTCTCTCGCAAAATGTTTTGTGTTCCCTTGAGAAAATTTGTGTTTGCTTACAAAATGTTTGTGTTCCTCCGAAAAACTTTGTTCGCTCGAGAAATGTTTGCACTTTTGTTGGAACGCAAACGTTTTTGCGAGTGAACGCAAAGTTTCCTGAGGGAGCACAAACACTATGTGAGAATTTTTTTCCCCTCCCATAGTACATACATTCAGATACTATTATAGTTTTTATTATTATTTTAAATTAGTGTTTATTTTCATATTTTCCATTTTCATTTTCATTTTAGTTAAAGTTTCAGTAATTTTGTAGTTTTCTTTTTAAATATGTGTTTTTTATTCATTTTGACTTAATTTTGACAAGTTAAACTAAATGAAAACGATGAAAATTGTAATATTTTATTTTATTTCAGTTAATGTTTATTTTATTTAAATGTTTTTTAATGGTTTTAGTTCCAGTTAACTTATAACCCTGGACTGACTATATAAAAGACTAAAATATTCACAGAAAAACATCTCAACAATAAAAAGAATATAAGCAAATTGCACTGATAATTCCCATGTTCCCTCTCCCTGCAATTATTTGCATCACACTTTCAGGGGGAAAAAATCTCGAGAACAATGGCTCTGATGTTTTACATAAAGTCATTGCATAACAATGGGAGGTTTGTGGTCTTAGGTAGCACTGTATCTCTCTGAATGGCTCTTTCCAAACAAAAAGTGGAGCACCCAGGTCATTTCTGGCCAGAGGAGTGGGATAGAATTCCTTTGTCCATTAAAGGACTTTTATGGGGGTTTAACCGGCACATTCAGATGCTCTCCACCGGCTAAAAATTATACTTATTTTTCTACCCCCTGTGGAACTGTTTTAAAACACTGCCCTCCATCTCAGAAGAACAACAAAAGAGCTGTCACATTGTAATGCTTCCTGACAGCCCAGGATAAGAGGCATAAGAGACAAAAACAACACAACTGTGAATACAGAACAGCCACAAAAGAGATTTGACAAATCAAGACCTGTGAATGGTCTCCTACAAATGCACAAAAGACAATTCTGTTCTAGAAAAGGAGACTTTTGCACTGCATATGCAAACAACAGTACTGCATTCAACTACTACAAAATGAAATCACAGTGCATCCAAAGGGGAAAAAAATAAAAATAATAAATCAACAAATAAAAACAATAATGGTTTATTAAGTACGTAATGTTTTTTTTTGTTTACTTTGTTACACTTATCAATATTGATTGATTTTGATGATAAATTTCAATTGAAATGGCTTTTTTGCCACTGAAAAAAAAGATCAATCAGTTATGAAAACATATGTGTTTACATTTTACTTTAACAATTTTTTGTTAAAAAGTCAGTTTAATGGAATTTAAGTTGAAATTACTTAAACATCCAAGTTGGTTGTACTTAAAATTTTAAGGCAGCAATGTTTTTATATGATCTTGTGTGTGTGTGTGTGTGTGTGTGTGTGTGTTTGTATGTATATAAACACACATATATTTTATATTTACAAACTTTTATGTTGGATCCTATTAATCAAGATTAATCGAATTAACATTTAATATGTTTATATTTAGCCGTCTCACATTTTGCACAAAACCCTGTAATTTTAACATGTGATTTTTCCCCCATCACTTTTATTTAAAAAAAAATTCAACTTATAAACTTCAAAAGTTCAGTTTCTACCTTAAACTTTTAAGTATAATCAAATTGGCTGTATTGGCTTTTTTACTTTTTTATTTTTGCCTGGTTGAATATTGTATAACTTAAACAAAAATAAAGTTTAAGTTGGTTGAATTATTTTGATGAAGAAAAAAAAATGATGATCTTATAATTTTTTAGAGTGACTATTAAATCATTCTGAACTTTTCTACAGCATGGTGGCCAATTCTGATATTGTATTTCTTTTTTCATTTTATGAGTTCCGGCTATTTATTTTTTTGATGTTAATGTAATATTTATTGCAAAAAAACAGACAATCATCTCACAAATCAGGGTTTTAAACTGTACCGGACATGTTTTTGCAAATGCGCAATTGCAAAAATCAGAATTTTATTGTTTAACTGTTGGATATGTTACATAATTTATCAAACATATATTAAACAAGCATGAAAAATAGCCAGACCTGTGAATGGTCTCCTATAAATGCACAAAAGACAATTCTGTTCTAGAAAAGGAGACTTTTGCACTGCATATGCAAACAACAGTACTGCATTCAACTACTACAGAATGAAATCACAGTGCATCCAAAGGGAAAAAAAATTAAAATAACAATCAACAAATAAATAATATATTTATTAAATACGTAAAAAAATGTTAGTTTACTTTTTAGTTAAATTTAAATTAAAATGGCTTTTTTGCCACTGAAAAAAAGATCAGTTATGAAAACATATGTTTTTACATTATACATTTTAATTTAACTAATCAAAAAGCAATTTTCAATTTTTTATACAAGATTGAACTTTTAAGTCAGTTTAATGGAATTTAAGTTGAAATGACTTAATGAGCTGGTTGTACTTAAAAATTTAAGGCAGCAATGTTTTTATTAAGTAAAACATGTTCTTACTGAATAAATTATATATTTTTTTTATATCACTACAGCATTCCATCTTGTTTGTTTTACGTTAAATAACACAACATTTTAAAAATGATACATTTAGATAAAATGTATAAATAAAATTACAATTCAAAAATGTCAAAAGGTGGCTAAAAACTAAATTAAGTCGACATTACTAACTTATGAGGATATGAATCATGGATAATGATTAATAATATAAATGGATAAATATACATAAACATACACAAACATACACACACATATACACACACACACACACACACACACACACACATATATATATATATATATATAAAACACGTCTTTAAATTTCAACACAAGCGTATTCATTGTAAGTTCCAGAGCTCAAACAGAAATGACCCTCATCATGACACACAAGCGCTTCCCGAGTTCTTCAATTTCTCATTTGCATATTAAAGCAAGAATTCCCTGCCTCAGTTAAAGACATTAACATACAATTTACAAGAGCGTAGCTTTCCTGACAAAACACCAAATATTCCACACATGTCTTTTGTTCTAAGTGCAAGACACTGGCCATTCTATGATCAAACTCTTTGCAAATAAACCTTATTCATTTATATGGAATTTCATAATCCTTTTTTAATGAAAGGCAGTGTTTGAAGAGGCATAAACGCACACGGTCTGTTGATTACATGGAGCACTTTTTGCGCTCAGTGCTCTGTCCTTCTTTTTAAATGTGTTTACCTGAGAAAACGAACAAGGGAACACATAAAAGAAGCCACTTTGCAGAACACTCCAACCTCTTGGAACATATCAATACTTTGATTTTTCTTCAAGGCTGAGAGATGCTCATATAGGGAAGAGAAATCCATATCAACATTGACTAGACCGGTTAATTACATTAGAGGCCATCTTGAGCCTGTTGGTGATGGGTCATCAAATTGCATGCAAACAAAACAACAAAAAAAGGTCAAAAGCATATTGTTATCAAACTGTGAAAGAGCAGGACAGAGCTGTTGCTCAACGTCTGATTAAAAGAACTGCTGAGAAGTAGAAAAAACACACACAAAATGCCCCCAATTGTGATATGATTACACAAAAACAACAAACAAGTATTGTCTTTCTTTTTGCTTTATTCCCTCTAAAGTGAGTGTTATAGGCACTTTCCACGAAAAGGTTCTCCATTCCATTTTTAAGGTGTGAGGCACAAATTCAGCATTTTACTGAACCGTTAGATACGTTACATAATCTTGTAACATAACATTAACCTAGAATGAAAAACATCATCGCTGACCTCCTCGATCGTTTCTAACCAATAAAATCAAACAAGAATCTCATAATAATCACTTATTATAATCAGAATTCATATGAATTGTAGAATAGTTGTCAAAATGAAAAATCACTCATTTTAACTAGTGCTGTCAAATCGATTAATCGTGATTCATAGCATCTAACAACAGTTTCTAAATATATATGCGTGTATATATTTATACACACACACACACACACAGACAAATATGTGTGTGTGTATGTATGTATATAAACATATTTTATATTTACAAATATAAAATCAGATCCTGTTAATCAAGATTAATCGATTTGACAGCACTAGTATTAACATTTAATATGTTTATATTTAGCTTGTATTTAAATTGGCTGTATTGGCTCTTTTTATTTTGCCTGGATGAATATTGTATAACATATAATAAACAATATAATATTGAATAACTTAAACAAAAATGAAGTAAAAAAAAGTTTTTACACTGTATTACAAACTATTAAATCGTTCTGACCTTTTCTACAGCATGGCGGCCATTTTTTTTTATAGTTCCGGCTATTTATTTTTTTGATGTTAATGTAATGTTTATTGCAAGAAACCAGAGAGTCATCTCACAAATCAGGGTTTTAAACTGTACCGGACATGTTTTTGCAAATCCGCAATTGCAAAATTCAGAATTGTATTGTTTAACTAAATGTTACATCATTTATCAAACATGAATTAAACAAGCATGAAAAATAGCCAGTTTTAAACAGATCAAAGATCATTTGGTCTGCATCACTTTGAAACTCTCATTTAAACCAATTTAAAACAAACAATACTCATAATTTTTTAAATATCAATTTAACATAATTCATATTCAATTACATGTATTACAAAAGTTATAACGAATATTTCATATATATTTTATACCTTATTCATGTAAAGTGCTAGCAAAGGACACCTTTTCTAGATGTGTTTACGTCAGGATAGAATGCATCTGAATATATGCTTTCTTTAAGCAGCTGTGAAGGTACCTCTGCATTTTGGGGGGCACTTTACGACCCCATTTAAAGGCTGACATCTCAAACACAGGAAGGAAGGAACCCAGAAGGGCTTTACAGTATCAAGAGGTCCGTTTTTAGCTTCCTTTCTCCTTTTTGAAGCAGCCTGAACGCCCAACACTTCACATAGCTTCAGATTACGCTACTGAGAGATTTGTTCTTTGCTCAATTCTCAAATGTTTAGGCACTCGAAATGACAAATAAAATCAGAATAAAACTATGAATCAGAACATAAGATAAGATCAAATATTTCTAGTTGTTTTGGTGGACTAATGATATTAGGACATCAAAAATTAGGGGGGGAAGAGAAAGAAAGCTAGAGAAGGAGGGGTTGTCTTTTTCTTATGGGTGGCTGGATTAGATCCTGGAAGTCTGCAAGATAATACATCAAAGGAAAAGAAGGAGAGCCGTATGCAGTTCCCACATAGAAATCATCTTTACGCATAATGGCATTTTACAAGGGCCCTGCACTAAGGGTCCCGCAAAAAAAGAGGGGGCTGGGCCACTTCCCTGGTGTAATAAAACACAGCCTGTGCCAAAAGTTTCATAAGCAATCAAATGGTCCTTATGTGCATTATAAAAGTCTACAAATCACATCCTTTTGGATTTTAAATGCATGCATTTGACACATCAACCCAGAGTTTTGTGCTTACTCACTCTTCAAACTGAGAGTAAAACATTTACATATACACAAAGGACGAAGGAAAATTTTGTGACAGCAGAAATGAGGAGGGGAAAACAAAACTTTATTCTCAGGGTTAATCAGTGTCAGTATTTGAAGAGGACATTGTTTTCATGGATACTAGTGACTCATATAGGCAGATGAGAGAATTACACCACACTCATCCTAGTTTGGATTTTTGCCTGTTGGTGCATTTTACTTTCAGTTTTATTTTACTTAACTACATTAAGATTTTTTTGACACAGTTTGCCTTCTCAATTCTGATCATCGTAATGTAAAAAAAATATTTCTATCTCATTTCTGTATATGACAGAAAAGAAAACCAAACCACTATGCATTTCTACATCATGAGAATGATGATAAGAATAATGATAGTTATACATAATGAGAATCACAAAAATTTAGAATAATGTGCTGAATTGTCACGAAAATACATAGCAAATGTAAACATAAAAAAATAAATGCACCCCAAATAGGCTTTATTTTCTTCCTTATGTGTTTCAAGTTAAAATGTGACCTGAACATATTTGTGACATTCATCTGCCTAGAACAAATCCACTGATCTGAAGAATGAATCATTTAAAAGAACCAAAGAACCATAGCTTAAAAGGTGCACTATGTAAAAAAAATTTCAGTGAAATATCCAAAAACCACTAGGCCAGTGTTATATATTTTGTTCAGTTGAGTACTTACAATATCCCAAATGTTTCCAACTATTTGTAAATCGTGAGAAAATTGCTCACGTCATATCTGCGTTACCCTCGTTTTCCGGTTTTATTTAGCAGAAACGCTTTACTCTTACTGCAGTGTGCAACAAGTGTCATAGCAGCCGCCGAGCGAACGCACAGAGTAATGTCATAACATTTTCAACACACTCAGATGCATCTAATATGATAAACAGAGCTGTGTTACCTCATACTCATGACCGGAAAAGCGGAAATGGCGCCGGCGACTGTGGCATAATAAAAGTCCCGCTGCTCACGAGGCGTGTGTTATTAACAATCGCTCCAGCGGCCTTGCTCAGCTCCCACAACACTTTGTCCTGCTCTGCTTCATACTACAGTAATGTTAATAATCACATCCATGAACATGATTTCTGCCCGAGTTCTTTTCCACCAGCTGTGAGGTGAAGACCACTTGTCCCAAGATTCTGCGCTCAAACTTGGTGTCATCAAACTACGCCTTGGTTTTGAATAGGCGACCTCTAGTGGACGGAAAAGTTACATATTGCACCTTTAAAGGGCACCTATTATGCCCCTTTTTACAAGATGTAATATAATTCTCAGGTGTTCCCAAAGTGTGTCTGTGAAGTTTCAGATAAAAATTCCTGATCATTTAATATACCATTTTGAAAATGCCAATTTTGGGGTTTGAGAAGAATGAGCTGTTTTCTGTGTGTCTCCTTTAAATGCAAATGAGCTGCTGCTCCCCACCCCCAGAGGGCGGAGCTTTAATGGCTCATGAACAAGAATGAAAACTGAAACATGATACATCTGTTTGGTTTTGATGATCATCTCTATCGCAGACACGCTCATGTGACATTGCAGTTCTTCATCATCATGAACTATTATCATCTGCATGCGTTTTAAAGGCTTATCACTCTCAACTTGAGAACACACACCCGACGCATGCGCACAGAGAGCTGGATGTCGGCGCATCCCTGAGTAGTAGTGAGTACTTGTGTGCATTTGACAGTTTAATCGCAATAACACATGAAAGAGTACTAGTCTAGTTTCTATACTAGTTCTCTTTCATGTGTTATTGCGATTAAACTGTCAAATGCACACAAGGTTATGTCAGAAACACACAAAGTTCACATGAAAACAGTCGGTTATGTCTGTGCACGTATGCAGCAAGTACAGAAATCCTGTGTGTATATTAGATCTGTGTAACGTTACTAAAGTGAAAGTAGTATAATATACAGTACCTACTGCTATATCTGCTATTAATATGAATCAAACAACAAAAGATAAACAGAAAAGCACTCATGGCTCTTGACTGAATGAACTTTAGTAGCTTTATAAAGAACACATTTCTTACTTGAATGCTGCTGTTAAATTCTCTGTCGAGGAGATAAACATGGCGGACTGTGTACAGCTCTCTGAGGGCGGGGTCTATGCTAATATGGCAGTCCATCAACACTCGTGGGCGGGGCCTGTGAAATGTTACGTCACATTCCCAGGAATCTGCAAATGGCTTGTTCTGAGACACTGCTTATGATTTATGGGGATTAAAAAAAAAGGACTTGGTGTATTTTTACCATTATAGGGTTGTTGTGTACACACACTGCCAACACACATTTATGTTCAAACATAAATTTTCAAAAGTACATTTTGCATAATAAGTTTAAAAACTACTTTTCATGAATGCGAGTGTATTAGCAGGTAGTTGATGAATCGCAGGTGTTTGATTTATGATATGAGTTCATGACTGCAGCCGGTGATGAGGCCGAAACCAGCACATCCAGTGCAAGAAGGCTTTGATTATTGAATTTTACTTAACATTATTTTATTTATCCGCTATATTGACGACACCTTTTTGAAGGATATTGATTTACTCATGGCCTTTTTTGTGCACTTGAGCTTAACTAAAACTCGTGAGTTTATAGACGTTTAAGAGGCTGTTGTGTCAACCTTGATTTATTGTAATATTGATGTGTTTATTTTTATTTTAGAAAATAAACATGATTTCTCATCTTACAAATCAATTGTTTCTTATTTTCACTGGCGTGTCTCTCAGGTGTCGAGGGCTAGTGCATCGTTGAGCCTATATTTAGTATGAGTAAAATACTTAAGTACTGTTAAAATCAGATACTTTAAGACTTTTACTCAAGTTGTATTGGAATTGGTGACTTGTAACTTGTAATGGAGTCATTTTCACTGTAAGGAATCTGTACTTATACTCAAGTATGGTTTTCAGGTACTCTTTACACCACTGTTGTACACACATTTACTGTTTTCATGGTGAATGGCACATAGTGCACTATATAGGGGATAGGGAATGATTCAGACAGCGTAAATATGCTTTCCATTGGGGTGAATAAAGTCTGGTTTCACGTTAGTGTCACGTGAACTGCCACAGCTCCAGTCCAGAGACACGATAGCACAGAGCGAATCATATGCGAGTTGGCGCAGACCACAAAACGTATCGGATCCTTTGAATTCTTTGAATACAGCAGAATGCTGTATTTAAAAGTGATATGGAGGAGATTAGGAGGAGAAACTGCGGATTTACCGAGTTCAACAGCTCTGGCCAAGCTGTGATATAAACTAAACGTTATTGGCTATTTAAAAAAAGGGGAGGGGCTGTTTGATATGTCCCACCCTGTCTTCCCGTTTCAGTGGAAATTACATCAACACATAGCAATGCTGCACGTTTCAAGGCACTTCAGTGGCCCTTTAAGAAAGTCAAAAGGGACAGATTGCATGTTAACTTCATAATGTAATATTCCTAAAATAAACAAAAAGGAAAGACCTATCACGGGTGAGCTGTGTAGTAGCCTATGATCCTAAGACAATGATGTGTGACGCAGAATTAATGAATATAGAGACTTTAATGAACACCAAGAGATAAGCGCACACAACACAACTAATATAACGTTAACACAAGACAGAACTGAGGAAAACCGAGGACTAGGGCTAGGCGATAAAACGATAACGATATGTATCGCGATAAACGATATCAATAAAAAAAGCGTTCGATAAACTGTTCGATAATTTTTTTTCCTTCATTGGAAAAACCAGAGGTTGCGAAGCAAGTTTGGTTGCATGAACAAAGGCACTCACTCTCTGGTAACCTAGCAACGTAGGGAGTGACACGCTAACAGCCAATCATGTAACAGTATCAAGTTTGGTTGCGCCATATCGTTGCTTCATGTTAGATTCTTCAGTAACAGAACCAGTGTGGAGTGATAAGGGGAAAATGCGTGCCGCAGCGAGCGAGGAAATTGTTGATAAAACAGGAAAACAAGTCAGCTCGCCAGTATGGCAGTGTTTTTGGATTTTATAAGTCTGACCGTAGTCAAACCAATGTCGTCTGCAAATTATGCAAGACCATCGTCCCTACCAAGACTGGTAATACTACAAACTTGTTTTACCACCTTAGCCGCACTCACCCTTTGGAGCACAGCCGTATTCGCCAGCAACGTACAACGGTACAAAGAAATAACGGAGGCAGTGGCATATCATATAGCCAAAGACATGCTTTCGCTGAGCACTGTCGGGAAGCCAGGTTATAAAAATCTCATACACATGCTTGACCCACGCTATGTTCTTCCTGGCCGAAAGTACTTTTCTAAGACCGCCATTCCCTAGCTGTATGTAATGTGCAAAGAATCTGTGCAGCAAGAAATATTGTCAGCCAAGTACCTTGCAACAACCTCTGACAAGCCGTACTTCTGAGCCATACATTAGCTTGACCATTCACTTTATAGACAATGAATGGGTTTTGAAAACCAGATGCCTTGAGACTGTATATTTCCCCGAAGACCACACAGGAGAAGTGATAGCAGAAGGCTTGAAGGAGGCACTGTTGTCCTGGAGTCTGATTGAAGACAAAATGGTGTGCATCACCACAGACAGCGGGTCAAATGTAGTGAAGGTGACTTCACTGAACAACTGCACACGGCTGCAGTGTTTTGTCCATCGTTTGCACTCTGCTATTGGTGAGTAGCATTGTCATTTTAATGCTCGTCATCCATGTTGATTCCTATGTTGATTTTATAAGCCAATAAATTGAGATTATATAATGATATTGTATTATTATTATCTATGAAAGCAGCTTTACACACTGACATGACGGTGTGTGTGTGTGTGTGAGAGAGAGAGAGAGAGAGAGAGAGAGAGAGAGAGAGAGAGTGTGTGTGTGTGTGTGTCTGATCTATTATCAGTTATTTATGCTGGCATTGTTTTTCTGCAGGTGCTGCAGGAAAGGGTGGAAAGGGCTGTAGGTGTGTGCAAGAAAGTGGTCTCTGCCTTTTCTTACTCATGGAAGAAAAAGAGTGCGCTCTCTAAAGCACAGCAACATCTCAATCTTCCCACACACCAGCTGGTCACAGAGTCACTAACCAGGTGGGGCTCAAGACAAAAGATGGTGGCAAGGGTCCTAGAGCAACAAAAGGCCATCACTGAAGTTCAGTCTTCTGACAAAAACAACAGGCACCTGATCCCAACGTGGCAGGATATTGACGTCCTTAAGTCAATGCATGTGGCCTTAACTCCTCTCCTGGAGTTCACAGACTCCCTTTCTGGGGAGTCACATGTGACGGTCTGGGGAGTCACATGTGATGGACAGTCTGTGCTCCAACTTTTCCGCTCCAATTTGCTGAAAGTTAATGAGGGCGACACTCAGCTCACAAAAGAGCTGACAAAAATAATGACCTATCTCGACGAGAAATATGCTGCCCCTGACACAGATGATCTCCTTGACATGGCTACCTTCGTAGACCCTAGGTTTAAATGCCAATACATCAGACCAGAGAAGGTAGGGGCCATTCAAATGAGAGCAGTGTCTGAGATCATGGATGAAGACCAAGGCCAGTCACAGGCAGGGCCTTCTGAGGGAGCAGCAGACCAAGGTGCAGAAGGAGGAGCTGCCAGTTGACCACCTCTGCCACTGGGCATGAAGAAGCAACTCAAGTCATTGGGGAGCTTCTTCAAAAAACAGTGTCAAGAAGAGGATGCTTTGCCTCTCACTGAAAAACAAAAAGTGGAGAGTGAGCTGGAAAGGTACCTGATGTGCCCTGATGCAGACAGTGACTGCTGGACTGGTGGAGGCTACATGCACACAACTTCCCTAGATTGTCTCAGCTGGCGAAAAAGTACTTGTGCATCCCAGCCACCAGCACCCCCTCAGAAAGATTTTTAGTACTGAGGGTAATATTGTTACATGCATCAGGGCAGCTTGTGCCAGAGAAGGTCAACCAACTGGTGTTCCTAGCACAAAACCTGGTGTGAAAATATACTTGAATATTTCAAGTATGTTTAGAGTAAGAATAACTTGAAGAGTTACTTTTTTATATTTCTATGCTGGTTTTATATTTCAATCAATGTTACTGTACTGTATCAAGTTTGCTTTTTATGTTACAGATGTAAAGTCTACCTCAGTTTTATTTTAATTTCTCCTATGTTTACAAAACACTGCACATATTTTAAAACACTTTATTCATCAGAAGGTGAATCAGCTAGTAAACTTCCTAGCACTAAACTTGCAGAAAATTGTTCTGATCAAGTTTCTCTGTTTATATTTAACACTTTGCACTATTTTATTACACTTTATTAAGCATTTCTTACGTATTCTTTAATTTTGCACCTTAATGTTAAGAGATAATTGTTAAGTGTTCATTGTGATTTTAGACTTATGTGACTTATTTTAGACTTATGCAGGTCAAAACGCGGCAGCAAGTTAGCATTTTAGCACTTCTGGTTCCCTCGTCCCAAAGTCAATGGGTTTTTGGTTAAATGGGTTTTTATCGAGGGAACCAGTGTGGTGCTAACTGCCGGTTGGCCTACAAAGTGACATCATACCTGCACCACTCTAAAACTAGTGTTCAACTGATTTACGCTCAACAGCTAGAGAATACCCATAATGCACTGTGACGGTCGCGACTAATGAATTCCCACATCTGACCCGAAGATGGCGCCAGCTGAATCGTCCATCAATGCATTTTCAAAAACGGTGGTTCAATGTGGCTACAGTGTAATATCATACAGGTATAAATTCCTTTTCAACTGATGATTATTAAATTGTTTAATTAAGGTTTATACATGCTAGTTTCCATGACAGAGTTCAAGATAAATCTTTTCATTACTACTGGATCTGCCAGTTTGCTAAACTTCAAATAATTATTAAACAGCAAGCACAAACTATGAAATGTGCTCCTCTCAGTGTCCGAATTCACTCACTCATTCTCTCCCTCAAGTGAACTATAGTAGTGGACTAATGTAGGGAATAGTGGGTATGGGGTGCGATTTCAGACACAGCCAAGGAAAACCAAGACTAGAAACAGAACAAGACAATGAAAATAAACATGACACGACTGTGACAAGATCCCTGCGGTTCGCTCTCATGCATTTCATGGACTGTACGGCCTCAGACACAGCGATTTCTCCAGATATCTGCTCAAACTGTACTGCACAGTACAGCTTCAAGCAGTGCTGGATAATCAAAACACGTCACGTCTGACAGCATTTGGCTTTTCTTCTGTTTGAACATCATTCATACAGAGTCACAGTGTTTTCTTCCGAGGAGAGCAAGAGAGAGAGCGGTCAGTACTGAGCTGCTAAATCTATTAGCACTGACAGAAAAATCAATGTTCTCTTGTCCCTGTGAGACTCCCACTCAGATGTAGCCTTCACTTCCATGCAAACACACGGCTGTCTGAAGAATGCAGCGGGGGACAGTGACAATGAGGTCGCCAAATATTGACTTCTGTCCAGTGGAGAGCTTATGCTTTTAAAAATATGAGGAAAGTGACGTCAGGTCAGATTGTGTCTTTTGAGAGACTCAATTACTGTGACAGAGAACACATACATGGCAAATAACCAATCCAGATAACTCTGATGAAATCCCTATACAATTATAAAGTTAGTTATACTTATTAATAGAAAATCTATTTGAATTAAATACTTAGTGACACACACACCTATAGGTTTAAATAGGCCTGAAATATACATCTAAAATAAAAATAATAACACTAGTAACAACAGGCCACTATGAACCTCCATACTGTTTCGACAGACCAAATCTCACAAATGTTGATATTCAGATGAAATGACAAAATTAAACAGTATAGCCATTCAACAAAAGTGTTGACATGATTCAGGAATCTAATAGAATCTCAAAGATTCAAACTGAGAACAACGAATCAAATCTTTTGTATCTAGATATACAAAGAAGGTTGGTATTTTTGTGCCCTCCATTTGTTATTTAGCATTAAAAAAACAGTACAAAGTCCAAATACAGTTAATATTCATAAATTTACTGTAAAAAAAAAAATTAAATAAAAAAAATCCTGAAAAATCAAACATTTAGCCTATCAACACTCATCAAGGGCAGGTGGAATTTATTTCATGTGACGCCATCTAGCTGTGATGAAATCACTGACGGTTAAAGGGATAGTTCACCCATAAATTAAAGTTCTGTCATTAATTATTCACCCTCATGTCGTTCCAAACCCATAAGACTTTTGTTCATCTTCGGAACACAAATGAAGATATTTTTAATGAAATCTGAGAGCTTTCTGTTCCTTCATAGACAGCTACACAACTACCACTTTGACACCTCAAAAAGATCATAAAGAGATCATAAAACTGATCCATATGAATTGAGCGGATTAGTCCAAAGTTTCTAAAGAGACACGATCGCTTTATATGATGAACAGATTGAATTTAAGCTTATATTCACATATAAACATTCATCAACTCACACATCAGTTGTGGTAAACGAAAGCTTAAGTATGTTTGCTTGATGTGCGAGAACCAATGAGGTTCATTCTCATGTTACGCAGCACGTTTGAGCTTCTGTAAGAACCAATGAGGTTCATTCTCATGTTACGCATCACGTTTGAGCTTCTGCAAGAACCAATGAGGTTCATTCTCGTGTTACGCATCACGTTTGAGCTTCTGCAAAAACCAATGAGGTTCATTCTCGTGTTACACAACACATTTGAGCTTCTGTAAGAACCAATGAGGTTCATTCTTGTGTTACACAACACATTTGAGCTCCTGTAAGAACCAATGAGGTTCATTCTTGTGTTACACAACACATTTGAGCTTCTGTAAGAACCAATGAGGTTCATTCTCATGTTACGCATCATGTTTGAGCTTCTGCAAGAACCAATGAGGTTCATTCTTGTGTTACACAGCATGTTTAAACTTCTGCAAGAACCAATGAGGTTCATTCTCATGTTACGCAGAACGTTTGAGCTTCTGCAAGAACCAATGAGGTTCATTCTTGTGTTACGCAGCACGTTTGAGCTTCTGCAAGAACCAATGCGGTTCATTCTTGTGTTACGCAGCACGTTTGAGCTTCTGCAAGAACCAATGAGGTTCATTCTCGTGTTACGCAGCACGTTTGAGCTTCAGCAAGAACCAATGAGGTTCATTCTTGTGTTACACAGCATGTTTAAACTTCTGCAAGAACCAATGAGGTTCATTCTCGTGTTACGCAGAACGTTTGAGCTTCTGCAAGAACCAATGAGGTTCATTCTCGTGTTACGCAGCACGTTTGAGCTTCTGCAAGAACCAATGAGGTTCATTCTTGTGTTACGCAGCACGTTTGAGCTTCTGCAAGAACCAATGAGGTTCATTCTTGTGTTACGCAGCACGTTTGAGCTTCTGCAAGAACCAGTGAGATTCATTCTTGTGTTATGCAACATGTTTAAGCTTCTGCAAGAACCAGTGAGGTTCATTCTCGTGTTACGCAACACATTTGAGCTTCTGCAAGAACCAATGAGGTTCATTCTTGTGTTACGCAACACGTTTAAGCTTTTGCAAGAACCAATGAGGTTCATTCTCATGTTACGCAGAACGTTTGAGCTTCTGCAAGAACCAATGAGGTTCATTCTCGTGTTATGCAACACATTTGCGCTTCTGCAAGAACCAATGAGGTTCATTCTCGTGTTATGCAACACATTTGCGCTTCTGCAAGAACCAATGAGGTTCATTCTTGTGTTACGCAACACGTTTGAGCTTCTGCAAGAACCAATGAGGTTCATTATTGTGTTACGCAACACGTTTAAGCTTCTGCAAGAACCAATGAGGTTCATTCTCGTGTTATGCAACACATTTGCGCTTCTGCAAGAACCAATGAGGTTCATTCTTGTGTTACGCAACACGTTTGAGCTTCTGCAAGAACCAATGAGGTTCATTCTCGTGTTATGCAACACATTTGCGCTTCTGCAAGAACCAATGAGGTTCATTCTCGTGTTATGCAACACATTTGCGCTTCTGCAAGAACCAATGAGGTTCATTCTTGTGTTACGCAACACGTTTGAGCTTCTGCAAGAACCAATGAGGTTCATTATTGTGTTACGCAACACGTTTAAGCTTTTGCAAGAAACAATGAGGTTCATTCTCATGTTAGGCAGAACGTTTGAGCTTCTGCAAGAACCAATGAGGTTCATTCCTGTGTTACGCAGCACGTTTGAGCTTCTGCAAGAACCAATGCGGTTCATTCTTGTGTTACGCAGCACGTTTGAGCTTCTGCAAGAACCAGTGAGGTTCATTCTTGTGTTACGCAACACGTTTAAGCTTCTGCAAGAACCAATGAGGTTCTTGCATGTCAAGCAGGTTCAGTTGAGCTCCTGTTTATTTTCATTGACCACTGTTTATATGTGAATAAAAGCCTAAATTCAATCTGTTCATCATATAAAGCAATCAAATCTCTTCAGAAAACGTGGACTAAACCTCTCAATTCATATGGATTAGTTTTACGATCTCTTTATTAACTTTTGGAAGCGTCAAGGTGGTAGTTCCGTAGCTGTCAATAAAAAAGACAGAAAGCTCTCAGGTTTCATCAAAAAAATCTTCATTTGTTTCCCGAAGATGAACGAAAGTCTTACAGGTTTGGAACGACATGAGGTTGAGTAAATTAATGACAGAATTTTTTGGAACTATCCCTTTAACTGCAAATGTCAAATAAAAAAATTAAATGTCAAAGAATCAAATTGATCCAATCGAATCTTTATCTATAGTAGAGCTAGTGGGTTTTAGTGTGGTTAAGAAAACACGGTACAATTATACAGTTAATAACTAAAATAATAATAATAAAAAAAAAAGATTTATTTCTTAGATCTGAATGGAATTTACCGACGCAAAACCAGCTGAAAATGGCTTCCACGACTACATTCTTTTCCCTTTATTCGAGCAGTTATGGTCTTGCAAGAGGATATTAACCCTAAGTAAAATATGAAATGCGAGTGTTGTTGGTTGGTAGAAAACCGGCGCAAACAGGTGCTCTCCAGCTCCCCTATCCACCAAGAGGAAGAGGTCACAGGCTTTATCTGGATGTATTAGCTGAGTGTGAGCTTGTGGCGGGGGAAATGTCCTAATATGAGCCTGGTGGTCAGACATATGCACGCACAGGCAAAATGCAGCAATCATATTTCATGCGTCTCCATCTGCATCTCTACAACTGCCTGAAAGATCTTATCTTGTAACTGTCAGTGCAGGAAACGCGATAGTTCACATGCGTATGTAGGCATTGGTTAACTGCTACAAGGTGGATATCAGCTACTGGAGCGAAATCAAAGATCAAATATGTGTAATGTCTGCATGGTGAACTTTTATTTCCAAAATTACTCTGAAAACATGAGATAAGAGATGACTGATGCCTTACCGAGACCCCTGGCTTTACAGTACAGCATTTTGAAGAGTGCACTGCCATCTACAGGCAAGAAATGTTTTGCTTTTTGAATTGAATTAAAACCAATGTATGCTACTAGCTAAACTGTATTATATTTCCATTGAGAATTCAGCTTGTACCTTTACTAAAATGGGAATGGGAGTAAAACATCACCGCTTAGTACGCTGGCTTTGACAAGAATTAAAAAATTTAGTCATAACAAAAATACCACATATGAAGGGACTTTTTGTGATGATAAACTATTTGAAAACTAGGCAACACTTTATAAGGTTTCATTTGTTGTTACCTACATTTGTTAACATGAACTACATACTACTAATATAATAATAACATTTATTGAAAGTTGAATAGCCTATATTAACATTAGTTAATGCACTGAAACTATTGTATTTTTTATTCATTAACAAACTTTTTAAAAAATATTGCTCATAGTTCATGTTAGATAATGCATTATCTAATGTTTACAAATGAGTCCTGTTGAAAAGTGTTGACTGAAAAAAATTTTTTTTAACACTTTTATACACTGCCCGGCCAAAAAAAGCAGCTTTAAAAAGGCAAATGCTTATAAGTCTATGATTGGAACATGATTGGTGATTATTATGTTTCTAGCATGTTATATGTTTGGCAACAGTTCTTCTAACCCTAATTGATGGAGTGTGTAGCTTTTCATTTCTTAAACAACCATGTAGGAAGACACATCATGGCCATATTCCAGGATGACAATGTCAAGATTCATAAGGTTCAAATTGTGAAAAGAATGGTTTTGAGGGAGCATGGAGAATCATTTTCACACATGAATACACACCTTAAATTCATTGAAAGTCTTTGGGATGTGCTGAAGGAGACTTTACAGAGTGCTGGACTCTTGCATTGTCAATACAAGATGTATGCACCTCTTGATGGAAAAAAATATATATTATTTGTGTGAAAATTATTCTCCATGCTCCCTCTCAACCATTCTTTTCACAATTTGAAGCTTATGAATCTTGACATTGTCATCCTGGAATATGGCCATGATGTGTCTTCCTACATGGTTGTTTAAGAAATGAAAAGCTACACACTCCATCAATTAGGGTTAGAAGAACTGTTGCCAAACATATAACATGCTAGAAACATAATAATCACCAATAATGATCCAATCATAGACTCTAAAGCAACTGCCTATTTAAATCTAAACAGCGACTTTTTTTTTTGTCTAGGCAGTGTATAACAAGCAACCCGATCAAGCTTGTGTTGTTATGAATACACTAACATTTAAAAGTTTGGTGTCATTAGGATTTTAAAATGTTTTTTAAAAGATTTCTCTTATGCTCACCAAGACTGCAATTATTTGTGATTCATGTGACGTAAAGCTGAATTTTCAGCATCATTACTCCAGTCTTCAGTGTCACATGATCCTTCAGAAATCATTCTAATATGAGGATTTGCTGCTCAAGAAACATTATCATCAATGTCGAAAATAGCTGTGCTGCTTAGTATTTTTGTGGGTTAATTTATTTGAAATAGAAATCTTTTGTAACATGTCTTTACTCACACTTTTGTTCAATTGAATGCATCCTTGCTGAATGAAAATCTTAATTTCTTAAAAAAAAAAAAAACCTTACTCACTCCAAACTTTTGAATGACTTGTTTCTCGAAGGGTTACTTTTTGGTTAACAGAGCAAAGTGTTAAACACTACACCACCTGAAAAACAGGAAATACACAAAAAAAACACAATTTAAAAGGTAAAAGCAAGTCAATTACTGAAAAAGAAGAATGTTTATTTTACCGTAGAAGAGATGAAAAAACATAATTTGTCCACATTTGATTTGAATATGAAATTATGACACCCTGATCCAACATGGCAACCTCTATACATCACATCATGGCAGAATTATCCAGAATCTCCATAATACCACATTTTCAACTTCACCAATCAATTCACGTCTTTGTCAAACTCTTAGTTATAAGTTATAAACCGTTAATTTTATGAAAGCTCTGATTTCCACCACCAATGAGCATGATAAAACCAAAATGGCAGTGGTTTGAACAGTTAAAGTGAGCTATTGCTATTCAATATTTACTGGTGTTACCTGCTATGCTTTCTTAGCATTTTAATGCGAATTATAGTAATGATGAAGTATTTTGTTGTCATTACCAACAAACCATGAACACCTCAGAGCTGAACATCCAAGTTGCCATCTTATGATTACAGGAATTCCAACACAATGTGAATGAAGCATTAGTTGGATAAAGAAACAGGAAATTAACAAAACAAACAGTTCATTTTAACTTTATGATATCAGTGTGAAATCTCATGATTTGCAAAACTACGAATCACTGATGTCCACTGTGTTAGAGTCTGAAAATATATGGTGGGGAGACAGATGGTACTTGTTAGCCTGCTGATGTTGTGTTGAAATCGACAGAGGGAGACTTTGAACAAGAATGGTCCCCGGTGGACCAATATCTAAACTGTCTTCAGGCATAGTGTCCTCTGAGTGCTTGGTCACATCCTGAGATGAGGCGCCGCCAATGTTCAGTGGTTCCTTTGTGACGGCGATCGTCGGATTCGCCTCCGTTACCACCGTAACCTCAGTCCCGCCCTCCTGGATGAGCTTGTGGAGGCTTTCCAGGTCAGAACAGGACGTGATGTAGGTGTGTGTGCCATCGGAAGCTGATGCAGAACAGGAGGCAATGAAGTTTTGAGTACTGGTCTGAGGGACGGTTTCACCGGGACTGATTTGAGTGAGTAAAACCGTCTGGTGCTCAAGGCCGCCTTCTGGTGCTAGCATGTTGACATGCTGTATTACGGGGTTCAAAAGCACGTCGTGATCATCCGGACCGAGCAGAACTGCTCCCGCCTTTGCAGCGGAAGCCTGAACAAAAGTAGCCTCCGGTCCTAAAGAGGGCGCCACAATGATCTTAAGATGCGTTGCGCCGTAGGAAGACGGCACATCGGTTGCAATAGGGGCAAATCCTGCATTTTGTACGGGTTGTTGGGTAACAGTTTGTGACTCTTGATTATGACTTTGTTGTGTGTTACTGTTATGCTGCCTCTTGTGGCTGCGAAGAGAATCCTCCCTGACGAACGAAGCCTCGCACAAGTCGCAACGAAACGCCCGTGTTGCCTCCAGTCTTGCCCGGTAGCGTGAGCTAAGAGGTTTGGGTGGCTCCTCTCCTGTCCCACCCTTACCCTGCCTGTCCGGTTTATCCGCATGACACTTCCTCCTGTGAATTAACAAATTACTACGCTGCTTACTAGCAAATGGACAGTGCTCGCATTTAAAGGGCCGTTCGTCTGAGTGCACACGCTCGTGGACCTTGAGAGCCCCCTTGCTGGAGCAGGAGTAACTGCACTCGCTGCACTGCAAAGGCTGGGCCGGCTGGTGCTGGCGGGAATGGTGTCGCAGGGCGGCTTTGGTGGAGCACTGGAAGTCGCACTTTGAGCAGCGGAAGGAGTCAGAGGCGCTGTGCTTCAGCTGCACATGCGATTTTAAATTGGCCTTCATGGCACAGCGATACTCACAGAGTTCACACTTATAAGGCTTCTCGCCGGAGTGCACCCGACTGTGACGCTTCAGGTCGGAGTTGATCTTGAATTTGGCGTCGCACTGATTGCACTGGAACGGGGCGTCACCTGAGGAGGAAACATCCAGGCATGTGAACTGAACACAAATACCACAATTTACACTACTGGTTCTGCTCGATCACAAAAAAGGAATGCTATTTGTTACCAACATACTAATCGAGCAAAATAAAGTGTGCTATTTTTGTAATGTACCAAGGCTGTTTTAAAAATGACATTTTTATTTTTTGTCATTTGATACAATTATTTTGCAAAAACACCAGTAATTACATAATTGATTGTGTGTGGTCTCAAACAAGAAACAGGAAAACAGTTTTATCTCATTATTTTCTTGCAAGTTTCACATACAAGTGTAAATTCTCAAAAATCATTAGTTCCTGGAAATACTGTGTGGCTGAAAACAGCAACAACAACAAAATCTAGAAACACATGGTTTTTGTGGTTCTTTTAAAGATTTTAGTTGATCTTTATTTGGTTGTTATTTCTATTTGTAGTTCTATAGGGGCTTTTCGAACCTTTTCATAGTTCCTAGAACTAATGACAGAAGTACCCGCTTTTTGGCATGTTTGCACCGAAGGACCTGATTTTAGTTCTAGGAACGCCTTTTGGGGGGACTAAATTAGCTCTTACTTCAGAGTAGGGTCTAACCCAGCACAATAGGAACTACCAGTGACGTAAGTGTACGCTGAACACCAGCACCAGGCATTTTTTATAAAAGCTGTGTACATACACAGATTTTAGTCTATATATTTACTCCACAAACTAACTCTATGAACATGGAAAACAGTGATAGATGAAGCTTAACCTTTATGCTAAGGAGAAAATCCAACGCATATATACACTCACCTAAAGGATTATTAGGAACACCTGTTCAATTTCTCATTGATGCAATTATCTAATCAACCAATCACATGGCAGTTGCTTCAATGCATTTAGGGGTGTGGTCCTGGTCAAGACAATCTCCTGAACTCCAAACTGAATGTCAGAATGGGAAAGAAAGGTGATTTAAGCAATTTTGAGCGTGGCATGGTTGTTGGTGCCAGACGGGCCGGTCTGAGTATTTCACAATCTGCTCAGTTACTGGGATTTTCACGCACAACCATTTCTAGAGTTTACAAAGAATGGTGTGAAAAGGGAAAAACATCCAGTATGCGGCAGTCCTGTGGGCGAAAATGCCTTGTTGATGCTAGAGGTCAGAGGAGAATGGGCCGACTGATTCAAGCTGATAGAAGAGCAACTTTGACTGAAATAAAATCGAGGTATGCAGCAAAGCATTTGTGAAGCCACAACACGCACAACCTTGAGGCGGATGGGCTACAACAGCAGAAGACCCCACCGGGTACCACTCATCTCCACTACAAATAGGAAAAAGAGGCTACAATTTGCACGAGCTCACCAAAATTGGACAGTTGAAGACTGGAAAAATGTTGCCTGGTCTGATGAGTCTCGATTTCTGTTGAGACATTCAGATGGTAGAGTCAGAATTTGGCGTAAACAGAATGAGAACATGGATCCATCATGCCTTGTTACCACTGTGCAGGCTGGTGGTGGTGGTGTAATGGTGTGGGGGATGTTTTCTTGGCACACTTTAGGCCCCTTAGTGCCAATTGGGCATCGTTTAAATGCCACGGCCTACCTGAGCATTGTTTCTGACCATGTCCATCCCTTTATGACCACCATGTACCCATCCTCTGATGGCTACTTCCAGCAGGATAATGCACCATGTCACAAAGCTCGAATCATTTCAAATTGGTTTCTTGAACATGACAATGAGTTCACTGTACTAAAATGGCCCCCACAGTCACCAGATCTCAACCCAATAGAGCATCTTTGGGATGTGGTGGAACGGGAGCTTCGTGCCCTGGATGTGCATCCCACAAATCTCCATCAACTGCAAGATGCTATCCTATCAATATGGGCCAACATTTCTAAAGAATGCTTTCAGAACCTTGTTGAATCAATGCCACGTAGAATTAAGGCAGTTCTGAAGGCGAAAGGGGGTCAAACACAGTATTAGTATGGTGTTCCTAATAATCCTTTAGGTGAGTGTGTAATATATATATATATATATATATATATATATATATATATATATATATATATATATATATATATATATATATATATATATATATATATATATATATATATAGGCGTTATATATACACTTAACTGTAAAAGGTTTGGTGTTGGTAAAATTTCTCCTAATTCTCGACAAGGCTGCTTTTATTTTTATTTGATTAAAAATAAAATAAAAAAAACTGTAATACTGTGTGTTATTGCAACTTAAAACTTTTTATTATAACTTTTGTATTTTAATACATTTTTAAAAATGTTATTTATTCCTGTAATGGTAAAGCTTAATTTTCAGCATCATTACTCCAGTGTCACACGATCCTTCAGAAATCATTCTAATATGATGATTTGCTGCTCAACAATGGTGAAAACAGTTGTGCTGCTTCATATTTTTGTGGAGAGTTCAAAAGAAGAGCATTTATCTGAAATAGCAATATTTTGTAACACTGTAAATAAATCTACTTTCTTTTATGATCAATTTAATGCATCCTTAATTTCTTTAAAAAGAAAACATCTTACTAACCCCAAACTTTAGTGTAACTGGAAGGGTGCATAATCCCCTGCTGCCCTCACCTGTGTGAGATCGGAGGTGAACGGTGAGCTGGCTGGAGTTGCGACTGGCGTAGGGGCATATCTGACACTTAAAGGGTCTCTCGTCATAGTGGATACGAAGATGCTTCTTCAGGCTACTGCTGTCGGCCGCCGCATACGTACAGTACTTACACTTGTGTGGTTTCTCTCCTGTGTGTAAACGGCTGTGGAGATTCAGCTTATCGCGACGACTAAAGCGTTTATGACACAGTTCACACTCGAAAGGCCTCTCGCCTGAAGAAAGAAGACAGATCTCAGCACTTTAATATTCCTTTGGCATCATTTGATAATGTCTGATAAGTGTAAGATAAAAATTACTTACCAGTATGTGTTAACATATGTCTCTCCATGTCTTTTTGGCCATACTGAGTTTTGAATGTACAACCTAAGGGCACAAATTGAAACAAAACATCTTTTAAGCTCCATATAGTACAGATTTCAATACTTTAGAGGGTTCTTAGCTTGGTTCTGTCAACACTGCATTGGCTCCCTTAAAGGTGCACTATGTAAAAT
This sequence comes from Rhinogobio ventralis, assembly GCA_039654625.1. NCBI lineage: Eukaryota > Metazoa > Chordata > Actinopteri > Cypriniformes > Gobionidae > Rhinogobio > Rhinogobio ventralis. Next base: position 7,598,153 of record CM077203.1, read on the forward strand.
TTTTTCAGTAAAATATCCAAAAACCACTAGGCCAGTGTTATATATTTTGTTCAATTGAGTACTTACAATATCCCAAATGTTTCCAACTATTTGTAAATCGTGAGAAACCAAGTACTCATTTTAACCAAGGAACCGGGACGTGTGGGGAAGTCGCCTGTCAATTGCGTCATATCTGCGTTACCCTCGGTTTCCGGTTTTATTTTGCAGAAACGCTTTACTCTCACTGCAGTGTGCAACAAGTGTCATAGCAGCTGCAAACTACGCCTTTGTTTTGAATAGGCGACCTCTAGTGGACGGAAAAGTTACATAGTGCAACCTAGGAATGCATGATATTTCAGCCACCATATCGGTATCGGCGATATACATTGACTTTTAATGTTATCGTTATCGGTCCGATAAGAAAATTTGGCCGATATATTAAAGCCAATAAATAATGGATTATTTCCTTCAGCTGAGACACTTCAGATGCGCACTGTTCGCCATGATGGTTTTGAATTGCTTGAAATATGATTGAAATCACTTCAAAAAGGAAAATACAGTTACAGCAGCGCCATATAGGCTACATAAAATTATAATGAGAACATATAATTGGGACATGGCTTTTAATGGTGAGACTTTTGTTTTTGTAATCAGGCTCTCAAATTATATATACATTTGGATTTAGATTTATTGGCAAATATATCGGTTTTCAGCTTTCAAATATAAAGAATTATCGGTTAACGGTATTAGCCAAAATTTTCATATTGGTGCAACTCTAGATTAGCTCCCCAGTACTTGAGCGAGCTCTTAACGCATTATTGTCCTTCACGTCTATTGCGATCTCAAAATTCTGGCCAGTTGATAATACCTAGAATATCAAAATCAACTGCAACTTCTATTTAGCACCTAAATTCTGGAATAGTCTTCCTAGTCTCGATCGGGAACCAGACACACTCTGTCAGTTTAAATCTAGACTAAAAACACATCTCTTTAAACTGGCATACACATAACACACTATCACATTTCTATAATTCACATCGGTTAAAGGACAGTTAGGCTGCATAAATTAGGTCAACCGGAACCGGGAACACTTCTTATAACACCCGAATGGAATCTACGCTAACTTTAGTCTCTCTGTCTCATCCTTATCCCGAGGTTACCTTAGTCAGCCGTTTCCAGTCCATATCCAGATCAGATGGTGGACCTGCACCTAGACACGACCACAACTCAGCCCTGAATGTCAGCGGAGATCCTGTCATCTACACAATCCCCTTTAAAGGCCATCGGCACAGGTCCTCAGCAAAGACCACAAGAACCACACAGGTCCTCCACACAGACCCTATGGCCAGCTTCGGCTCCATACGGGCATAATGAATATGATCTTCAAGCAAAAGGAACCGATCCACAATTTGATTTCTGACTTGTGATGCAGCCTGAATCATAATTACACTGTGTTCGTTCCTTGGCCAGAGGAGAACTGGCCCCCCGACTGAGTCTGGTTTCGCACCAGGGTTTTTTTCTCCATTCTGTCACCTGATTGGGTTTGGGGTCCTTGCCACTGTTGCCTCTGATGACAATAATAATATTACTGATTTGACTGCACTGACACTATTAAATGATAACCAGAGCATGTGAGTGAAGCGGTGTGATGCTCTGCTAAATATTCCGCTCAATGCCAGCATGCTCCACTCAAACGCTCACGTCCCTCACGCTCACCGCTAAAACGACATTAGCTCAAATCCCGCTCCGACATGAAATTTCTCTGTACTGTACTATACACGCTTCTGGCTTGCTCAGTTGGGGACACTACATTTTCAAATAAATATCCAAATAAATTGAATTACTAAACTAAATTATATCAACTACATTACTTGAATATATATGATAATTGAAATGAGCTGATGACCTCACCGTTTTCTCCAGAGTGGCTGTACAGCCGAATCAAATTCTGTTCATTATTTTCCTGTTTAACACTGTGAAGCTGCTTTGAAACAATCTGCATTGTAAAAAGCGCTATATAAATAAAGTTGACTTGACATGTTGTAGCCATTAAAGAAAACGTATTTAGTTTCATATTTATGTTTAAATATTATAATGTTATTTTTTAATTTCATCTATGTTGATTATGAAAAGTGAACAGCATGAGTAAGATAGGCTACATTATATATCGGGAGACATGGAGTGGGTCAGAAATGATTTTGACCACTTCATTAAGTTTTGTTTTGTAGAAAGTCTTTCTTTAAAGGGAATTTCATTTTGTATAAATAGTATCTTAATTTTAATCAATGTTTCATCCACCAATTGCCTGGATTTAATAAATAAGAAGCAAATATAGCAGACAATATAATCATGACATGGAGGCACCGGCACGATCACTTACTAACAACGGAAACAACTTAAAATAGCCTACTCCAGGGGTTTTCAATCTTATAGATATATAAGAATATGATCATCCCTGTGTGAGGGACCACCATCCTAAAATTTATAAGGGATCTCTTTTATAAACACCAAATTTATACACATAAAAATGTATATTATAAATCTAAAATTAGTTTGTTACATTATTATATTTTTTGTTCTACTCACTGTAGTAATGTATTGTTATATGTATTATTTATTTTTAATCAAATGTAATCTATTTAATAGATTAACTAACTATTAATGTTTTATTTAATTGCATTTTTAATTTATTTAGATCTAATTTATTGCTTTACTGCTCTAGACTTTTCCACGGACCCCCTGTCACTCCCTTGTGGCCCCCTGGGGGTTCCCGGGCCCCTGTTTGAAAACCCCTGCATGGCCTACTCTGTGATTTTTGGTCATACAGATATGAGTAATACATCATTCAAAACTATTATTGTTAATTAAATCTAAATTAAATTAAATCTAATTAAATAATTGATTTTTTTGTAAACTCACAATAAAAAGAAAATGTTGTGTAAAATAAAGAAAACAAACACTTTCTGCCATCTTGGTCTCTGTAAACTGGAGTGCGTCTCATAAATGAACCCAAAACTCAGAGTATAGGCTACTTGACTCACAGACATGAAAAATATATCTATAGAAAGCTTGAAATGTCTTTTAAACCAATCAAAAATGAAAAGAAATAGGCTACTTCGTATGAAATGTGCATTTCTCTCTATAGGCTCATTTACTATACTGTGGAGATGGCGAGTCAGCGTTTGCAGCCGACACTGACATAGAAAACACTGAAAAATTAAAATGTCTTCTTACTATTTTTGACATTCATAATCATTACTTTGGCTGGTTCTTTGTGGCAAGCTTTATGCATGCGCTTGAGTGCGGAATAAGCTATAAGTAAACGCTCATTATGGTTTAGAATTCTCTCCACTAGCCTATATATTTAAGTAATGAAATTAAAATGTGCGATTAGGCGACTAATGGCTTAAATGAACAACTACTAGTTAACTAGAATTTTTTTTTAGCAGCTCTACTTATTTCACATATTTTCTAACCAGCATGTCACAAGGGTCATACTGGGTTGAGCGAGCAGCTCTGAGCGGAATGAGCGAGCGGAGCAGAATGTTCACAAAGGAGGAAATATTACCACTCCGCTCCGCTCACATGCTCTGATGAGAACTGAACTGAGCTGATTGATAACTGCTTTAGATGAAATGAACTAGTTTAAAAACTGATGATCTTTACAATGAAACAATCAACACTGAACTGACTTCAGCTGAACAATGACATCGTTTTCTTTTAGAGCTGCTGTAAAACCAAACTGAATGTTAAAAAAAAACATTATTTTCCCCATATTTGACATTGTTGCAGCTCCTCTCTTCCCAGTCTGTCAGTAACTCTCTGATTAGTTTCGGTCTCAATGAAGCCCCTCCTTCAGAAAAACGCAATGTGCTCTGATTGGTCGGTTGGATCAGTGTGTTGTGATTGGTCAACTGCTTTAAGCGTGTTTGGGAAATATCCCGCCCCTTACCATAACCACGAGTTTCAACATACTACTAACTAACTCAACCAGACCTCGTCTCTTTATTCTGCTTGTGCCTTGAGCGGTAATTATTTAAATGAAGATTATTGTGACGTGTTTGTTTCCGGAATAAAACTCAAGACTACAATGGAGGCGTTTTAGGGAGTTAATAACAAAGGGACTTTGTAACTTTGCAGACCTTTTTCATGCTCAAACAGCAACAATACACACTAAAGAAAGCAGAACACGTAAAAAAGCATAATAGGTCCTCTTCAAAATAAATACATGAAAATAAGAAATGCAGTGTTATTGCTGACACTTACCTGAGAATGTGCACATGTGTCTTTTTTGAGTTAGAGCAGGTTTCAGCTTTTTGGAGGGGGTTTTCTGGGCTTTGGTGAGGGTCTTCTTGACTTTTGGTACACATGACCCTAAAAAACACTTTCATGATTAGTAAACAGTGCAGTCTACTATATACATATAATTAGGACCTTTAACGTGACTTAGAAGTAAAACTCACCACTGGGTCCACCGTTTCGGGCTGATATATGAGTCGAGGAGATCTGGCAGCAGTTTTGCTTGTGTGCAAAAAAGAGCTCAACGTTGTTATACTGCTGTTTGCAGAAGCCGCATATGTGGATGTCAGGGTCAGGACTCACTTCTACTAAGAGGTGGTTTACTCCTGTGAATTGACATCAAATATATAAAGAACATTGTAGTACCATACAGGGGTTGGTCAATGAAACTGAAACACTGGCAGGGCTCTAGACTTATTCTTCCCACTAGTTGGTTGCATCGACTTACAATTTGGTCGCACCCTTTTTTTATATGAATCGTTCTGTATATGCTGGTTTTGCATTGATGTAAAGATTGAATGATCATGTTAGTTGATCTATAATGCGTGATGGGCGTCGCCATGTTAGTTTGCGCCGCAGTTCAGAGAATCGGATCCGTCAGATTTACAACACATCAATTCATCCATTTTTCCTGAAATACATGAAAGTAAGTGGCCGGTGAAATATAAAATAAACCTTATGTGGTTGAAAACACTGAATAGTTGTCATCAAGCGCTGCGCGTGTCCGTCTCTGGCTCAGCGCCAGCCAAAACACGAAAGCATTGTGCACTCGCACCAATGCGACCGTGTGAAATTTTAACTTGCACATCATCAAAAAATTATTTTTAAATTATTTTCTAGAGCCCTGACTGGCCAATATAGCACCTATATATCTGCGGTCTGGTAGCCAAGTGTGAAGGTTGAATTAGCAGAGCAATAGCACAGCTGTACATAAAATATTGCAGTCCACACAACATAATGGAAGACATATCAGAGTTCAAAAGAGGACAAATTGTTGGTGCACGTCTCACTGGCTCAACTGTGACCAGGACAATTTTTTGTGATGTATTCAGGGTAATGTATTTCGCATTTCACCATGAAGGACGAACCACATCCAACAGGAGTAACTGTCGACGCAAGAGAAAGCTGTCCGGATTGTATCCAAAAAACAAAACCACAGCTGCCCAACTCACTGCAGAATTAACAAACCTTAACTCTCCTGTTTCCACCAAAACTCTTGGTAGTGAGCTCCACAGAGTCAATATTCATGGTCGGACTTCTATAGCCAAACCTTTGATAACTCGTGCCAATGCCAAATATCAGTTTCAATGGTGCCAACAGTGCAAATCTGGGGCTGTGGACAATGTGAAATATGTATTGTTCTCTGAAAAGTCCACCTTCACTGTTTTTCCCACATCCGTGGGAGTTAATGTGTGGAGAAGCCTCAAAGAGGCTGAACACCCGGACTGTCGCGTGCCTGGAGTGAAGCACAGGGTGGATCAGTGATGGGATGGGCTGCAATATCATGGCATTCCCTACTGTGCTTGATGGACACATCACTGCCAAGGACTACTGAACCATTCTGGAGGACCATGTGCACCTAATGCTTCAAACATTGTACTCTGATAAATCATGGTGTGTATCAGCATGATAAAGCACCAATACATATAGCAAGACTTGTGATAGAATGGTTCGATGAACATGAAAGTGAAGTTGAACATCTCCCGTGGCCTGCACAGTCACCAGGTCTAAATATTATCGAGCCACTTTGGGGTGTTTTGGAGGTGCAAGTCAGAAAACGTTTTCCTCCACCAGCATCACAATGACCTGGTCGCTTTTTTGGAAGATGGTTGTTAATGAGTCCCTTGTTTTTCTTGAGCAGTTAAACTGCCCAACGTTCTGCCCAAATTCTTCAGTATTCCAGCATCTTTTGAACCCTGAATGATTTAGAAATCCATCTTTTCACACTGAGGACAATTGAGGGACTCAAACATTCACTGATGCACCAGAAGGAAACACGACGCATTAAGAGCTGGGGGTGAAAACTTTTGAACAGGATGAAGGGCAGTACTAAATGAAAAAAAAAATATATGTAAACAAAATAAGAAAAATTTGGACATTCTGAAGCATCAGAAGATACTTACATGTTTTCCGGAAGACAAATGAAATTAAAAATTAATGCATCAGTTTTCATTTTGGAGCATCAGTAAATGTTTGAACCGTTTTAAATAGTTGTGGACAAACAAGGGACTCAAGAACAACCATCACAAAACACAAAAACAGCAGTGGATCATCCAGGGAACGACACAGTATTGAGAATCAATGGTTCATAAACTTTGGAACAGGGTCATTTTTAATAAAATCAGTAATTTTTTTGACTTGTGGACTATATGTAAACATGTTTTTATGTGAAATATCTCATTCAGGACAGTACTAAATAAAAAATAACATGCATTTTGTATAATCTCTCTTATTTTGTTAAAATTATTATTCACATTTTTAAAGATTTTACAAGCGGTTCACATACTTTTTTCTTGCAACTGTGTGTATGTATGTATATATATATATGTTTTCAATGTTTTGCCCCTTTTATATATTACATCATCAATATATGATATATTATCAAATGCTAACAATACCTGATTACCATAACAGTATCACCACTTAAGTTTCATTAACTTCAACTTCCATTGTTTGTAAAGAAAATTAGCCAACAACGTATGAACCATAAATGAATTGTATTATTAATATAAACTAAAGGACTATAATTATTTAATCAATTTACTTAGCAGTATTAATATTTTAATTACATTTGTGATTATTTACCTGTATTGCAGAGGGCTTTTGTTTTAAAGCAATTCTTTTTATTCAGGATTTTGTATATATAAATGATATCGCTTTGTACCTTCTCCGTTGAATGTTGCCATCTGGATCAAGAGGCCAGCTGAGATTCGGTCTGTGAAGTATTTAATAACTTTAATACGCGTTTGCTGATGTTGTTGTTCTGTGTCCTCTTCATTTCAAACGTTTTTTCAGCAGTGGTGATGGTTGGGTTTGCGACAGTGTGAACTGCTTGACGGTAAACACTGAAAAGTGAACTGCGCCAAGCAGCGCCTCACAGCGAAGCATTGCGTCAGGAGGATTTGCTATAGTACAGTAACAGTTCAGACAGACAGATAAGAAAGATAGATAACTGCTCATTTTTCCCTCTCCAGTTTTTAATCACCTTATGTCTTTTATAGCTACAAATGATCCTGTAGTGCCAGGCTGTTAACAAATAAGCACTGCTAACGATACCACACTGCAAAAAAAAATGCCATTGTTACTTAGTATTTCTGTCTTGCTTCCATTCTAAATATCTAAAAATTCTTACATCAAGATGCATTTACTAATGTAAAATAACAAGATATTTTTTTCTTGTTTTCTGGAAAATAAAATCAAAATGAAGTGAGTTTTTGCTTAAAACAAGCGAAAGTATCTTCCAATGGGGTAAGAAAAATAAGCTTGTTTCTGTCTCAAACAGACTGGAAACAAGACAAAAAATACTAAGTGCGTTTGCAGTGAACAAACAGGTTAAGGTAGGTGTATGTTCAGTTTGTATTTCCTTTACCTTTCAGACACCAGGCACAGAGCTACAGGTAATATTTTAGCTTTTTAGGAGGCTTGGGGGGGGTCATGTTTCAAACTACGTGTCTTATTCAAAGGGTAGCACACTTGCTGTTATAGTTATACGTAAAGCTATTTTATTTTTTATGCTCATGCATTAATATGTGTGTGTGTGTCGATTCCCCATGAGGAAGTATGGAGATGAGTGGCCCTGTCACTTCATTTTAACCCAGCTGAGCTCGACAGCTGCACACAGCTGCTTAATGGCTGCAGGCTGTCAGAAGACATCTTAGCGCTCAGAGTTTTAATTGTTGACCGTCTGGCAGGATTTTGACTGCAGTGACACGAGATGAACACACGGGGGAGTCCGCGCTCCATTCTTCGCCTAGAATGAGAACGAGCTGTATGAGACTACAGGTACGCTTGAGCAGCCTTTTGATACTATAATATATCTGCATTTATATTATTGTTATTATATTTTCTTTGTTATCATTGTTTAATAACAAATTGTGTATTATAATAATTTATTTGCTTCTTATTTATTGTTTTAAAATAATTTTAACATTATTTATAATAATTATTTATATATACATGTATTCATATTCGATAAAACAATATATATTATACAGTATTATAATATATAAAATATATTTTTAATTTTGATGCTAAATAATATATATATACATTTATATTATTGTTATTATATTTCATGTATTATAATTTTTTAATACAAATTATTTATTATAATAATTGATTTGCTTCTTATTTATTGTTTTAAAATAATTTTAACATTAGTTATAATAATTATTTATATATACATTTAATAATATTTGATAAAACAATATATATTATACAGTATTATAATATATAAACGGTATTTTTTTATTTTAAAATTTTTTAAAATGACCACATTTATTTATATAAATTATTTAAATGTATATATATATATATATATATATATATATATATATATATATATTCTAGCATTATTATTGTTTTTAAATAATTGTAACAATTGTAATATATATATATATATATTTAACAAATAAAAAAATATACATATATATTGTTAATATTATTATAATATATGTATTACACTATATATATACAAACAGTTTTCTCTTCTGCTCACCAGGGCTGCATTTATGTTATTAAAAATACAAAAACTGTAATATTGTAAAATATTATTAAAATGTAAAATAACTGTTTTCTATTTGAATATATTTTAAAATGTAATTTATTCCTGTGATCAAAGCTGCATTTTCAGCATCAGTCTTCAGTGTCACATGATCCTTCAGAAATCATTCTAATATGATGATTTGATGCTCAAGAAACATTTATGATTATTATCAATGTTGAAAACGGTTGTGTAAAACAATTTTTTTAGGATTCTTTGATGAATAGATAAACAGCATTTATCTGAAATAGAAAGCTTTTGTAACATTGCACTACCGTTCAAAAGTTTGGGGTTGGTAAGATTTTTTTTTTTTGGGGAAAGAACTTAAAGAAATTAATACATTTATTCAGCAAGGATGCATTCAATTGATCAAGTGACAGTATAGACATTTATAATGTTGCAAAAGCTTCATATTTCAGATAAATGCTGTTCTTATGAACTTTCTATTCATTAAATAATTTTTACACAACTGTTTTCAACATTGATAATAATCATAAATGTTTCTTGAGCAGCAAATCATCATACTAAAATTATTTCTGAAGGATCATGTGACACTGAAGACTGGAGGAATGATGCTGAAAATTCAGCTTTACGTCACATGAATAAATTAAATTTTAAAATATATTCAAATAGAAAACAGTTATCTTAAATTGTAAAAGTATTTCACAATATTACTGTTTTTGCTGTATTTTGGATCAAATAAATGCAACCTTGGTGAGCAGAAGAGACTTCTTTAAAAACCTTTTAAAAAATCTTACTGTTCTCAAACTTTTGACTGGTAGTGTATATATATATATATATATATATACACATATTATGCTCCATCCCTCCATATAATATATGTGTTGTATTATGTTATATGTTATATATTATATTATATTATATGTATTATATTATTTGTGATGTTATGTTAGTTGGTACATACCAAGCATATAGCATTTTTGAAGTATTATTATCATCAATTCATACTATTTCAGTATTATACCAAATATCATATCAGGCAAACCCGAAATATTTTATATATCAGAAAAGTCCAGGATGTTTAATGTACACACGTTTATTAACAAAACAAAAAACACGTTCACTGCAGTGGACAGAGATGAATATATTATTCATTATTATTTGGGTGATCTGAGTCTCACAAAACAAAATCATTCAGATAGTATATGTGTATCCATCCCCGTTAGCAGAGGACATACTGACTAGCACATTTATTTCTCTGAGTTATATTCAATAAAATATTTACATATAATTCTTAGTCACCTCAGGCCATTCTGCTCAGGTTGTGGTGTGAAGGGTGTGAGTAATCCCACTCATCATTAATTTACGTGCCATTTTTATTCCCTTATGCCTGATTCAAAGGCAGATCAGATCTGGATTTTCACATATTGTGAAACAGACGAAATGAAAGGCACCGTCTTGAATGTTCTGACACTATTAGTTGTAATATGTAAATAAAAAATGCTTGACCACATTTACCACATCAAATTTCATCATTGATGATTATACTGTCAGGTGTTCAGACTCCATTTAGTGAGTTTAGGCATGACGGATCTGATCAAATCTTGAAGATATATATATATATATATTTAGATATATATATTTTAAAATAAAAAATATCTGTTTTTATATATTATAATAATTTATTTTTTATCAAAATAATATTAATAAATGTATATATTGATCATTATTATATGTTAAATTTATTTAAAACACAATAATAAATAAAATATAGCTGCAAGCAGCCATTATCGGGGCCAAGCGCAAAGGCAATAAGACATGCCAACATGGCTGGGAGTGTCAGACCAACTACAACAAAGAGCCATTAAAGACCTATTAAGATCATTTTAGGCAAAATAGCTGTAAAATTAAAAATAGAGTCAATAATAATGATTTAATGGTTTATCACTTTCGACCAATAGGTGGTGCTGTGGCCAAATTGATGTAGTGTGGTCAGAATGAGGTGACAATGACACATGCAAAGTTTGGTGTCAATATTCCAAAGCATTGCAGAGATACAGCCTCCAGTCATTTTGGCATCATCCCTCAACGTTGTTGCTGCGCTACACGAAAACGGTTTCGTCTATCGAGACAAAATCCATAACTTTTTGTTGGCACAGTCTGAAGATGATACGATTTGATTTTGGTGAAAATCGGACAGATGGTCTAGGACGAGTTCGAAAAAGAAAGTTTCTAATGAAAACCAAAATGGCGGACAAGTTCAGCCAAATATGGCAAAATTGGAATCTGTGTTCTCAAATTGACTCAAGGAATCTATTATGGCCAGATTTATTATAATAGAATAATTTAATCAAAAGATATAAGCATTATTTGGAAATGTTGTAATAACTTTTGACCACAAGGTGGCACTGTCTTGAACCTTTTTGAGTACCTTCAGGCCATGGTGCCAATGGAACACACCGAGTTTAGTAATGATACACCAATGCATTTATAAAATATAGCATTTTATATCGTAATACTGTATTGTAGGCAATTTTATGTTTTGTTCAATTATAGTGCCACCAAGATGCACAATCCCACCAATTTTTTATGTGTCCTCAGGGTGAGCCCATACATTTGTGTCAAATGTGGTGAAAGTATCTCATTTCGTTTTGGAGTTATAGACATTTATATGTATGAGATCATAAAAAATGACCCATGGACAACTTTGTTTAGATTTTTTTTTGCCACTTCCTATCAATTTTGACATTTGGGCTGTGCCATCCAGTTAACCAACTTGGTTTCCTACGCTGGTTTCATCTCGATTGGACTAACGGTTTCGAAGATATTCCCGAAAGTTTTTTAAGCGCTAAATCACCACATCGCACAAACCATGAGGCGAAACATAGCATGTTTGGTATCGTATAATTTGACCACACCCAGAGTTATAAGAATTTGAATATTTAATTTTACCACTAGGTGGTGCTGGTCTAAAACTTCTCAGGCTCCTTCAGGGCATCGTGCTGATGACCCATACCGAGTTTCGTAACAATACGCTAATGTGTTCATAAAATACAGCATTTTCTGATATACAATATCATTCGACTTGGCATGATGTCCCAAATCTAACGAGACCACATTTATGATTTCTGGAACCATCAGAAGTTATAAGCAAAAATATAATTTTTTCGTATCTCCGGACCAGTAGGTGGCGCTGCGCCAAAACACTGCATGTTGCCTCAGGTAATGCTTGTGATGACATGTACCAAGTTTGGTCTGAATATGATAAAGTGTTGCGGAGATACAGTCTTATGTCTCTTATGTCTGCAAGCACTACATAAAATTCGTTTTCGAAAACGGTTTAAGAAATCGACTTGAATTCCATAACTTTTTGTCGGCATGGTTCTATAAGCTGCCATAGACTCCCATGGCGGAAAAATATTAAAATATATATTTATTTTATATATATATATATATATATATATATATATACACTCACCTAAAGGATTATTAGGAACACCTGTTCAATTTCTCATTAATGCAATTATCTAATCAACCAATCACATGGCAGTTGCTTCAATGCATTTAGGGGTGTGGTCCTGGTCAAGACAATCTCCTGAACTCCAAACTGAATGTCAGAATGGGAAAGAAAAGTGATTAAAGCAATTCTGAGCGTGGCATGGTTGTTGGTGCCAGACGGGCCGGTCTGAGTATTTCACAATCTGCTCAGTTACTGGGATTTTCACGCACAACCATTTCTAGAGTTTACAAAGAATGGTGTGAAAAGGGAAAAACATCCAGTATGCGGCAGTCCTGTGGGCGAAAATGCCTTGTTGATGCTAGAGGTCAGAGGAGAATGGGCCGACTGATTCAAGCTGATAGAAGAGCAACTTTGACTGAAATAAAATCGAGGTATGCAGCAAAGCATTTGTGAAGCCACAACACGCACAACCTTGAGGCGGATGGGCTACAACAGCAGAAGACCCCACCGGGTACCACTCATCTCCACTACAAATAGGAAAAAGAGGCTACAATTTGCACGAGCTCACCAAAATTGGACAGTTGAAGACTGGAAAAATGTTGCCTGGTTTGATGAGTCTCGATTTCTGTTGAGACATTCAGATGGTAGAGTCAGAATTTGGCGTAAACAGAATGAGAACATGGATCCATCATGCCTTGTTACCACTGTGCAGGCTCGTGGTGGTGGTGTAATGGTGTGGGGGATGTTTTCTTGGCACACTTTAGGCCCCTTAGTGCCAATTGGGCATCGTTTAAATGCCACGGCCTACCTGAGCATTGTTTCTGACCATGTCCATCCCTTTATAACCACCATGTACCCATCCTCTGATGGCTACTTCCAGCAGGATAATGCACCATGTCGCAAAGCTCGAATCATTTCAAATTGGTTTCTTGAACATGACAATGAGTTCACTGTACTAAAATGGCCCCCACAATCACCAGATCTCAACCCAATAGAGCATCTTTGGGATGTGGTGGAACGGGAGCTTCGTGCCCTGGATGTGCATCCTACAAATCTCCATCAACTGCAAGATGCTATCCTATCAATATGAGAGAGAGAGAGAGAGAGTGTTAGGGTAACGCATTACAAGTAATGCAAGTTACGTAATCAGATTACTTTTTTCAAGTAACTAGTAAAGTAATACATTACTTTTAAATTTACATAAAAATATCAGAGTTACTTTTTCAAATAAGTAACTCAAGTTACTTTGTTTCCCCATATATTGACTGACAGCTCTCCTGTGAGAAATTGTAAGTACAGAGGTGTTGTGTGCTCTGTGAGAACATGATGATTATTGTAGTTCTAGACTAAATGTTTACATGCATTTATGAAGGTGTGTAGTATGAATGTAATCTGGAGGTGCTACATTTGCCATGTTGTCATTATCATGTGACCTACCAGCGTCAGTTGCGTCCCTTCACATCCATTCATAAATCCTCTCCCGTGGCCTCATGGGATAGTTAAGTGTCCATCGTATGCACACTTCAGAATCTTGCCGGAAGTAGTAGGTCATCCAGGTACTTTTCACCTAGTCGGACATACTTATTTTGACACATATTGTTTTTTTGACACTATGTAGTTGGATGCATCCCAACACTTTTTCCCCTACATCCTATTCTTCTGCAATCCAGAATGGCAGCACAGCTGAGAGGTTTGTTTGAGCCCCTCTACTGTACATGCATGAATTTGCATTTCCTTTAGCCTGAGGCTTATTCATTTCACTTTTGGTGTCTAAGCGCCTTAACATTTGCCCCAAAAAAAATAATTGTTTTAAAAAAACAAGCAAGCCCAGCCCAGGTGAGAAAAAGTAATGTAACCCATTACATAAAAAGTAACCAAGCAATGCAATTAGATACTTTTTAGGGAGTAAATCAGTATTTTAACACATTACTTTTAAAAGTAACTTTCCCCAACACTATACATATATAGATCAGGCATAACATTATGACTAATATTTTGTTGGTCCCCCTTTTGCTGCCAAAACAGCCCTGACCCGTCGAGGCATGGACTCTACTAGACCCCTGAAGGTGTGCTGTGGTATCTGGCACCAAGATGTTAGCAGCAGATCCCTTAAGTCCTGTAAGTTGCGAGGTGGGGCCTCCATGGATCGAACTTGTTTGTTCAGCACATCCCACAGATGCTCGATTGGATTGAGATCTGGGGAATTTGGAGGACAAGTCAACACCTCAAACTCGTTGTTGTGCTCCTCAAACCATTCCTGAACCATTTTTGCTTAGTGGCAGGGCGCATTATCCTGCTGAAAGAGCCACAGCCACCAGGGAATACCGTTTCCATGAAAGTGTGTACATGGTCTGCAACAATGCTTAGGTAGGTGGTACGTGTCAAAGTAACATCCAGATGGATGGCAGGACCCAAGGTTTCCCAGCAGAACATTGTCCAAAGCATCACACTGCCTCTGCCGGCTTGCCTTCTTCCCATAGTGCATCCTGGTGCCATGTGTTCCCCAGATAAGCGACGCACACGCACCCGGCCATCCACGTGATGTAAAAGAAAACGTGATTCATCAGACCAGGCCACCTTCTTCCATTGCTCTGTGGTCCAGTTCTGATGCTCACGTGCCCACTGTTGGTGCTTTCGGCGGTGTCACCACTGTTCCTTCCTTGGACCACTTTTGATAGATAATGACCACTGCAGACCGGGAACACCCCACAAGAGCTGCAGTTTTGGAGATGCTCTGACATTTTGGCCCTTGTCAAACTCGCTCAAATCCGTACGCTTGCCCATTTTTCCTGCTTCTAACCCATCAACTTTGAGGACAAAATGTTCACTTGCTGCCGAATATATCCCACCCGCTAACAGGTGCTGTGATGAAGAGATAATCAGTGTTATTTACTTCACCTGTCAGTGGTCATAATGTTATGCCTGATTGTTGTATATAGTTTTTATAAAAATAATATTAATAAATGTATAAATAATTACGTTTTTAACAATAATAATTACAAAAGCAAATAAAGAATAATTTAAAAAGCTAATAAATTATTATAATCCTTATTAAAAAATTCTATAAAATAATAAAGATAATAATGCTACACTTTTACATTAAACAAAAGCATAGGGTTACATTTATTTTAAGGTGATGTAGTTACATTGAACTTACTCAAATAAATACTGAGTTATATTAATGAACTACATGTATACAGTTACGGTTAGGTTTAGGGTTACTTGTAATTATGCATAATTTAGTGTTATTACTAGTACAGATTGTAACACGCAACTACGTCACCTTAAAATAAAGTGTTACCAAGTAGTGAATAAGGGCTCTCAAGCTGTAAAAAGGACATTAAATGTACAGCAGTGAGGCGTGAATATAAAGCTCAAGTTGTATGGTAGCTTGGGGATGACATGAGGGTGAGTAAATGATGACAGATGTATTATTTTTAGTTAAAGAATGGTGATGAACTTCATTTCAACAAGACATCCTGAAAACCTTAAGAACATATTTATTGTAAATCATTCTTGAGCAATGTCAGACAACTTCTATCGCATGCATTAGCAAAATTACAACAGACGATAGTACTGATTTAATCAACGTGCTTTAAATATTTCACAAGAACTGTGGAATTCCCCACGGGACCATTTTAATAATCTATTAAAGTTCATGTAATTCTCAGCTGCCATAATTTCTCAACATCCCATAAACAGATGTTATGCCATGTTTACATTGTTTGTCAAATGGCCCTGTTTCCTGGTTGTTTATGGAATATGGGGGCAGGGATGGAGCGTGTTTCAACATCTCCTCTAATGCCACGACAACAGATGAGGAAATGAAATGAAAATGTGAGTCAGCACAAAACTCTGGAAGATGAAAGGAAAGATGAACATGGAGACACTTGTAAACTAAGCGTTTCTGTCTGGGAATTAATAATCTGAAGAGCCACGCCAGGTTTCACTCAGCCTAAGGTTAGATCAACAGTGTCTTGCAAAATAATATCAGCAAAACTGGGACGAACGGAAAGAGAAGGAGAAAAATGAAATGTGTACCGCAGGGTGATATGTTTATGACGTGAGGAGGAACAGGAAAGAGTTCTGAAGGTCCATGATAAATTATACACACATGTAGAGTATGAGTCGTGTTCAACGGCTGTTATCATTACATCAGATAAAACGGAGGCAATGTCTGGAAAACATCATCTCTGTGTACTTGATGGCACAAACACACACTTAAATGCAGACTGAACATATATGCTTCTATTGTTTTTATACAAAGCAAACGATCATTTCTCTTTGCACTTTTAGAAGGTAATTTTTTTATTTACTTATGAATCATGTCTTCTATTACAGACACCTCTGAAAGATTTTGTCAGATTTCTGGGAACAATTTTATCTTCAAACTATAGCTGAGAAAAACAACTATACACACTTTCAAACAGAGGTTTTGTTTTGTTATTGAAGGTTTTAAATAATAATAAATGAATTAATATAATGCTCTATTATTATATTTTATATTATACATAATTTGCAATAATAATAATAACTAAATTAATTGTAATGCTTTATTATAATTCTATAATTTTATATTATAGTATATTATTACATTTTTAAAATAATAATGATAATAAATAAATAAAAGGCTTTATTATTATCATATTATTTTATATTACAGTATATAATGGTAAATAATTTGAAAAAATATTATAATGTTTTATTATATTACCGTATATTATACATCATTTGCAATCATAATAATTATAATAATAAATAATTAAATAAATGATTATAATGCTTTATTATTATACTTTAATATTATTATACTATCATTTTACAGTATATTATTATACATAATTTGCAATAATAATGATAACAAATAAATAAATATTATGCTTTATTATTATATTTTATATTACAGTATATAATTATACATCATTTGCAATCATAATAATTATAATGCTTTATTATTATACCATGTTACATTACAGTATATTATACATAATTTGCAATAATAATAATAACAAATAAATAAATATTATGCTTTATTATTATAATATTTTATATTACAGTATATTATGATACATAATTTGCAATAATAATAAATAAATGAATTATAATGCTTTGTTATATTAGTTTATATATACATACATAATTTGCAATAAATAATTATTAATAAATGATATAATAAAATATTAGGGTTAGGTAATAAGGGTTAGGGTTTATAATAAATGTATACTTTTGTTTTTTATAATAACAAGATTTAATGATAGATATATGATGTAGGATATTATTGTCACAGGTCTGTTTGTGTTTTGGACTTTCAGTTTGTATTTTGATTCATTCCTTTGTTAAGTTTCCCGCCAGTCCTTTTGTTCCCATGGTTACCCTTGTTAGTTGTTGTCCCAGCTGTGTCTACTTAATTATCTTGTTTCTGTTCACTACTTAAGTTGCACCCTCACCTTCAGTCTTTGTCTAGTCACTGTTATGTTAGAGTATGTTTCCCTGCCTTTCTGTTTGTTCCTGAGCATTATTATTAAAGTTTATGTTTGCATTTTGATCTTCTGAGTCTCCAGCCTGTTCCTGGTACACCCAACTGTTACAATTATAGCATATACTTTTATTATTTTGTATATTAGCTCAAACAGTGGAGCGTGGTGCTAGCAATGCCAGGTCATCTCTGGGATCGATTCCCAGGGAATACATGAACTGAAAAAATTTATAGCTTGAATTCAGGTCACTTTGGATATCCGTTATGTGTATAAATATCAATGCATAAATGTAAAATATCATCAAAAAAAACTTGAAATTCATAAAATACCATACATTAATGTGATCATTTTGACTACACACCCAACAATTTACTAGCACAGGAAGGTCCAGTGTGTAATATGGATTATAGACTAAATGATGCACATGATAACTGAAGAATGGAGAACCAGAGAGCAAAAAAAATGAAACACAAGTGTATCACTTCAGGCAAAGTCAGGCCTTTAAACCACACTAATAAACAATAAATGACATAGAATCTACTGCTGCATCACAGGCTACAGGGCAAATACTTCCCACAGATTCCAGAGAGACCCTGCGGGTCTGTCGTCTTTTTAATCATGTTCTGTGGATCTATGGTCTCTTCACATCTAATAAGCTGTTTGAAAACATTTCTTTCATTTCTAACCCTTTGAATTTAACTCAATGATGATATGTACTTTACTGTGTTTTATGGCTATAATAGATTCAGGTCAGTGCAAAAAATATACACTATCAAAACCACATTTAGAAAATCATCCCTTAGTTACTTTTCAACGTGATTGGATCAGTTTTGCCTGCTGGACGATAAAGCAGGAGAAAAATCCATAGATTTAAATTGAAGCACATGGACAATCATCTGTTTTTATTTAATTGAATAAAGCCAGATTATTTATGTCATTATAAAACACCCATTTACACATTATTTAATTTACCTTGCATGTTTACAGTGATTTCAGGACTGAAGTGATGTGCATTCATTTTAATGGAAGTTCAATAATTTGCAGTTCAAATATGCCTTGCTTCTTTGGATTCTAGTTTGTATTATGAGACAGTGATAATGAACAAAAAATTATAATCTCTGTTTAACTAATTGCAGAGAAACTGTATGCAATATCTGCACATACCACAAAAACATGCTGACACAGTGATTGCCTGTATTAGCATTATTATTATTATTATTATATAATCATGCTGGTGGAGGAAGGTCGATTAGCAGGATGTATCAAAGCTGCTTGTTTTGAACGCTGATGGTCACAGACTGATCAGCTGATGACTCGTAACAGGAAGTTCTGTTCTAATATTAGGATTTATAGTTTGGAAAGTGACATCTGTTTACAAAAAATGAACGAGCAGCTGAACTGACTCTTGAAATACATTGATTAGTGTCACTCAAGTGTCACATCAGATTTATCAAGTCAATGACAAATAAGTAAGTCTGAAAATTTATCTTTTTAAAATCTGATTGCTGTTAAAAATGTAATTTTCAATAAAAATTTCCTTAAAAAAAGTAAAAAGCAGTGTGTGTGTGTATATATATATATATATATATATATATATATACACACACCCCGATCAGGCATAACATTATGACCACTGACAGGTCATCACGGCACCTGTTAGTGGGTGGGATATATTAGGCAGCAAGTGAACATTTAGTCCTCAAAGTTGATGTGTTAGAAGCAGGAAAAATGGGCAAGCGTAAGGATTTGAGCGAGTTTGACAAGGACCAAATTGTGATGGCTAGACGACAGGGTCAGAGCATCTCCAAAACTGCAGCTCTTGTGGGGTGTTCCCGGTCTGCAGTGGTCAGGATCTATCAAAAGTGGTCCAAGGAAGGAACAGTGGTGAACCGGCGACAGGGTCATGGGTGGCCAAGGCTCATTGATGCACGTGGGGAGCGAAGGCTGGCCCGAGTGGTCTGATCAAACAGACGCGCTACTGTAGCTCAAATTGCTCAAGAAGTTAATGCTGGTTCTGATAGAAAGGTGTCAGAATACACAGTGCATCACAGTTTGTAATTAATGACAGAATTTAAATTTTTGACAAAAACCATCCTTGATCTATATCTGCCTTTGTAAACATCTGCATTTGTCAAAATTGTAGAGATATATGCTTATCAATACTGTAAACACACTCTAAACTCTAATAAAACACTATGCTGCTGCAAGAATGCTATATTTGACAGACTGAATGAAGACTGAAATGAAGGATTTGTTGATGTGGCATAACAAGAAAAAAGTATGATAAGACCACAGAGTTAGTGACTGACAGGGCAGACACACCCTCACACACACACACACACACACGCTCACGGTTGTCACCGCTGGTGCGAATCTTGTAATTGGACAGAGGTGTTAGGAGCTAATGAAGCCAGATCTCGCACCTGCCACACCGCCGGGATTCTCCTGACTGCCCACTTAAATCTTCAGCGGTCCCTGGGTCTTAAGGGCAAGAGTCTCCACACCAAACTAATGGGAAAAAAACAAGGAGCTACAGGGGAGGTTCCCTGTCAAGATTGCTAAACCCCCTCCCAGAATCCTCAGCAGTCCCGGGAAACTGTCTGGTTTCAGACAGAAACGGTAAAGTGCTGCGCAAGCAAATTTAGTTTCAAAAGCTGGTGAGTTGCAGTGTGAGACGGGGCTGTCTTTGGTGACATGAGCGCGCTTGAGACGAACGCAGTGCAGGGAAGGAGTTTTAGCTGACTACCTGGATGCACTTCCAGAGATGAACAATCAGAAATGCATTCAGCAACAGATGAAAATTCAGTGGTGTCAGTTATTAATTAACTCTCAATTTAACATCGTAGTGCAATTAATTATATCAATTTAGTGTAATTATTAATAAAGAAAATAAGAGAAATAATAAATGATATTTAAGTTATACAGATCTTTATAATATAATATTTTATATCAAATGTAAAATATATTATAAAATATATTAATATTATATCAAGTAATATGTAATATGTAAAAAAAATTTTATGATAGATAGATAGATAGAGACAAACAGAAAGAGAGAGACAGACAAATCGATAAAACAACGGACAGCTAGATAGACAGAAAGAGAGACAGATAGACAAATCGACAGAACAACAGATAGACAGACAGACAGATAGATAGACATACAAATCGATAGAACAACGGACAGACAGATAGACAGAAAGAGAGAAAGACAGACAAAGAGACAGATAGACAGACAAATCGATAGAACAACAGACAGACAATTCGATAGAACGACAGATAGATAGACAGAAAAAGAGACAGACAGACAGACATATTGATAGAACAATGGACAGACAGACAGATAGTTTTGGTCCATCAGGACTAACCTTTGATCTACAGGCTTCAATCAGCTCAGCTCAGGGGCCCAAAGATCAAATTTCCGCAAAGTTTCCTGCACTGTCTTCACTAAGAGGGGACAGCAGATGTGGACAGTCACTTTGATGTTTGGTCTTGTTTAGTAGCAGCTGTGTGGCTAATGTCAGGCAGCAAAACAAGCTAAAAGTGCTAAAAACAGGGTCATAGACAAACATATCTGATTGACTAAGAGATGCATAATATGTCTGTAAGTTTGTATAACTCACAGTCCTGGAGTTTCTCAGTAACTCAGATTTATTTAATTAAACAACACTGATGGAGGAGCTTTGAAACAAATCTTTTAGCTTTAGAAAAGAAAACAAAAGTCTGGCGTCACCTATATTTGTAATAGAAGTGCTGGAGTTCGTCTAAGCATTTGTTGTTGGGTTATTCCTGGGATTCGGTAATATTTCAGTCTCCCAGACTTTTTAAAGTGGTGGTTCACCAAAATGAAATGTTAAAAGCTTTTCACAATACCACTACAAGTCCATTATAATGAATACAAATAATTATTGCATTTACATTTTTATCATAAAATAATTTTTAAGTCTTATTTCAATCGTACACAAGGCATTTTGTCATGTCCCTGAGGCACGTCAATGAATTTGTACTTAGAAAATATTTAACAAAATGTGCACAGTGTCTATAATTTCTGGCAACATTGTAAGTATCTATGTTACTTTCTTCTGAAAAATATTTTTCTTAAAAAAAAAAAAAAGACATTTGATAAAAAACAGACTATAAGTTATGTCACCCAGTCTGAACTCAACCCCGTCACGCTGACCATTCAACGCCTATAATAATTTAGACTCCACTCATATGTGACATAATTTACCAGAAATGACATCATTCAGGTCTCAGTGGTGCAGAAGATGGTAAGATACAGGTTTGGTAAGTAAATAATGAAGTAGATATTTAATTTAAAGTCCTAAGTCCTAGAGAAAACTAGTTGTGGCCAATGTATATTTTGTGTTATTAACTTATGCTTCTTATAATTGTTCTTTGTTCATACTTGAGTTCAAGTTTAACAGTACTAATGCATTACTCTGGGAATTCATGGATGGCTAGTATTTCAACATGCTGTCACAATAAGGCTTAATTGTGTATCTTTATTTGGACATTTTTCTCTTTAAGGCTTTTCGAATGTCCTACGGATTGTATATCATTATAATAAGCTCAAAATATGAAAATGCAGAGCTCACAAATTACAGAAGATCACAATGGCACAATCTTTTTTTGGCAGATACGAGGTGATTTATGGCATGAAATGAATTGCATTTGGCAGTTATATCAGTGTTTCAGAGTTCTTAATTAAAAGTTATGCTCAGATTTTTACATGCCTTACTGATTTTAGTTCTCTGAGTCTTACAAATAATTTTTTCCTTTAAGGTTTTTTAGATCACCTGGAAATGGAAAGTTCTGGCAAGATGTGTGATGTTTTGTGTCACTAAATGAATTACATTAGGCAATCATCACTGTTGTACTCTTTCAGAGTTGCTTTTCTTCTTAAAGTCGCAGTGCTAAAAGCTGACCATGCACTCATAGTAAGTTAAGTTAGTTTTCGTGAGCTTTATTAAATTTTCCTACCCAAGTATTAGAAATTCTACCAGCCCAGTAATCATATCTTCTCTCCTTCAGTCTGTCCCCTCCAGTAATAAAACACTTTTTACACTATGTTCCATTTGCTAATGTGTATCTGATGTCTTCTAATCGCAACGATAAGCGGGTTGCAATGCATCCGGAAATAAAAGACACCCAAAAGCGGCGTCTTATCAAGATGAAGCTGCGCGCTATTACGACCCCGGAGTTATCCATCACCATCCGTCACAGATCAGACTGCAGGAAACAGATTACACACTCCTGTATCTTTATGGAGATATTATATTGCTTTCATCTGCATTTTTTATAGAGCCTGATCTGAATCGTGCATTCTGTGTCAGGAACGCAAGCGCGGCCCTCTGGCTCCCACTTCCTCAAGTACGTTTTCAAACGGACTATCGCATATGAATTCGCTGAGAGGAGCGATCACATTTCCTTTGAAACGAGAGGGAAACAGGGACCCCTGTTCTTTTTTAATACAATTTGCTCATGGTCCGCAGACCAAAGAAGAGCCGTCAATCGGGTCGGAGTTGCTAATGAGTTGGCTGGTAAAATCGAGAGTGGTGGGCCCAGCTGTCATCCATTAGGTGATGGTTTTAAGACTAGCAGTGATACTTCATTAATTAACCTTCACATTCTATGTAGATCCGCTCATCAAGATGCAGTTAATTAAAGAAAGGTCAGTCCAAGGGCTGTTACAAGCTGCATCATTACAATAGAGAGATGGCGCTGCTTGAAGAGAGATAAGTAAGAGGAGAAAGTGCTGGGTGAAAGCTTTTCCATAGATTATCATTCCGCATTTCCCTCAAATAAAAAGAGGTTCTGGAATGGAAAAACATGGCTTTTAAATCAGCTAGTTTCAAGGCAGGAACTACTAATGTAAAGACTGGTAGGTTTTTAGAACAACAACAACTCAAGCACAAAACTACATCATTCTCAGAGGGGAAAAAAAAAGTGGATCAATGAAATTCTATAGAATCTTGACTCTCTTTTAAAGAACCCTTCATGTCAAAAAGGATCTATATAAGAAGAAACTATTACATAATACTTTCATGTTTAACAGGTTTCATTTAAAAGAAAAGAAAAAAAAATCCATAAAATGATCCAATGAACCCCTGAAAGGTTCTATATACAGAAAGAACCCTTTAACCATCTGGTACTGTTCGCGTGTCCTGGTCAAAAATGACAATTTTTAAAATTATTATTATTTCAATTAAATTATTGTATTATATTTTAGTTCGATAATATTTTTAAAATGAAATATTTTGTATTTTTAGGGGATTTTATGGTACTAAATTATATTTATGCTGTAGTTATAATCCATTTATTCACTTTGAGCATGGACCTGAAAATGAAATTTCATAAATGTAAAGTCATAAATCTTTAATGCATTTTAAATCTCTTTTAAAAGATGACATGTGGCAGATTATTGCTGAAGCGAAAAAAGTGAACTTGAAAAAAGTTTTACATTTATTGTTATGAAAAATGCACAACAATACCATTTACAATTTTTATATGAAATATTTTCCAAAACACATTTAACTCTCAAACTGTGAGAAAATCAAAGTGTTCCAAACTTGAGGTTGATATCTCAAAAAATGAGCTTTCAGTAAGAATTTGTTTGTGGGCAGTACCAAACGTTTCCAATAGATGAAATTTGTCTCCCATTTATTTACAATGCGCTCATTTCTGGCTGCGAACAATACATGAAGATACTTGAAGAAAGTGTGACTATTTTTTTCAGGACCATTTAACCTTTTCAAACCATGTTCATGATTTTTTTGTGTGTTCACACAGCAAGTGCCAAAACCGTTACCAAGTTTTGTACCATTCCGATGAAGTAAATAATCTAAAAACAATTTAAAAAAATGAAAAATTTGTTGGTCAAAAATGACTGAGGTTCCATATAGAACCTTTTCTTCTAAGAGTGAGATGTGACCAGGGTTGGGTTGAAATACAATACAAGGTGTTATGTACTCAGAATACCAAAATGAAGTACCTATTCAGCCTTGGTTTCACCGAAAGACTTTAGATATACAAAGACGGTGCAATCGTGTTACTATGAATGGGAGAAAGTCCAACATGCAATATGGTGAAATAAGTCCCGCCTTCTAAATAAAAGAGTGAGTTGCCAATTGGTAAAGTCATTGCGTTACTGCAGCTGCTGTTAGAAGCTCCGGGTTGCTAAAGAGGGTATGCATTGACGTTACTTTCTCAGCCGGACTGAGTGGTAAAAGAGCTGCTGCATAACTGGAGTTAATAGGAAAAACTGCCAAAACGCGAGTAAAACAAACGATTAACAATTTTAAACTAAAGGTTGGACTCATTCATTGCTGTTTTTTTTCATTCATGTAAAGTTAGGTCTTATTGGGACATGACCAAGCGGCAACCTCCTTCAGTTTCTCTTGAAACCACTATGGAAGTGACTTAAACTGCAATTAATCAGTTTCCAGAAGGGAGCAGAATCTCATTGAGCCCCATGTTAAAATGCCCAACTTTACAGCAGAAAAAAACATGTTTACAGCCTGGTACAAATTATGGTTTTGGTCTATATATCTAATTTTGCCCTTCATGACAACTGTGAGGGGGGTGAATTTTTTTATAGCTCATTTGTTTACATTATGTAAAGCCTTAAAGTTCTGCATAATAAAGGGCGTGGCCACTTTGAGTGACAGGTGGATAGCCATTTATCTGCTGTCTGTTAGTCATCACGTCACCTCAGCTCCACCCACGTCCCGCCTCTTTGCTTATTTTCTGTTATCCGGGAGTGACGCGCAGTGACACGCTGCTAAGATGGCAACGGCCAGCTCGACCCTACTTTACGCTTCAAAACTGCTCTTCAGAATCCTATGGGTGACGTCACAGACACTACGTCCATTTTTTTTAGTCTATGGACATGACGGATTACGTGACTTCGTGAGTTCGTCTCTATTTTTAGCGCCAAGTTTAAACTACATAACATAGCCTTATTCATAGCCTAATCTTATTTGTGCATAAGATTTTACCTTTGAACACCGTTGTTGACTCAGACGCAGTGCTTTAATGGCGGTCTTGCGCGCAATTCTCAAAACGGCCACAGTTATCGGTGAATCCGATATTACAAAACCGATACCCGATTATGTGAAAATGCTTAAATATCGGGAAAAATATCGGGAAACTGATATATCGGTCGATCTCTACCCAAGAGGCGTTTCAAAGATGGTTGCCAAGTGAAATGGCTTGTCTTAAAGGATTAGTTCACTTTAAAATGAAAAATTCCTGATCATTTACTCACCCCCATCTCATCCAAGATGTTCATGTCTTTCTTTCTTCAGTCGAAAATAAATTTTTGAGGAAAACATTCCAGGATTTTTCTCTATATAGTGGACTTCAATGGCAACCAACGGTTGAAGGTCCAAATCAACGCAGTTTCAAAGGGCTTTGAAGGGCTTTAGAGGCTCTGCACGATCCCAGCTGAGGAATAGGGATCTTATCTAGTGAAACCATCAGTCTTAAAAAATATATATATATATATACTTTTTAACCTCAAATGCACGACTTTGGTGTTGTTCTTCTTCACGACGTATGACGCCATCACGTTGGAAAGGTCACGGCCATTGCGTACGTGGAAGTACTGACCCAGTGCCGAAAAACTCCATCTCATGTTCTCCTCCAACTTTAAAATTGTCAGACATCGTTGTTTTACCTTCATTTTTGTAAAGGGCGTTTGATTTAGTCTTTGCACGTTCGTTTTAACACTGGGTCAGAACTTCCACCTACGGAAGTGTGTGACCTTTCCGGAATTTTTTTAAAAATAGGCAAAAGTTCCTAGCCTGTTGATTTTTGTTCATAGCATTCAGCTACAATGAAATGATTTGCAATAAGACTTAGAATAAATGTGAATGATATCAAAAAACATTTTTTGTTACCTTATTGAAATCGAAATTAGGAATCAATAAGAATCGGAATCGTTAAAATTCAAACAATACCCAACCCTTTGCAAGAGGGAGGGGACCCTATTTTGATTAAAGATTACGATGGCACATAAATAAATAAAAAACACAAAACGAATTGCCCATTTTGATTTCATGGTGACTTTAAAGGTGAAGTGTGTAATTTCTTTCACTAGTGGATCCAGATGTAATTGCAATTGTTTGTTTTTGAACATGCAGTTACTTCATCATTTGGCTCTCAATCACAGGCCTGAACACCGGAGCCATCACAAGTACTATCTTGGAGAAAACGGGATAGGAAAATATAGTTGAAACTCTTACATTATATGGTCCACCAACCTTGCTCTCACGACAGCATGTGTTGTATAATACTCTTTTTTTTTCATGAAAAAAGCTCTAGTCTAATGGATAAAACACAAGTAAAATATTCATCAGCAGCGATTGACAGCATCTATCTTTTAGCTGCATAATGCTTTCTTTTCTTTGCAGCCGTTCTTTCCTGTGATGGCTCGGAATGAGAGTGAATTTCGTGACCTCACACTTTGGCTGGTAAAATGGCATTGAAAGTAAATAAATAAAAAAAGAACATCAAATAGTTATGTTTCATATATGAGTGAGATTCACTGTGCGGCGGTGACTTATTTATCTCGCTTTTTCTACCTCTGTGTCCCAAAAGACTTTCACTGTGAAAATTACATTTATATTTCTTTCTTCGTGTTTTCTCATTCTTTTCCTCTTGGATTTCAGTGTTTTAGCATGAATGGATCCCAGTCTAAAATGTTGGGATAAATGGAATTTTTATTCAATATATGGAAGGACCTTCCATTTCCTTTTCAAAAATGTAGGTCAGTTATTATATTGCAGTAGCTAAAAAGTCAGTTTCTGATATCTTACAATTACCAATTGACCAGAAACAAAGAACGGCCCAAAAATGCTGAAAATGGACAAAGTACCGCTCTGCTGATCGACAGCTCATTTTATCTCTGAGTGCGGGCCAGTTACTTTGATGTCAGCTAACTTGAATATGCTTTATGCTCAATTAACGTCCCGCCGAGAGATTTTTACAATGCAATTGTAACGTGACAAACGGCTCTAGAGCAAAATGAATAAAGCAAGTACTCATATCAGTTCATTTATTCTGAAAATATTTCCTCCAAGTGCTTGAAACCATGATGAATGATTTTAAACATGTTGCTATTAGGTTGCTAGGGTGGTCCCTAAATTTCTATGACATTCTTTTCCCTAAATATGTCTCAAGTTGCTTTAGTATGCAATAGTATTAGTGATGCTATGCCTTAGTAAATGTTTTTGCTGTCTTTAAAAACTTGCAGAGACTATGCTTTCTCAATCTTAGTCAACACAGATTGAAGCCTTGAATATATGAGAAATCAGCTTCACTTATTTCACAACAAAAGTAATACTGAATAAAAAAGCAGATACATAGCATTCTTCCACTCTCTGAATTTTCTTATTCTTCATTCTGCTGACCCGCCAAAGCCATTTGATCATCAGAAAATCATGCATGTGCTTTTTAAGCAAAACTTAAACAAAGGACTTGCATAGTCCTCATCATTTTAAAAGGAAACTTTGAATCACAGTTAAAGTGCTATTTAATAAGGCTAGGTAGACTTTTCTGGAAAGAACTGTGCATTGTTGCGATGGACAGCAGGCCAGAAACAAATAGACATCATATAGACATCTCTGGTCAAACGAATGCATAAACGAATCTCTTCAGTGGTGAGACTGAACAACAACAGTATATATTTTATGTAACTATATTATACATAAAAATACAACTATTTTATGCGAACTACTTTTTAAAATTTCTGATGAAAATGTGAGTGGCTCTTGCATGCAAAACATGCTGCCTTGATGCCATAGACTGAGAAAAAATATGGGCGTAGTGTCCGTGACGTCACCCATAGGTTTCCGAAGAGCACTTTTGAAGCCTAAAAGCCGGCCGTTGCCATCTTGGCAGCGCGTCACCGTGCGTCACTCCCGGATAACTGAAAATGGGCAAAGAGACATGGATGGAGCTGAGGTGCCTGGTAGCTGAAACTACGCCCACCTAGCTCGACCATAGTGGAAATGCACCTGTCACTCAAGTGGCCACGGCCTTAATTATGCAGAACTTTAAGGCTTAATATAATTTAAACGCTCCCTTTTGGAGCCTGTCTCTAGCGGCCAGTCGATGAATTGCAGTTTAAGTCACTTCCGTGTTGGTTTTAAGAGAGACCGCGGGAGGTTGCCGCTTGCTTGATGCTAGGATCTTTGAGGTGAAGAGCCCTATATACCTTATGTAGCCCCGCCCCTTTCAGTGTTGCGCTTATTGTGTTCTGTCTTCCAGTTTATATTTCTACAGCATGAAGGTAAGATCTTACGGGTCTATGAATAAACCGCTCGTTTTAAAGTCTTCCCGGTCTACTAACATTTATGACATCTGCTTCAATCATGACAATGCTCATGATAACTTTAAATAACTCAAATCCACTTCACCAGCTAAATACTCTTCGACAGCGATGCCATAGAAATATACAGAGCTACTAAGACAAAATGCTAAAGATGGGTGCGCACTTGTTTCTTTGGTGCATATGGTCTATAAATTGTGCAATATTCAGTATAGCTCGGAATGTCACGGAATTTGGCACATTTTAAATTAATAAAACAAAAGTAGGGCTGTACAATTAATCAAACCAAGATATGGACCGCTGTCTGTGAATATTAAAGAGCAAAATGACTGCTATTTAAATATGAAGTCTGCTTGTTTGGCATGTCTCTGAATGTGAATGAGCGGCGCAGTTTTGCCTACTACACATATTCAAGCACATGTAACGCTTTTGGTGTTTTCAGCATCTGCTGTCTCACTAAATGTAATTGGTAAATGTTTAATAAATTGTTGCTAAATTGTGTAAGTTTCCCAGTCGTTCTCAGTTCCTGCAATGCGAACACACCAAAAAGCAAGTACTTCCGCCATTAATTATAGGAACTATGAAAAGGTTCCTTCGGTGCAAAAGCCCCTTATGATATTCTATTCTAGTATATGTGTGGGACCATTTCAATGTGAGTTAATGACATTTTTCGTAAGTTTTTTTTTTTATCCGCCAGAAGTCCAAGTGCTTGGAAGTATAATAACAACAGGCCGCATAATTTGAGCTCTCATTCAAACGGCCGATTTATGTGAGGTTTTATATTTAGGGTTAGGGGTTCGTTCAAATCACTAACCCTGAATACGAGCAACAGTAATAGTGAACAAATTAATCAGACTTTCAGATTAATTTGAATAGACTTTCAGATCATTTACAGGACATTCCGTGGACCTACAATTGATATGCAAATTGTTAGTGGAATGAGCCATTCGGTGAGGTTAAAACGGGTCGCACGGCATAGCGCCTAAAAAAATTAGAAAGGGGGGTGAGATGGGTGGGAGTGTGTTTCAACCCCTTAGTTACAGTAAATGTTGACCCTGGACTCAACGCCATTACGGCAGGCAGTCTTCTGCGGGTGCCGGCGGGCCACTATAGTTGCTAGGCGGAGAGACATTATGGCTTTCCTGCGCAATAATTTATCCGGCGAGTGCGGCCGGCCGTCATGTTGGGCCCTGACAGAGAGCTGGAGTACTTTATCAGGCGCTCTGTAAATCAGCCGCACGGGGGGGGCAGACGGCAACATTGTTTGATCTCTTTCAGACACTCTAATAATCTGCGGTGCTCTGATTGATACCTTTACACAACAAAGCACATTACGCCAGCAGAAAACCCATCCAAGCCCATCCACTGTGCGTGTGTGTGTGTGAGTATCGGCCATCAGAGTTGTCAGGGGCCAGGGGAGGGAGACAGAAGGAGAGAAGGAATGAGTCTCATGGAGACACACAGGGTCATTTGGAGTCTTTAAACGAATCGTCGTCTAACAGTTTCACAAAACGATCAGGGTTTCAGAGGGAGGGGTGAGAGAGATAACCGGTGTCAAAGTGACCTCTCTCAGTACATGACGAGAAAGCAAACACAGAAAAAGAACAAACAGCGACATATACATATGTTAGGACTCATTTTTTCAGTTTTCCACTGCGTTAAAGATAAGATCCTTATGAACATAGAACCTTATATGTTGGAGGACCATATTGTTAAAAATAAAGGCTTTGCGTTTTTTTTATCAAGAATTCAAGAGTTCAACTAGCCTATATGATTCTTAGGAGACTAAAAAGGTGAGGTATAATGTTTTTTAGGTTTAAATACTTTCTCCTATCTCAGTTGAATATGCAAAGTCTATAAATTATCCATTCATAAGTTGATGTTCCCACAAAGTATAAAGACTGTCTCTGTGATGCTATCAAAACATTGCTCTTAACTCTTTCACCGCCATGCTGGCAGCACCAGCATTTTTTCATAATCTTCACTAAAATGTCATATTTTGTTGTATGAATATCTGAACATACAATATAGCAAAAGAAAGAACAGAGTCTCTGCTTTAAACAAAATCTAGCTTCATGCATTCCTTTTTTATCAACACTTGTAAGTTTCATAAAAAAAGCTACGTTTTGAGCAAAAAGCTGAGAAAATCAATTTTTCGTCTGGATGGGATTCAGAGCGATGATCAAAACACAGTTATTTTACGTTATTTTACATTTGCGTAAACAATGCTTTTATCGCTGGTTTCTGCTTCCTTTTGATCCGGAGATTCTGTACTCTTTCAGAAGATGCGTAAGTGCATACAACAGTCAAAACATGGATTGCCGGAAATTTCAAGAAGGGTATAGCTGCAGCCTGGAGATCTCCAAATGGGAGTGGGAACTCCAAAACGGGGTGGGAGCTCCAAAATAGGGTGGGGTTTCCTTCTATTGACAGACACGACACACATGTATGATCCCCCCTCCAACCTAGTTCCGTGCAAACTCCGCCTTGCAGCGGAATCTAAAGATTTCATTGGTCATGTCAATCACATCGCTGATTTCCTACACAATGCTATGCTACAACAAATGCTAACCCCTAAACCTACCCTATACCCTAACGTTATCTGCAGGGCGGAATTTGCGCTGAATAGCGTGCTAAAAAAAAATGGCAGTTTAGAAGATAAGCAGTTAGTAAGATGATGCAACATGAGATTGTTAAGCCGGGCCGTCCGTAACTCCCCAACTGGACCTCACCAGACAATGGGACCTTTTTTAGTTTCACTCAGCGTCACTATCCCCTCCTACCCTGCAAATCTCGATCCCTGGGAAACCCCTGTTGCTTACAACACAGCGATAGAGTAAAACGTTTCCACTCGCTGCACTGAGATGGCTCGCGGGGTATTCACGCTTATATTGTTGAGCAGAGGTTCAAACTCCCGTCTGAACAGCACTGACCACGAGCTCTGGGCTCTTCTATCACAAAGCATATTTATATAGGAATTTTTATTTATATAGCATATTTTATAAATGTTTATTGTAGATCAACTAGAAACATTTTATTTTAAAATGTAAGTCAATGTTAATTGGCTGAAGCCAGAGCCAATGGCGAAAGTCTTTGCGCGTGGAGACCCTCATTGGAGGTTCTGCCTAATTTTGGAGTTTACACCCCATTTTGGAGAGCTATTCATAGTTTTCACGTGACGTCACACCATTATAGGAACACCCTCCTGGAGGGCAAAACAAGGTTTTCCTCCATTGCCCGCCAGTCATTTTTACCAGATTCGTAGTCAGTTCTAAATGATATTAAAAGACCAAATTAAATATACACCTTATTGATGTTGCATACTTTGTACAGGCAAGCAAATGGACACAGAATATTAACGCAACACGAGGTTACTCGTTAAGTGTTTTTCCCATCGAAAACCTTTATAAAGAAAATGCGTTGTGTTCATATTCTTGGCTCATCTACTCGCCTGTATAGTATGCATCATCAAAAAGGTGTAAACTGAATTTAATATTTTAATATCACTGTTATAGTACATTAAGGCACTTTAAGGGTGGGTTGCACTAATGATTCTTTAGCCTGGCGTCGGTTCATCCCGATTAACCCTTTAATTTTAACGATCTTACGGTCTACATAGTTCTGTGTTTAAAATTAAGTGGAATTAAAATAAAACCCAGATCAACAAATCCTTGATTAGCGTTAAACAATTTAATCCTTATTGGTGCAACTCACCCTATAAGTGTTTTTCATGTTAAGCGTTGTAAAAACGTCCCGCTGTTTTTAGTGATTGAAATACTGCAGCAGGTGCTGGATATGGATCACAAGTGCCCAAAACTTGCATCTTGTTCACATATTTTTGTTTTTAAGATGGAAAATTGACAGGCTGTGCTGCAGTTCTATGGCTGTTTTTTACCCTCCATGGCTCTGTGAGAGTCACGCGACTGAAAACTATAAATACCTAGGCTACTTGAAAATTTCCATCAATGGCATGGAAATGTCTGTCAGTGGTGGGGAAAGTTAAAAACATTTAAAAATGAGACATATCTGAATGATTCTTCTCATTCGTAAACAAAATCAATGAATCAGGGACATATGTTTCCCTGAACAATAGCCTGTGACAAAACAAAAGAGGATAATTTCATTCAAGATGTAATTTGTAAGGAAAACGCTTTTGGTGCTTAAATATTGCTGAAGTCATGCCGAGAGCATAACTTTTAGATGGTTAATGACTAATGATGTTCTTTTAACGAATCAGTTCATTATCAAAGATTCAATGACTAGTTCATATATAGGCTTGTATAAAAACAGGCAAAAATACCATAGAACTACAGTAAGCAATTCATGTTATCTATTCATTCAATATCTATATTCATATTTGGGACTGTAATTAATCACTTAGCAACATGCTAAAACACAATCAAAGCAAATGCATAGCAACCCCCTGGCAACCATTCATCACACCCTAGAGTTTTGCATGGGTAAATACCTCTTTCCAGAGAATGTGAAAATCTAGTCTTAATAATCAACTTACCAACCTTAATGCTTTTTATAAGACAGAAAATTGTTAAAACCACCATGGCACTTTTCCACATTAGCCTAAGGATGTCAGTGATTGGAGTGTGACGGCAAAATGGTATCTGGCCATTTTCGCTGGCTCCAAGACATAACTACACGGTTTCCAATTATCTAGTTGGAAATATAATAGATTCTTTCTACTTTCTCACTGCCATTAAGTTTAGTTGTGCTCATCTAGCAGCTAAAATCAACACAGAGAGCTGGTGAAACGATCAAAACTCAATAAATGTAAAGCAAATAAATGTAGATGCATTGACAGTCCCTTTTATCTTACTAAAGTGTGTCTTGTCTTACCAACTTCCTTTTAAAATATGACTTTTGACTAATCTCTCACCTCTCACCCTCTGTTGCAGGTTTAGGAGTTTTGGAGCCGGATTCTGCCTTGGTTTCGTCACGGTAATACATTTTTAATCATCATACCCCTGAAATCTTTTGGCCACCCGACTCTATCTAGTAATGTTTGCCAGGGCTTTCTCTCTCCTACTCAGAGAGCAGAACGTATTTGACAATAAAATGTTACTCCGCTTTAAATGAACTGACAAAAACTAATTGAACTGTTTCATCAGCAGTATTGGAATGAGACCATAAAGCAGAGACTGACAATAAGATGCAATTATTGGTGTGTGCGTGTGTATGTGTGTGCGAGTTCAATCAACATCAGTATTCTATCCAGACGCCATAATGGATGTAATGTAGCATATGGCCACTGAGCCATGTGTTTGCTCCACTCAATGTGTCTGATAAACAGAGCACTGGAGATGAGACTCGCCTAAGAGCTTTTCCTAGCCATCAGTCAAGGCAAGACATTAAAACACAGCTAGGTAACAAACCTAGAATTCGTTTCTACAATCTCCATTTCAGCAGTGATCAGTTAAATAAGTAATTTGGAATTAAAATCATTTCAATCCTGCTGGAAAGTATAAGATGGTAGCTGTGTTTTGGAACGTGATTTCTGGTCGACCAACTAATGACCAGCTAGACTATATCAACTGGGATTTAAGGAAATGAGAATGGAACACAATATTATTTCAATCTTAATACACACACATGTTGGTATAGGTGATTTACGGGGACATTCCATAGGCGTAATGGCTTTTTATACTGTACAAACCGTACATTGTATCCCCCTACACTAACCCTACCCATCACACAAAACTTTATGCATTTTTACATTTTTAATTAAAAAAATTGTTTAGTATGTTTATTTTGCGAATTACAAGGACATCGACATGTCCTCATAACATAGGGGGTTATATTTCTCAAGTTTTAGAAATGATATATAAAATATTAATATATAGGAATTTTAACTGTCTTATATAAAACATATATAAAAACATTAGTTAATACATACAATAAATACAACCTGCTTATATTAACAAATAAATATATATATATATGTGTGTGTGTGTATAATAAATTAGAAATGTTAATATTTTCTATAAATTAAGAAATTGTTTATATGAATGTATATATAAACACACACACATTATATATATGTTTGTGTGTGTGCGTGACATTATTTAAATATATACAATACATTCTGCTGAAAAAGTAATGATGTACATTATTATATATATTATATCAATTGTATATGAGAATATCCATATTTATATTCTTATATATATATATATATATATATATATATATATATATATATATATATATATAAGAATATAAATACAAACGCACTTACACGCACACACATACACACACACACATATGTGAGTGTATTCTTTAAAAAATTCTTCATTTATAAAAATTAGTTACAATTATATATGAAATATTAACAGATATATGACATTAGTCAAATAATTTATACAATAAATAAAATCTGCTGAAAAAAGTAATATATATTATACATTTTATATACACTCACCTAAAGGATTATTAGGAACACCATACTAATACTGTGTTTGACCCCCTTTCGCCTTCAGAACTGCCTTAATTCTACGTGGCATTGATTCAACAAGGTGCTGAAAGCATTCTTTAGAAATGTTGGCCCATATTGATAGGATAGCATCTTGCAGTTGATGGAGATTTGTGGGATGCACATCCAGGGCACGAAGCTCCCGTTCCACCACATCCCAAAGATGCTCTATTGGGTTGAGATCTGGTGACTGTGGGGGCCATTTTAGTACAGTGAACTCATTGTCATGTTCAAGAAACCAATTTGAAATGATTCAAGCTTTGTGACATGGTGCATTATCCTGCTGGAAGTAGCCATCAGAGGATGGGTACATGGTGGTCATAAAGGGATGGACATGATCAGAAACAATGCTCAGGTAGGCCGTGGCATTTAAACGATGCCCAATTGGCACTAAGGGGCCTAAAGTGTGCCAAGAAAACATCCCCCACACCATTACACCACCACCACCAGCCTGCACAGTGGTAACAAGGCATGATGGATCCATGTTCTCATTCTGTTTACGCCAAATTCTGACTCTACCATCTGAATGTCTCAACAGAAATCGAGACTCATCAGACCAGACAACATTTTTCCAGTCTTCAACTGTCCAATTTTGGTGAGCTCGTGCAAATTGTAGCCTCTTTTTCCTATTTGTAGTGGAGATGAGTGGTACCCGGTGGGGTCTTCTGCTGTTGTAGCCCACCCGCCTCAAGGTTGTGCGTGTTGTGGCTTCACAAATGCTTTGCTGCATACCTCGGTTGTAACGAGTGGTTATTTCAGTCAAATTTGCTCTTCTATCAGCTTGAATCAGTCGGCCCATTCTCCTCTGACCTCTAGCATCAACAAGGCATTTTCGCCCACAGGACTGCCGCATACTGGATGTTTTTCCCTTTTCACACCATTCTTTGTAAACTCTAGAAATGGTTGTGCGTGAAAATCCCAGTAACTGAGCAGATTGTGAAATACTCAGACCGGCCCGTCTGGCACCAACAACCATGCCACGCTCAAAATTGCTTAAATCACCTTTCTTTCCCATTCTGACATTCAGTTTGGAGTTCAGGAGATTGTCTTGACCAGGACCACACCCCTAAATGCATTGAAGCAACTGCAATGTGATTGGTTGATTAGATAATTGCATTAATGAGAAATTGAACAGGTGTTCCTAATAATCCTTTAGGTGAGTGTATATGTATGGGCCCACTTTATATTAGGTGGCCTTAACTACTATGTACTACCATTTAAATTAATCATTTGATACAATGTGTACATACATGTTTTTACATTGTACTTAAATTTTAAAAAATACCTGCATGTAATTACATCTGTAATTAATGTCTGTAGTATAATTACACTGTTGACCCTTCCCTTACACCTAACCCTACCCTTAAACTTACCCATACCACCACACCTGTCCCTAACTCTACCCGTATCCCACCTCAGTATCAGCAAAAGTGTTTTGCATTACAATATGAACACAATAAGTACATTGTACTTATTTTTTGATGTAAGTACATAGTAGTTAAGGCCACCTAATAAAATGTGGGACCATTTATGTATTTGTATATATATACACACACATTACACAAAAATATACATAATTTAAAACATTTTAAAAAGTACTATTTAAAAAAGTTTTTAATGAGGAAAACAATATTGAATTGTCTACGGGTACCTATAAATATGCATCTCACCAACTGCATTCATCACCATCTGTAGAAAGTACAAGCGAAAACAATTCTTGCATTAGGTAGACAAAGAAACAAGGAGCATCCAGTGGGGGCAGCGTCCTCTTTGAATACATCAATACTTGCCTAGTGGGGACGGAGCAAGAAGAAACTGTGTAATGCATTTCTGCCTTATTAAAGTTATAAATGAGCACCACTGCCTGTATGTCAGTTCAGACTTATTCGCTGGGTGAGCATACATCAATTACACTATTTGGAGCATTTAAACAGGTGTGCTGCTAGCCTCTTTAGGAGACTTTGCATGCACCTGTTTTAGCTTCTCGCATCCGTCTGTTGATTCACAACATGCTGTATTGTTTGCAACTTTAATAACCACATAATGTTAGCGGAAAACCAGCAGGCTGTCGAGAAAGGAACAAATAAAGAAGCTACGCCTGCTTCAGTCGTACAAGTATGGCATATTAGATTATAAAGTGAGGCTATTAAGGCTCCCAGTCTAAAAGGCTTTTTTGCTAAAAAGGAGTACAACAAAGACACCATAGTGGCTTTTCTCACTCCCGAGCTGATCTTGACACTTGACCCATCTGGCAAAGTAACGCAAGACATCACAGGGCTGTAGGCTACAGTAAATATCGCCTTTCTTGTTATCTCTATAAGACCTGTTTTTCCGGTAAATAGGGGGAACGGGTAATTCAATACACTTCCCAGGCAATTTGCTTTTTCGAGGACAGGTGACATGTTATATTGGAGTTGTGGCCCAAGAATAAATGGTCAAATTAATAAGTAATGCTGATGTGCAGATAATATTTTACCCCTGACTCCTCGTGGTAAGTAGCTTATTGTGGGCTAGACGGTAACGTTAAACTGCAAAAGGCGAAGTGCTCTGCGGCATATGGCATTTCGAGACCGCCAACATGCTTTCTGATTCAACTGATTAGCAGTAACAGTGACAAAAGGCCAAAAAGAGGCCAGAAGACAAGTTTTTGTCCTCCTCTCAGCTGTATAACGTCATTCCGTGGGTGGGATTGTGATCCGCAAGCATCTGTCAAGGGCAAACAGTAAAATATCGGGCATACGTTGTGAGTGAATCTGTCAGACACTTTGTGTCTCTGTGAGATCAGAGAGCAGGTTGATGTGAGAGTTGGCAGAGTAACATGAAGCTTGATCTGAAAGACAAAGATCATAGCTGTCCTTCAAAACCGCAACATCCGCCGTGCACACGGGGTGGGGGACGACTCGCTCATCTGCGCGCCGCAGCTCCCACAGATGATGAGAGGGCATTGTAAACATAATTATTGCTGCTAATGATAACGGCAGACAGATGATGAGTTTTTTCTCAGCTCATTTACCATTGGCAGCCATGCCAGGTGCACGGAGGGATTTTCATTCTGTTCTAAATAGTGCAGAGTCTTGTTTTTCTTGCAAAATGTGCAACAAAATTTGCAGAGTCGAACACTTAATAAACAGCGGCACTTTTTGCAGTTGGAAAGGCGCATAAAAAGTGGGGTTCTTGTTGAACAAACAGGAAATGTACGTGTAAACACATTTAACAATAATGATTACAGACAGAAAGAGACCATTTAAGACAACTTTGCACTTGCCACATAAGGCTTATCCTGTACTGACAACATAAAATCAAAATGGATCCTATTTTCTTTCTTAATACACAGTCTTATTGTGCAAGATTCATAAGTGCACATTGTTTCAAATAAAAAAAGAAAGAATGTTTTGTCTTTATAATCTTTTAGCAAAACTGAGTCAGTCTTTAATAGAGGGTGTTGGCTCTGTTCTTCCCATTTATTTTCTGAATATGGATTTCAGAAAAAAAAAATACTGAGATGAATCATTCTTTTATTCAGATCAAACATTATTTGCAGTAAAAAAAATAAAAAAGGGTATGAAAATCGTGAACAAGACGAAGGTACAAGACTGTGTCCTTTATAATGGACATTACAAACCACAATCCCACAAAACAAATGACAACTGAATCATAACGAATGGTACAATTTTATAATTATGGGCAGAGATTGACATTAACTTTTTTGCTCACTTAGCCACTTAGCATTTTCACTGGCCACAATTTTGACAATCAATACCATGGGGGAAAACTGCCATATATATATTTTTAATATCATCTCATAATTTGGCGGCAGGTATATTAGGCTGCTGTCACTTTAAGACCTGACGCACAGATCCATTATACTGTTACACATGCGTTTTCTTTCTCAACTGCTTACGTTCACTTAAAACATAACCGACTGTGTTTACATAAATACTCGCCAAAACCGGCATTTTGACATTATTTTGTGTGTATTTTACTGTTCAAGTGCAATAAGCAGTGAAAAAGAATGCAATTTAGTGCTGAGAGGTGACTTTATGTGTGCGCACTTTGGGTGTGAACACAAAATCTGCGGGAATGAGTAAAATTATGCGCAATACGTGCAAATCCACGCTGAAATTTATGCCTGTAACACCAACAATATTCATCCAGAGCAAATGAAACGAGTGAGTGAGTTGACAACTCGCTGCTGGAGAGATGAGAGAGAGAGCGAGAAAGCGCAGTTGGTATTTGTGTCTGTTCTGTGGAAAATGAGTATTGGAAGCCCAGGGTATTGAGTATTGGGACCCAGGGTGCGTCTAAATCAGCTCCCTAGTTCAGTAATCAGGGCACTCATCAGGGAGTCGGCCATTTTAAGGGACTGAAATCCTTCCAGTGCACTGAAACATTTGCATCCTAAAAAGTCCCACAATACACCGTGAAAACCAGGGAGCATCAGTGCTCACTATGTTCCCTTAATGGAAGCTCTGAAGCACAAAACAAATCACGTGAGCCAACTCACTACACATGATGATGACACGTGATAGATGTTTTTTTAAAATACAAACTTTAATATATTTTTAGCATAAACATAAACCGCTAGGCAGGTAATGAACATAATCTAGCTAAGTAACACAATCAAACAGGACTTTCACTTCCCATCATGCTTTGCAAAGGGGCTGAATTTTGAGAGTAAATGTTGAAATAAAGTGTTTTTTTTTTTTAGCAAGAAGAGAAAATGGAGAGACTTGTTAATGTTTTATGTTCTGTTGGCATTTAAACGTTTCTGTTATGTTAGTGTTTTGGGGTTACCATTGTGGTGAAGTGTAGAGCTGTGTTAATTGACGTTCTCTAACAAGAATTCAAATTGCTTTCCTAATAAAGCAACTACTATGGTAGTCTTTTGGGTAGAACCAGTATCACTTCTGCCACCACTGAACATCACGTGTAAGGAAAAGTTATATTTAGTTTGTTGTTTTGTAAATCACAGCACTGAACAATAAGCATTAATTGTAGGATTATTTGAATAATTCAATTAGAATGAAAACCATTTATTTAAGTTAAACTAAAACCATTAATTCAAGTTAAATGAACACCATTCATCCTAGTTAGTTATACATGGTTGATTCTATTGGGGTTTACTTGTTTCAATCACACTGATCCACTGTCCATGATTGAATCGTGTTCAGCCAAAGACCTATTTTTTTAAGTGTATATGTAACAAGCAAAGTATTTAACATACTTTAAATAACATGATGTCAGAAAGTTCAGTTTGAAGTATCAGTTCTGCTGTTCATAAATACCAGTAGTGATGTTGTACGAGGACGTTGTCATGTCACCAGAGTCATCAGTGTCGCAATGTGTAGTGAGCCAGAGTCCTTACTGTCCTTACCAGTGCCCAAATTCATGTACACGATCTACTGAATCATGACCTA
Organism: Rhinogobio ventralis; assembly: GCA_039654625.1. Lineage (NCBI taxonomy): Eukaryota > Metazoa > Chordata > Actinopteri > Cypriniformes > Gobionidae > Rhinogobio > Rhinogobio ventralis. Next base: position 7,639,327 of record CM077203.1, read on the forward strand.
GGAGACTAGGGATCTGATTGAGACGCAGCACCCACACTGACCTGCAAAGTGTAGCTCCAACCCTAATCAAACACACCTGAAGCAGTTAATCAAGCTTTTCAGGATCACTTGAAAACACACAGGCAGGTGAGCTGAAGCAGGTTGGAAATGAACTTTGCAGGACAATGGGTCCCCTAGGAGCAGTGCTGTCAAACGAATCCAAAATAAAAGTTTGTGTTTACATAAAAAGTATACACAACACACAAACCGATCAGGCGTAACATTATGACCACCTTCCTAATATTGTGTTGGTCCCCCTTTTGCTGTCAAAACAGCCCTGATCCGTTGAGGCATGGACTCCACTAGACCCCTGAAGGTGTGCTGTGGTATCTGGCACCAAGATATTAGCAGCAGATCATTTAAGTCCTGTAAGTTGCGAGGTGGGGCCTTCATGGATCGGATTTGTTTGTTCAGCACATCCCACAGATGCTCAATTGGATTGAGATCTGGGGAATTTGGAGACCAAGTCAACACCTCAAACTCGTTGTTGTGCTCCTCAAACCATTCCTGAACCATTTTTGCTTTTTGGCAGGGCACATTATCCTGCTGAAAGAGGCCACAGCCACCAGGGAACACCGTTTCCATGAAAGGGTGTACATGGTCTGCAACAATGCTTAGGTAGGTGGTACGTGTCAAAGTAACATCCACATGAATGGCAGGACCCAAGGTTTCCCAGCAGAACATTGCCCAAAGCATCACCGCCGGCTTGCCTTCTTCCCATAGTGCATCATGGTGCCATGTGTTTCCCAGGTAAGCGACGCACACGCACCCAGCCATCCATGTGATTTAAAAGAAAATGTGATTCATTCTGACACCTTTCTATCAGAAACAGCATTAACTTCTTGAGCAATTTGAGCTACAGTAGCTCGTCTGTTTGATCGGACCACACGGGCCAGCCTTCGCTCCCCACGTGCATCAATGAGCCTTGGCCGCCCATGACCCTGTCATCGGTTCACCACTGTTCCTTCCTTGGAACACTTTTGATAGATCCTGACCACTGCAGACCGGGAACAAAAGAGCTGCAGTTTTGGAGATGCTCTGACCCAGTCATCTAGCCATCACAATTTGGCCCTTGTCAAACTCGCTCAAATCCTTATGCTTGCCCATTTTTCCTGATTCTAACACATCAACTTTAAGGACAAAATGTTCACTTGCTGTCTAATATATCCCACCCACTAAAAGGTGCCGTGATGAAGAGATAATCAGTGTTTTTCACTTCACCTGTCATAATGTTATGCCTGATCGGTGTATTATGTAAACACAAACTTTTATTTTGGATACGATTTATCGCAAATAATCATTTGACAGCCCAATTAATTTATATTACATACATAAAGTACACTGCATTTCTGTTCAAAAGTTTAAAAAAAAAAGTTTTTTAATCTTTTCTGCTCACCAATGATCCATTTATTTGATCAGAAATACAGTACAAACAATAACATTGTGAAATATTATTACAATCTAAAATAACATTTTTCTATTTTAATTTTAAAATGTAATTAATTTCTGTGATGCAAAGCTGAATGTTCAGCATCAGTACTCCAGTCTTCAGTGTCACAGTACATTTTCTTATTATTATCAATGGTGAACTATTAACAGTTGAACTTAATATTTTTGTGGAAACCGTGATACATTTGTTTCAGGATTCTTTGAATAATAACAATCTTATTTGAAACAGAAATCTGTCTTTATTGTCGCTTTTATAAATTTAATGCATCCTTGCTGAATAAAAGTATCAATTTCTTTCAATAATAATAATAATAATAAAAAAAATAACATTAGTGTATAACCAAAGGCTATAGCATTAAATTATTACAAATGACCTTCTCTATGGAGAAAATGAATGGGATTTTCACTTCCGGATCATGACTTTGGAAACACCTTTTCATAATCACTTTGCAGTGGATAAAATCCAGCCCCACCCCAGATTTTCTTCTCATTGAATATCCTATTTCACTCTAAAACACATCACATTACAGAAGTCAAATAGGTAGCAAATGGCATTTCATGATGACTTGAAAGTTTCCAAACTGCTGTTGAAACAGAATCTCTGATATAAGCAGTGCAATCTTTCTGACTGTAATACCATATACCCAAGGCGGTGTGTTATTTGTTGCGAGGGCTGTGCTCTCTTGCACACTTTAATATTGCGTTATTATTTCATCTCAGCCTTCAGATAAAAAAACCCTTTATTTTATTTTATGGGATTAACTGCACGCTTTCAGGGCGTCTGGAGGTGTCTGTTATGTTTCGTTTTATTAGTGAATTATTTAGACAACACTCAACGGTAACGCCAAGGACAGAGACGCTGCAACGAGAGCCCTGCTGGCTTTTCCATTCGCCTTTTTCATTCACTTACTTAATTTGGTTTGGTACTCTAAAACCACAGAAAGAAATTCACTATCATTCTCGTTGTGATGGCAGCAGAAAGGGGTGTGGTAACTGATTTCCCAGCGGGCAAAGCATGCCGAATTGGTACATAATGATAAAGAAATATCAAAACATTAGAGTGTGGAGATTTGAAAATGAATTTGGGATGAGAGTGAGAGACGGAGAAAAGAGCTTGCGTCTCGATGTCTGCGTTCATCGAGCAGCAACTCAACAGCCCTGAGGTCAGATTTCCACAATATTAAACACATGATTCATGTATTGATGTCATATTTACAAGATCTAATTTTCTGTTAAAGATTCTCTTTTTATATTGCCATGTGGTACAATCATCTTTCCTCTGAGCTTTTAGCTACTATTATGGTATGTAAAAAAAATTAGGTAGCGAATTTACAGCGTAACTTTCAGTAATTATAGTGTAACTATAAAGTAAGCATGTGTAGGTATATGGGAACAATATGTAATATTTGGGGAATAAAGGGGTAACAATCAGGAAAATTAACAAATTATTTATACTGTAAGTATTTTTTAATCAAGGGGTAATTATCCATGTAGTTACAGGGTAAGTGTGAATCTGCGGGATGTAAATTCAAGTGGTGTTTGTTCCCCTCTTGTTTCATGTAGTTACAGGTTAAGTGTGAATCTGCGGGCTGTAAATTAAAGTGGTGTTTGTTCCCCTCTTGTTTCATGTTGTTACAGGGTAAGTGTGAATCTGCGGGATGTAAATTAAAGTGGTGTTTCCCCTCTTGTTTTATGTAGTTACAGGTTAAGTGTGAATCTGCGGGCTGTAAATTAAAGTGGTGTTTGTTCCCCTCTTGTTTCATGTTGTTACAGGGTAAGTGTGAATCTGTGGGATGTAAATTAAAGTGGTGTTTATTCCCCTCTTGTTTCATGTTGTTACAGGGTAAGTGTGAATCTGCGGGCTGTAAATTAAAGTGGTGTTTGTTCCCCTCTTGTTTCATGTTGTTACAGGGTAAGTGTGAATCTGCGGGATGTAAATTAAAGTGGTGGTTGTTCCCCTCTTGTTTTATGTAGTTACAGGGTAAGTGTGAATCTGCGGGATGTAAATTAAAGTGGTGTTTGTTCCCCTCTTGTTTAATGTTGTCACAGGGTAAGTGTGAATCTGCGGGATGTAAATTAAAGTGGTGGTTGTTCCCCTCTTGTTTTATGTAGTTACAGGTTAAGTGTGAATCTGTGGGCTGTAAATTAAAGTGGTGTTTGTTCCCCTCTTGTTTCATGTTGTTACTGTTACAATCCACGCCTGTCCTGAACTCCATTTCCCATGATCCTCCCTGTCTCACACCTGAAATCACTCACTCCTCATCTCTCCCACTCTCCCTGGATTCCCTGCACCTGGTCATCGTCATTAGCACTCCCTTTATATTGGTCTCACTTCCCTGCACTCCTTGTCCGTTCTTATGTGTTATGCCTATGTGTGTCGTGTTCTGTATCCCTTGGTAAATAAAGACCCATCTTTGTGGAAGCCCTGGATCTTCTCTTCCCTGCTGCACTACACACCGTAACAGAAGAACGGACCAAACAGAAGGACTTTGCTAGATGGGCCTCTTCCTCTTCCCCAGCTCTCCCAGGCTCCCCAGGAGAGAGACTTCAGCGGTGGACCGGCTGTGGAGGCTTCGGCAGGACGGTCGCCCGCTGGAGAGGTACGTGGAGGAATTTGCTGAGCTCTGTTATTTGGTGAACTGGCCAGATGCTTCTCTTTCTGCCTGTTTTCTGATGGGCCTGGACGAGGATACGATTCGCTTCATTGAACCTGCCTGCTCCTTCTCCCTCGTAGAAACCATTAATGTGATCCTATTTTTAAATTGTTCTGATTTTGAAATTGAGGAGGTTCAGAGCGAGGTGTGTCGTCCTCGTCCGGTCCCCTCAGAGAAGCAGGCAGCCTGGTCAGTTCCACCATCGCCAGCTTCCTCCACCAATCCTTCCAGTGGGTCTCCCAGTTCTGTCCTGCTCGTCCCACAGCCCCAACCAGCAAAGACTACGTCCACCACTGTATCCGAGCCCTCGTCTCCGGCTAGGATGGCCGCCACCACGCCAGAGCCACAGGACCTCTGGTTAATGGACTTTTGGAGCGATCCTGCCGCCTCAGTTCCCACTCCGAGTCTCCTGGATTCCGCTCCAGGCTTCCCCGTTCCCACTCCGAGTCTCCTGGATTCCGCTCCAGGCCTCCAAGTTCCCGCTCCGAGTCTCCTGGATTCCGCTCCAGGCTTCCCTGTTCCCGCTCCGAGTCTCCTGGATTCCGCTCCAGGCTTCCCAGTTCCAGCTCCGAGTCTCCTGGATTCCGCTCCAGGCTTCCAAGTTCCCGCTCCGAGTCTCCTGGATTCCGCTCCAGGCTTCCAAGTTCCCGCTCCGAGTCTCCTGGATTCCGCTCCAGGCTTCCCAGTTCCCGCTCCGAGTCTCCTGGATTCCGCTCCAGGCTTCCCAGTTCCCGCTCCGAGTCTCCTGGATTCCGCTCCAGGCTTCCCAGTTCCCGCTCCGAGTCTCCTGGATTCCGCTCCAGGCTTCCAAGTTCCCGCTCCGAGTCTCCTGGATTCCGCTCCAGGCTTCCAAGTTCCCGCTCCAGGCTTCCCTGTTCCCGCTCCGAGTCTCCTGGATTCCGCTCCAGGTTTCCCTGTTCCCGTTCCAAGTCTCCTGGATTCCGCTCCATCTCTCCTCGAGCCCGCTCCAGCCCTCCTCGAGCCCGCTCCATCTCTCCTCGAGCCCGCTCCATCTCTCCTCGAGCCCGCTCCATCTCTCCTCGAGCCCGCTCCATCTCTCCTCGAGCCCGCTCCATCTCTCCTCGAGCCCGCTCCATCTCTCCTCGAGCCCGCTCCATCTCTCCTCGAGCCCGCTCCATCTCTCCTCGAGCCCGCTCCATCTCTCCTCGAGCCCGCTCCATCTCTCCTCGAGCCCGCTCCATCTCTCCTCGAGCCCGCTCCATCTCTCCTCGAGCCCGCTCCATCTCTCCTCGAGCCCGCTCCATCTCTCCTCGAGCCCGCTCCATCTCTCCTCGAGCCCGCTCCAGCTCTCCTCGAGCCCGCTCCAGCTCTCCTCGAGCCCGCTCCAGCCCAGGAGCTCATCCCATTCCGCGTGCCCTCCATACTACCCCTGAATTCCCCCAAGAAAGTTTTGGGGGGGGGCTATATACCCAGGGGCGGGGAACATGTGGGTGGAGCACATGTGGGTGGGGCTCCTGATCCGCCATGGACTCCCAAGGCTCCTGATCCACCATGGCATCCCACGGCTCCTGATCCGCCATGGACTCCCAAGGCTCCTGATCCGCCGTGGACTCCCAAAGCTCCTGATCCGCCGTGGACTCCCGAGGCTCCTGATCCGCCGTGGCATCCCGAGGCTCCTGATCCGCCGTGGCCGCCCGAGGCTCCTGACCCGCCATGGCCGCCCGAGGCTCCTGACCCGCCATGGCCGCCCGAGGCTCCTGACCCGCCATGGCCGCCCGAGGCTCCTGACCCGCCATGGCCGCCCGATGTCCTAGTCCCGCCCTGGAGACCTCTGTACCTGTCTGCACCTCCCCCGCACCTGCGTGTAGGTCTCCAGGGCGCCCACCCCCCCTCCCCGGTGTTTCATCTACGGCGCGAGGACGCGCCTACCGGGAGGGGGAAGTAATGTTACAATCCACGCCTGTCCTGAACTCCATTTCCCATGATCCTCCCTGTCTCACACCTGAAATCACTCACTCCTCATCTCTCCCACTCTCCCTGGATTCCCTGCACCTGGTCATCGTCATTAGCACTCCCTTTATATTGGTCTCACTTCCCTGCACTCCTTGTCCGTTCTTATGTGTTATGCCTATGTGTGTCGTGTTCTGTATCCCTTGGTAAATAAAGACCCATCTTTGTGGAAGCCCTGGATCTTCTCTTCCCTGCTGCACTACACACCGTAACAGTTACAGGGTAAGTGTGAATCTGCGGGCTGTAAATTAAAGTGGTGTTTGTTCCCCTCTTGTTTCATGTAGTTACAGGTTAAGTGTGAATCTGCGGGCTGTAAATTAAAGTGGTGTTTGTTCCACTCTTGTTTCATGTTGTTACAGGGTAAGTGTGAATCTGCGGGCTGGATAATGGATAATTATCATAAATGCATAGCCTCATGGAACACGCTGATGACGTGTGATGGATGCGCGGGCCCTTCGCCAAGGGGGGGCATTGGTGGGCAGCGCCCCCCCCAGATGACACAACGTGCCCCCCTAATTGTATGGTCATTCAGCGAACTTACTATTGAGAGCAAAAAACTTTGAATCTGTAGATTTGGCCATTCACGTATTCCATAACGAACATCTTCAGCAGCATTTAGCTCACTGGAACACTAATCTCTAATCTCTAACGGTAACGTTAAATAACACATTATCTTCCGAAATATGAATCAGAAATTAGTCGGAGCGTATGTAAAGCTGGGCAAGGCGTCCCCTGGCTACTCACAATTGCAAGTTATAAAGTCAGAATTGTGAGGTAAACTCGCAATTCTGAGAAAAAAAGTCGCAATTATCTTTTAAAAAATTCTGTGCTTCCATATGCGTCTGCTTGCTTTTAGAGGAAAAAGCTGTCCATAACTGCTGGGATCACTAGGATAAATTTTCTCTGTAATAAAAAAATATTGGCAAAACTCCGGTGTTCTGAACGGTGAGTGGATTCTGAGTTCCGGCACAGAGTTCAAATCCTTTTGTAATAATAAGCAATAAATAAGAGATTCATTGTGCATCAACTGCATGTAACTGCTTTTTAATGATTATAAAATGAGCGGTTTGTGTGAGCTTTCTGCCATGCTAAATCCCTTTTCTGTTAAAATGAACAGTGGTTTGTGACGATTTAATAACAAATAATTTATCTTTTATGCTGGGATGTGTAGGTTGTGTGGTGACAACTTGTGTGTAACTTAAAACTATTTCAAAGAAATCTATTAAAATGTTTTAAAGGGGAAGCACATATCCTCATGGTGTTGGTTCACCCTATGATTAGAAAATTATTATTTTGTGTTTTGGTTTGTTTTAATATAGAACGCACTCTATTTCAGTTATATTAGGCTAATGCGGCATGTTATTGTTTTGGTGAATGTCTGTTTCTCAGATCATAAAAAGTGTACCCCCTCATGAAACAGAAATGCCACCCCCCATTCTATATGTTCTGGCAACGGCCCTGCACGGTGGTATGCAAATACATACGTTGACAGGCAGGTAGGACATACTATCAGACAGAATGCAATGTTTGGATGAACATTTTTGGTCCTGACACTTTCACAGAAGATATATATATACACAGTCATGTGGAAAAGAAAGGACACCCTATTGAATTCCATAGTTTTCAGTATCAGGACATAATAAAAAAATCATCTAGTCCTTGGCAGGTCCTACAGTTCGGAAAATAAAACCTTAGATGAACAACAACACATGACATATTACACTCATTATTTGTTTAGCAAAAATAAAGCCAAAATGGAAAAGCCATGTGTGTCAAACTAAGTACACCCTATGATTCAATTGCTTGTAGAGCCACTTTTAACAGCAATAACTTGAAGCAATCATTTTCTGTATGACTTTATCAGTCTCTCACATCATCTTGGAGGAATTTTGGCCCACTCTTCTTTACAATGTTGCTCCAGTTTATTGAGGTTTGTGGGCATTTTATTATGCACTTGCCACAGCATTTCAGTGGGGTTGAGGTCTGGACTTTGACTGGGCCAGTGCAACACCTTGATTCTTTTCTTTATCAGCCGTTCTGCTATAGATTTGCTGGTGTGCTTGGGATCATTGTCCTGTTGCATGACCCAATTTCAGCCAAGCTTTAGCTGTCGGACAGATGGCCTCACATTTCACTCTAGAATACTTTGGTTTAAAGAGTTCATGGACAACTCAATGACTGCAAGCCCAAATCATCACCCCTCCACCAACGTGCTTATGAGGTGTTTGTGCTGATATGCTCTTTTGGTTTTCATTAAACGTGGCGCTGTGCATTATGGTCAAACATCTCCACTTTGGTCTTGTCTGTCCAAAGTACATTGTTCTAGAAGTCTTGTGGTTTGTTCAGATGCAACTTTGCAAACCTAAGCCGTGCTGCCATGTTCTTTTTAGAGAGAAGAGGCTTCCTCCTGGCAACCCTTCCAAACACGCCATACTTGTCTGGTCTTTTTCTAATTGTACTGTCATGAACTTTAACATTTAACATGTTAACTGAGGCCTTTAGAAAGGTGTAGTTCTTGGGTTGTCTGCAGTTTCTCTGAGCATTGCACGGTCTGATTCTTGGGGTGAATTAGCCCAAAATGTTTCTTCTATGCTATGGCATAGTACCCCCTGTACTTTTAAGAGTGTAGATGAAACCAAGTCCAACCCTACCATGTTTTCACTTTCAATATCTTGTTTCGTGTCATTTGTGAAAGCTATGTTGTTCCTCTGTTACTTTTACTGTGTCCTGCTTTGAATCATTACGTCAACATTATGACACTTAGCCATTGTCCGTCTATGGCCGATTAATTTTGCATGTGCTACTTTCAGATATTAAAATGCAAAAGGCCTAAAAGGTGCTCCTGAGCAAAAATAAAAAGTGCCCTAATTCCTGTTCAAAAGGTCTCTGTGATGAGTTATTGTGGAGTAAGCAGCTGAAAGCTATTCCCTTGTTAGATTTGACAGAGAGGCTGTCATTTTTTCCTTTAAAAATAGTGGGAAGTAATAAATGGTCATTTGTGAATGTGTTAGCTACCGGCAGAAAGAGCTCCGCAGCTCTGACTGCCTCCTGTGAGAGTTTAACATGGTGAAATATTGTCCCCATTGTCAGATGAGCGGTAGACGTTTTTGTCGAGATCAGCGGAAAAGCAGCAGTATTTCCATGACTTATTATTAGCTGTTAGAAGTTTTGATAATTAATTAAGAAGTTACTTTTCAGTCAAAATAAAACGCCATTCACAACCCATACGGGCAGGGCTTGAAAACTGATTGGCTCACGAAAAGTGGACTCAAGAACAAATGCTCTTTTAAATAAATATATTAATCACATAAACACACGACTACGCACAATGAAATCAGCAACATATACTGATAAAATGTATACCTTGTATCTGCCCTTTGGATAAAAACAACTGCCAAATACATAAATGTAAATGTCAATTTTGATGTAACCTTGACTGTAAATAAGCTTATGCATTCACATAAAATGCTTAGAATGGATAGGCTATAAGGATTATGTAAAAGTTATGTAAACGTACCGAGCATTCAAATGTAGATCTGGTAAAGTATAATGTCAATTAGATTTTGGGCAGCTCGAGTTTGAGTCCTGGCTCATGGCCCTTTCCTGTGATCCTGTCTCTGCTTTAACTGTCCTGTCACAATAAAAGGAACATGTCTGTAAAATACATATATATATACAGAACTATTCAAAAGTTTGACTCATTTAAAAAAAACAACACACAAATTAAGATATTCTTGTGTGTTATGCAGCACGTTTGAGCTTCAGTAAGAACCAATGAGATTCATTTTGGTGTTACGCAGCACGTTTGAGCTTCAGTAAGAACCAATGAGGTTCATTCTCGTGTTACGCAGCACTTTTGAGCTTTCACAAGAACCAATGAGGTTCGTTCTCATGTTCCACAGCACGTTTGAGCTGCTGCAAAAACCAATGAGGTTCATTCTCATGTTACACAGCACATTTGAGCTTCCGCAAGAACCAATGAGGTTCATTCTCGTGTTACGCAGCACGTTTGAGCTTCTGCAAGAACCAATGAGGTTCATTCGCATGTTACGCAGAATGTTTGAGCTTCAGCAAGAACCAATGAGGTTCATTCTCGTGTTACGCAGCACGTTTGAGCTTCTGCAAGAACCAATGAGGTTCATTCTCATGTTACACAGCACGTTTGAGCTTCAGCAAGAACCAATGAGGTTCATTCTTGTGTTACGCAGCACTTTTGAGCTTTCACAAGAACCAATGAGGTTCATTCTCGTGTTACGCAGCACTTTTGAGCTTTCACAAGAACCAATGAGGTTCGTTCTCATGTTCCACAGCACGTTTGAGCTTCTGCAAAAACCAATGAGGTTCATTCTCATGTTACACAGCACATTTGAGCTTCCGCAAGAACCAATGAGGTTCATTCTCGTGTTACGCAGCACGTTTGAGCTTCTGCAAGAACCAATGAGGTTCATTCGCATGTTACGCAGCACTTTTGAGCTTCCTCAAGAACCAATGAGGTTCATTCTCGTGTTACGCCGCACGTTTAAGCTTCAGCAAGAACAAGTGCAGTTCATTCTCATGTTCCACAGCACGTTTTAGCTTCAGCAAGAACCAATGAGGTTCATTCTCATGTTACGCAGCACTTTTGAGCTTCAGCAAGAACCAATGAGGTTCATTCTCATGTTAAGCGGCACTTTTGAGCTTTCACAAGAACCAATGAGGTTCATTCTCGTGTTACACAGCACCTTTGAGCTTCAGCAAGAACCAATGAGGTTCATTCTCATGTTACACAGCACGTTTGAGCTTCTGCAAGAACCAATGAGGTTCATTCTCGTGTTACGCAGCACACTTGAGCTTCAGCAAGAACCAATGAGGTTCATTCTCGTGTTACGCCGCACTTTTGAGCTTTCACAAGAACCAATGAGGTTCATTCTCGTGTTACGCAGCACTTTTGAGCTTTCACAAGAACCAATGAGGTTCGTTCTCATGTTCCACAGCACGTTTGAGCTGCTGCAAAAACCAATGAGGTTCATTCTCATGTTACACAGCACATTTGAGCTTCCGCAAGAACCAATGAGGTTCATTCTCGTGTTACGCAGCACGTTTGAGCTTCTGCAAGAACCAATGAGGTTCATTCGCATGTTACGCAGAATGTTTGAGCTTCAGCAAGAACCAATGAGGTTCATTCTCGTGTTACGCAGCACGTTTGAGCTTCTGCAAGAACCAATGAGGTTCATTCTCATGTTACACAGCACGTTTGAGCTTCAGCAAGAACCAATGAGGTTCATTCTTGTGTTACGCAGCACTTTTGAGCTTTCACAAGAACCAATGAGGTTCATTCTCGTGTTACGCAGCACTTTTGAGCTTTCACAAGAACCAATGAGGTTCGTTCTCATGTTCCACAGCACGTTTGAGCTTCTGCAAAAACCAATGAGGTTCATTCTCATGTTACACAGCACATTTGAGCTTCCGCAAGAACCAATGAGGTTCATTCTCGTGTTACGCAGCACGTTTGAGCTTCTGCAAGAACCAATGAGGTTCATTCGCATGTTACGCAGCACTTTTGAGCTTCCTCAAGAACCAATGAGGTTCATTCTCGTGTTACGCCGCACGTTTAAGCTTCAGCAAGAACAAGTGCAGTTCATTCTCATGTTCCACAGCACGTTTTAGCTTCAGCAAGAACCAATGAGGTTCATTCTCATGTTACGCAGCACTTTTGAGCTTCAGCAAGAACCAATGAGGTTCATTCTCATGTTAAGCGGCACTTTTGAGCTTTCACAAGAACCAATGAGGTTCATTCTCGTGTTACACAGCACCTTTGAGCTTCAGCAAGAACCAATGAGGTTCATTCTCATGTTACACAGCACGTTTGAGCTTCTGCAAGAACCAATGAGGTTCATTCTCGTGTTACGCAGCACACTTGAGCTTCAGCAAGAACCAATGAGGTTCATTCTCGTGTTACGCCGCACTTTTGAGCTTTCACAAGAACCAATGAGGTTCATTCTCGTGTTACGCAGCACTTTTGAGCTTTCACAAGAACCAATGAGGTTCTTCCTCTTGTTACACAGCACCTTTGAGCTTCAGCAAGAACCAATGAGGTTCATTCTCATGTTACACAGCACGTTTGAGCTTCTGCAAGAACCAATGAGGTTCATTCTCGTGTTACGCAGCACATTTGAGCTTCAGCAAGAACCAATGAGGTTCATTCTCATGTTACACAGCACTTTTGAGCTTTCACAAGAACCAATGAGGTTCATTCTTGTGTTACGCAGCACGTCTGAGCTTCAGCAAGAACCAATGAGGTTCATTCTCATGTTACGCAGCACTTTTGAGCTTCCTTAAGAACCAATGAGTTTCATTCTCGTGTTACGCAGAATGTTTGAGCTTCTGCAAGAAACAATGACGTTCATTCTCGTGTTACTCAGCACGTTTGAGCTTCAGCAAGAACCAATGAGGTTCATTCTCATGTTACGCAGCACTTTTGAGCTTTCACAAGAACCAATGAGGTTCATTCTCGTGTTACACATCACGTTTGAGCTTCAGCAAGAACCAATATGGTTCATTCTCGTGTTACGCAGCACATTTGAGCTTCTGCAAGAAGCAATGAGGTTCATTCTCGTGTTACGCAGCACATTTGAGCTTTTGCAAGAACCAATGAGGTTCATTCTCGTGTTACGCAGCACATTTGAGCTTCTGCAAGAACCAATGAGGTTCATTCTCGTGTTACGCAGCACATTTGAGCTTTTGCAAGAACCAATGAGGTTCATTCTCGTGTTACGCCGCACATTTGAGCTTCAGCAAGAACCAATGAGGTTCATTCTTGTGTTATGCAGCACATTTGAGCTTTTGCAAGAACCAATGAGGTTCATTCTCATGTTACTCAGCATGTTTGAGCTTCAGCAAGAACCAATGAGGTTCATTCTCATGTTACGCAGAACGTTTGAGCTTCAGCAAGAACCAATAAGGTTCATTCTCGTGTTACACAGCACGTTTGAGCTTTCACAAGAACCAATGAGGTTCATTCTTGTGTTACACAGCACGTTTGAGCTTCTGCAAGAACCAATGAGGTTCATTCTCATGTTACGCAGCACGTTTGAGCTTCAGCAAGAACCAATGAGGTTAATTTTGGTGTTACGCAGCACGTTTGAGCTTTTGCAAGAACCAATGAGGTTCATTCTCGTGTTACACAGCACGTTTGAGCTTCTGCAAGAACCAATGAGGTTCATTCTCGTGTTACGCAGCACTTTTGAGCTTCAGCAAGAACCAATGAGGTTCATTCTCATGTTACGCGGCACTTTTGAGCTTTCACAAGAACCAATGAGGTTCATTCTCGTGTTACACAGCACCTTTGAGCTTCAGCAAGAACCAATGAGGTTCATTCTCATGTTACACAGCACGTTTGAGCTTCTGCAAGAACCAATGAGGTTCATTCTCGTGTTACGCAGCACACTTGAGCTTCAGCAAGAACCAATAAGGTTCATTCTCGTGTTACACAGCACGTTTGAGCTTTCACAAGAACCAATGAGGTTCATTCTTGTGTTACACAGCACGTTTGAGCTTCTGCAAGAACCAATGAGGTTCATTCTCATGTTACGCAGCACGTTTGAGCTTCAGCAAGAACCAATGAGGTTAATTTTGGTGTTACGCAGCACGTTTGAGCTTTTGCAAGAACCAATGAGGTTCATTCTCGTGTTACACAGCACGTTTGAGCTTCTGCAAGAACCAATGAGGTTCATTCTCGTGTTACGCAGCACTTTTGAGCTTCAGCAAGAACCAATGAGGTTCATTCTCATGTTACGCGGCACTTTTGAGCTTTCACAAGAACCAATGAGGTTCATTCTCGTGTTACACAGCACCTTTGAGCTTCAGCAAGAACCAATGAGGTTCATTCTCATGTTACACAGCACGTTTGAGCTTCTGCAAGAACCAATGAGGTTCATTCTCGTGTTACGCAGCACACTTGAGCTTCAGCAAGAACCAATGAGGTTCATTCTCGTGTTACGCCGCACTTTTGAGCTTTCACAAGAACCAATGAGGTTCATTCTCGTGTTACGCAGCACTTTTGAGCTTTCACAAGAACCAATGAGGTTCTTCCTCTTGTTACACAGCACCTTTGAGCTTCAGCAAGAACCAATGAGGTTCATTCTCATGTTACACAGCACGTTTGAGCTTCTGCAAGAACCAATGAGGTTCATTCTCGTGTTACGCAGCACATTTGAGCTTCAGCAAGAACCAATGAGGTTCATTCTCATGTTACACAGCACTTTTGAGCTTTCACAAGAACCAATGAGGTTCATTCTTGTGTTACGCAGCACGTCTGAGCTTCAGCAAGAACCAATGAGGTTCATTCTCATGTTACGCAGCACTTTTGAGCTTCCTTAAGAACCAATGAGTTTCATTCTCGTGTTACGCAGAATGTTTGAGCTTCTGCAAGAAACAATGACGTTCATTCTCGTGTTACTCAGCACGTTTGAGCTTCAGCAAGAACCAATGAGGTTCATTCTCATGTTACGCAGCACTTTTGAGCTTTCACAAGAACCAATGAGGTTCATTCTCGTGTTACACATCACGTTTGAGCTTCAGCAAGAACCAATATGGTTCATTCTCGTGTTACGCAGCACATTTGAGCTTCTGCAAGAAGCAATGAGGTTCATTCTCGTGTTACGCAGCACATTTGAGCTTTTGCAAGAACCAATGAGGTTCATTCTCGTGTTACGCAGCACATTTGAGCTTCTGCAAGAACCAATGAGGTTCATTCTCGTGTTACGCAGCACATTTGAGCTTTTGCAAGAACCAATGAGGTTCATTCTCGTGTTACGCCGCACATTTGAGCTTCAGCAAGAACCAATGAGGTTCATTCTTGTGTTATGCAGCACATTTGAGCTTCAGCAAGAACCAATGAGGTTCATTCTCATGTTACTCAGCATGTTTGAGCTTCAGCAAGAACCAATGAGGTTCATTCTCATGTTACGCAGAACGTTTGAGCTTCAGCAAGAACCAATAAGGTTCATTCTCGTGTTACACAGCACGTTTGAGCTTTCACAAGAACCAATGAGGTTCATTCTTGTGTTACACAGCACGTTTGAGCTTCTGCAAGAACCAATGAGGTTCATTCTCATGTTACGCAGCACGTTTGAGCTTCAGCAAGAACCAATGAGGTTAATTTTGGTGTTACGCAGCACGTTTGAGCTTTTGCAAGAACCAATGAGGTTCATTCTCGTGTTACACAGCACGTTTGAGCTTCTGCAAGAACCAATGAGGTTCATTCTCGTGTTACGCATCACGTTTGAGCTTCAGCAAGAACCAATGAGATTCATTCTCGTGTTACGCATCACGTTTGAGCTTCAGCAAGAACCAATGAGGTTCATTCTCATGTTACGCATCACGTTTGAGCTTCAGCAAGAACCAATGAGGTTCATTCTCATGTTACGCAGCACGTTTGAGCTTCAGCAAGAACCAATGAGGTTCATTCTCGTGTTACACAGCACGTTTGAGCTTCTGCAAGAACCAATGAGATTCATTCTCGTGTTACGCATCACGTTTGAGCTTCAGCAAGAACCAATGAGGTTTATTCTCGTGTTACGCATCACGCGAGTCAAGCATGTTGAGCTTCTGTTTATGTTCACTGATCAATGTTTATATGTGAATAAAAGCCCAAAATGTAATATGCTCATCATATAAAGTGATCGTGTCTCATCAGAAAATTTGGACTAAACCGCTCAATATATTTACAATCGTAGCTGTCAATGGAGAGACAGAAAGCTCTCCGATTTTATTTAAAAGATCTTCGTGTTCCGAAGACGAACGAAAGTCTTACAGGTTAGGAACGACATGAGGGGGAGTAAATGATCACAGAACTAACCTTTTGAGGTTGCACTGAATCGGTCAAAAGTTACAGTAGACATCTATAATGTCACAAAAGATTTCTAAACTTTCTATTCATCAAAGAATCCTGAAGAAAATAATTATCAGTTTCTACAGAAATATGAAGCAGCCCAACTGTTTTCAACATTGATGATAATATGAAATGCTTCTTGAGCAGCAAATCAGCATATTAGAATGATACAAACAAGTCAGATCTCTTCTCTTCAACATGTCACATGATTTAAGGTATCATTTATGTCCATAGCACAAACGGTTTGAGACAAGTTACACAGCCAAATTAATCTTTTTCGTTTAGTTAGTTTTCAGGAAGCATCACTAATAAGTGATTATTTTGCCAAGAAATATATTACTGTAGAGCATAGTTATTTATAGAAACTTCAATTTCAACCGAATCAAATTTTAGAACCTGAACTATCTGTTTTAGAATAGATTTTTGGACACATACATATTCAAATCCATCCTCCTCCCATTATTTAATTGGCATTGTGGGTCTTACCCAGGTGGCTTAGCTGTGGATATTCGGATGCTCTAGACTCAAGCATCAATGTGACAGTTTCAGGTGGAGAACACTATTATTAGTTTACCTCTCAGCCATGGCATTTTATCACTGTTGCATCTGATGGTCTTGCTGCTTTAAAAAAGAGAGGAAGTTGTGCATCTCAATCCGCCCGTTCATATTTCATAGGGCATGGTGTCATAAATACAGGGAGCGCGGCTGACCTGAGCTATTAGTTACACACCTCCAACGGGTGTGCGACATTTTGTCTCTAGCAGGGACACGTTTTCCATGAAGTCATGCGGAACAAGACCCTAGATACGTTGAGAATTATTGTACGCGGGCAAGCAAACACCAACGCAGAACTTTGTACGAATAAGTAAACACACACGAAACGTGGCCCAAGGTGGGAAAGAGAAGTCAAAGAGAGACAAAAGATGAAAGCAATACAACATAAACCTCCAGCCAGGAGTAAAATAAACCATGTAATATCTGGCGAGACTTGTGCTCCAGTCAGCTGTCTGAGAGGGTTGCAGGAGGGCAGCATTTGGAGTCGAAACAGCAGGTCAGATTGTAGGTCAATAGTGAGTTGCACTACAGAGACTCTCGATTTTCCCTCAGCGTGTCTCATAAGTTCTGGTCACACAACTTGCCTTTCGCTTTCTGTCACTCTTATGCCATAGAGAGTAAATGTGTGTTAGTCTGATACACAATCCCTCAACAAATCAAGTCTTTATGTCATACAGCGATGTAGTCTCGCAAAGCCACGCTTTTCTGCATGAAGTCTGGTCCATTTGCAGATTTATCTGGCAGTATGAGGTTCAATGCATGGAAATAAGAAGAAATTGAATTTGTTCTATGCTTAGTGGCTTTATTAGGCACAATTGGGGCAATGCAGCGTACAGACGACAACATTGTCAAAACGATCCCCGTTCACATGGATCGACAAAAACGACTAAAAATGCTGTATTATTCATGCCAGGCCAGTAGTTGGCGATGTCACTTTGTAAAGAAACACTACGCACCTATAGACTGAACACATAATACGCATGCGCGTGACGTCACCATTTTCACAAATTCACGTTTTTGTCGTTTACATGAGACAATAATGGTATTGTTTTCAACTTGCACTATGAAACCTGTTTTCAAAAGTTTGCATTTTCAGGGCCCTAAAATGTGTTGTCATGTAAATAAAAGTGTTGTGTAAACTGCCCCTTAGTATCATTGATATGCTTTCATAGTTTTTGTTAATATTTTGTATTAGATTTTATTTTTATATTTTCTGTTTTCACTTTAATTTTAGTTAAAGTTTTAGTAACTTGTTTTTGTAATTTTATTAGTTTTTTTAATGTCTATAGTTTTTATTCATTTTATATATTAGTTTTAGTTATTTTAGTACCTCAAGTCAACCTTTGTCTGGCAATCTGATGGAGTTTGGGTTTGGCGGTTGCCAGGAGAACAGTACTTGCCTGACTGCATTGTGCCAAGAGTAAAGTTTGGTGGAGGGGGGATTATGGGGTGGGGTTGTTTTTCAGGGCTTGGGCTTGGCCTCTTAGCTCCAGTGAAAGGAACTCTTAATTCTTCAGCATACCAAGACATTTTGGACAATTTCATGCTCCCAACTTTGTGGGAACAGTTTGGGGATGGCCCCTTCCTGTTCCAACATGACTACGCACCAGTGCACAAAGCAAGGTCCATAAAGACATGGATGAGCGAGTTTGGTGTGGAGGAACTTGACTGGCCTGACCTCAACCCGATAGAACACCTTTGGGATGAATTAGAGTGGATACTGCGAGCCAGGCCTTCTCGTCCAACATCAGTGCCTGACCTCACAAATGTGCTTCTAGAAGAATGGTCTCAAATTCTCATAAACACACTCCTAAACATTGTGGAAAGTCTTCCCAGAAGAGTTGAAGCTGTTATAGCTGCAAAGAGTGGGCCAACTCCATATTAAACCCTACACTGTTAGCAATTGATGTAATTTTTACAATAAATTTTACAACAACGTATTGTATTCACGTTTTTGCTGTAAATGCAAATGCATGATGGGAAATTTGTGGGCAGTCCTGTAATATTATTGTAACTACACTGTAGAAGCATTATTTTACAGCCACCGTATAACATTGTGGGATCGCTGCTGTTTGAATTTTGAAATTACGCGGCCAACGGTACCAGAAGTATTCAAACATTTTTGGAAGAAGAAACATCTCAGGTATGTAACATGAAATTTATTTTATAAATCTATGGATATATTAATACAGGTGATCTGAGTGAGTGCTGATTGTTTCATTTTTCGTATTTCAGTGACATTAGCTAGAGTAACACTTATTAACGTTAGCTCAACTCACCTCGGCTCGCTCGCTCCCGGTAGAAACCTCCTGAAATGACTGCGGTGAAGTTAGTTTCAGGTGGAGTCTTCTTACTCTATCCAACTTAAAACTAACTTCACCACGGTCCTGAACGGCCAACACCGAAGGAATCCTAAACTAACGTAAAGACAAATTGAGCAGCAGCAGCAGCTGTAACACACCGCAGGAGTAGCTGCGCACCGGCTGCTAGCTGGATTATTTCAGACACAGATTTGTTGTCAATTATATCTGAACCAGAGCCGTTGATCTGAACGTCATCTCATCGGCTCGTCTCTACTCGCTTGTTACTTCGACGGAGGTGATACGGAAAAAGATGCCACATGCAGGTACAAGGCACGATATTTTCACAATGGAAAAGCAAACATGGTGAATAGAGTCGAGGCGAGCTGAACTAGTAACTAATGGAAAACCACCACAATGACGATAGCTCAAAAAACGTTAGCATCATTAACGTTAGCCCACTAGACTAACGTTAGACTGTAAAAATAAGCATTAGCACGGTCAGCTTCCTTAGCTAAGGTTAATATGGCATTGATTACACGTACTACTGGACAGGCTATTGTAACGTTATGATGACTTCTGTTTTGCTGTCTTGTAATCGAAAACAGGTGGGTGAAGTCTTGGATGCCTATTAAGAAAAGAATGGCAGCAAGGCCATCTGCATTATCATATGCCTACTTGCCCACTTTAAGGAGAATGGCATCTTTCTTAAGGCTGATGTGAGTATAACTCGCAAGTACACACACACACTTCCTGTGGCTTGTTCTCTCTTCCAACAGTTATTTTGTAAATTGTTCGTGCAATACCATTGTGTTGATAATATAGTCTCCACACAGATGATCTATTCCAAATTATTCTAATATTCCATGGACAGTCTGAGCCGATATAGGGAGTTGACTGGCTAACATCCTTTTACTGTTTTAGACGGCCTAGCATACATACAGTATATTAAAAACATTGGCCATTTTTTGACCATTTTCTTTGTCTCAAATATGGCTGCCTGGCATACTGTATGGAATATTAAAATAATAATAATTTGTAATTGGAATTTGTTGTGTAATTTGTAATATCTTTTTTAATGTTTACATTTTTATTCCCTAGCCCAATGCCACAGCTGCTGATATCCAGAGAGAGACCCTACCCAGTACACCTTGCTTAATTGTGCAAGGTATATTCTTCCCTTATTTTGTTAAGGTTTTCCTGCTCTGTACGGGAATTCTGGCACATGGCCGTTGTAGATTTCGAAAAATAATTATGAGGTGAAATCAAAGTATTGAGACTATGACTATAAAAAGCTAAAATATACCTGATTTAATTTTGGCCACTATCCCATTTGAAGTAGTCTCCTTGTCCAGTGATGCACAGCTCCCAGTGCTTCTGCCTCAGTTTAAACGCTCTCTGGAACATGCATTATTTAAGAGTCCAAGCGTATCCAGCGTGCTCCAACGTAACAACGCACATGCTCACAACGTGTGGAAAACGCACAAGTTTTCAAAAATGAAAACTGTGTCACCATTTTGACACAGTAGAGAAGATCTAAAACACATCTCAGATGGTGCTGGACAGGCTTAAATAGCAAGGCTTCCAGGGAGCGTTCCAACCGAGCCAGGAGCACTGAGAACTGTATATCGCTGCACAAGGAGACTACTTTGAAGGGAATAGCAGCCAAATTTAAATCGGGTAAACTTTTTGCCCATCATGCCAACACCGCCACTTGTGTGTGTTTATGTAGTGCAGCTTTCTAGTTATCATATTGTAATGCATTTCAGGAGAGACACTATGCGGACAAGTGGATGATGTCTATGGAGGGACATCAACTTGCAGTATCCTAAAGAGGCCTCAAGCACTCTTGAATTTGTCCAAAGGTATATTTAAACTGTTTACACACTAATAAAGAAAATAGATCCATCATTCTCATATGGAACGTCCCATGAATCACTTCCTTTTTGTCCAGTATTATTAGGCTCTATGATATACTCAATGCATTGATGTCAATAGACAGGTTTCCATCCAACTCATTTGCATCTTTTAAGTGCATTCGTACAAATTTGGCAAAAAAATGTTGTCAGGGCAACTGAAAACACCTGATAAAATTGCAACAAATGCGAATTTATGCGAATACATCCGTTCCAACGAAATATTGAGTCAATCCACATAAAAGTTTTTATTCACATTAGAATATTTTATGTGAATTAACCGTTTCCAGTCAGGATTTCTTTTTAAAGTGTTTAAAATGTACATTAAAAAGTTGGATGGAGACCCAGCTACTGCCGTTAAGTGTCTGTTCTATCTAAGGTTGGTATTTCCCTGCAGGACATTTATTTAAACAGAAGAGTCTGACGGACAGCAGTTTAACATTACGACTTTCATTAATTAATTAATGTCAAATTTTGTGAAGTATGGTTAAGGTATTTAGCAGATGCTTTTGTCCAAAACGACATACAATATACAGTAGATGCATACATACAATGACATATATTTAAGAAAAACAACGTAAAAGCCAATGTAATTCTAAATGTTAAGTTGTTAAAGGGTTAGTTCACCCAATAATGTAAATTCTGTCATTAATTCCTCTCCCTCATGTCATTCCAAACCCATAAGACCTGCAGGGGAATACCAACTCTAGATAGAACAGACACTTAAAGGCAATAGCTGGGTCTCCATCCAACTTTTTAATGTACATTTTAAACACTTTAAAAAGAAATCCTGACTGGAAATGAGCAATGTAGGAATAGGTAACTTTTAATTATTAATATAATTTTTTTTTACACTGTATTCTTTAACAGATATGAAAACGTGAAACTTTTTTTCTCTTTCTTTCCCAGGTGGGCAGCAAAGCAGAGAAGAGACACGCGCTCAACACAACTGTCTGCACCCTCTTAAGAACTCCTGGACTTTTTGAGTTGATGGGCTAGTAGTGGTGTGAGCCTTTACAGTAACCCCCCCCCCCATGTTCCCCCTGATGATGGCTCTCTGGAAGTCTGGAAGTGAGCTAGATTCTCCTGTGAGACTGTAATTTTGTTAATATGGAAAAAAAAATGTGGATACTTTTATAAGTGTGTAATGTGTTGTTGCATAGTGTGTTAATAAAACAAAGAAAAGATGCCTTTGTGTTGTTGTTAATTGCGGAGGACGGAAAATTACAGTATTTTATTGTAATTCTGTCTTGTAAAATTACAGGAAATTCCTGGCAACTGAGTTGCAGTAAATATACAGGAACTTATAATAAATTCCAGCATTTTACTGTAATAACGCTACTATAATCACAGTAGCACTGCTGTATAAAGACAGTACTTTATTGTATTAAAAAATCGTACTTGCTGTAAATTTACGGCAATTAGTTGCCAGGATTTTCCTGTAAAATTACAATAAATTTTTAACAGTGTACGGATTAAGAATGAGATGTTCATGTGCATGTAAAGGCAGGCATCCCAAAACTTTTGGCAATATAGTATTATTGTATCTTTATATATGTATGTATCTTTCTAAGCATCACTCAGGAAGTGTTACAGACACCGGTGAAATCCATCTTTCTAAATACAGAATATTGATTCTGAATTCCAATAATATAAATCCTTTACGGTGCATTAGATTTGACTTATTAATCTCTTAATTTTAAAATACCTGTCAATACTGACCCAATTTCATAAGTAGATTTTAAAAAAGAAATTTCTTCTGCTCACCAAGGCTGCATTTATTTGATCAAAAATACAGTAAAAACAGGAATATAATGAAATATTATTAAAATGTAAAATAACAGTTTTCTATTTGAATATATTTTAAAATGTAATTTATTCCTGTGATCAAAGCTGTATTTTCAGCATCATTACTCCAGTCTTCAGTGTCACATGATCTTTCAGAAATCATTCTAATATGAGGATTTGATGCTCAAGAAACATTTATTATTATTATTATCAATGTTGGGAAAAAAATTCAGGATTCTTTGAATAGAAAGTTACAAAAACATTTTGCATTGTGTCACTTTTGATCAATAATGCTTCCTTGTTGAATTATTATTATGTTGAAGGAATAACTTCTTAATTTATGACATATTATATTTGCTCATATTTCTTACACAGTATATTTGCTAATTCTGCACAGTAATTTAATACAATTATTCTCATTTATTGCTGATTAATAAAAGTCCCTCCCCCTAATATCACCTGCAGCCAACTAGAAGTAGCAAATCATGATTCATATATTTTAACTTTTTTTAAATGGAATGAGCCCTCCAATATAACTCCCTCTTTCAATAGGAAATCAACGACGTCACACAAAACTGCACTCATCAAACCATTTCACACAGTATTTAAAGCTAATGTCAAGTTGTTTACAAGTACCTAGAGTGACTTTTTTCTTCAGGAATCTGTCAACAAGTTATTTTCCTTTCAAAGCAGGCAAGCAGAACTGTCGGCTCATCACCCTTCAATTAAACCCATGACCACCTGAAAATCCTCGATTGATATTTCCTCCCGTGATTGTGTCTCATCCATTTTTTAATTGTGCTCATTCTCTCTCAGCCCTTCCCATGAGGTGGGTGGACCGCAGTGGTGGCCACTGTCATTCGTCAGGGATGACAAGAGTGAGAGAGAGAGAGAGAGAGAGAGGGGGGCACCATGCCACTTCCAAAGCGAGTGCTGATGTGTCAGTCTTATCACACAGCCGAGCGCTCTGGAGGCGACATCCTCCACTGAATCAGTGACATTTCACGGACGGTGCAAATCTATCCGTCTTTGTCAAGCGTCCCTTCATCCTCGCACAAGCACACATCGTTTTCGCATTCCAGGAGTTAGCATATTGATCACGGCAGAGTTGCTGAAGTGTGGAAGCCATTTTTTCCTCTCTTTTTTTGGGCTAAAATGGACACCTTTAGTCTACTGGTCACTGTCAGTTTCCGGTGAGGTGCGTTTTAATCCCGCTGTGTGGGTGGTCTGGGTCACGGGTGTCACACAGCGTGTTGGTATGCTGAATGGAGGAAGGGTTTTTATTCAAGGCCCTTTTCTCTTTATTCAAACCCTGTGCTAAATGCAATGTTTTCCTGACATCATGTGGAACGCTGAGCTATGTGAAAGGAAAAGTTTTTGAACTTCGTAATTATTGTACATGCCCAACACGGAAGAAGAAGAACGTAAGGTCAGGAATGAACTCTCTTCACTGCAAAAAAAGTTTTTAATTAAAGCCTTGTTCAACTTTTGCTATCTAAAAATCCTCAAAACCAGACACATCTACTGGAAAAGCAAAACTGCATACAGATATAATATAATGATGATGAATAGATGGATGGATGGATGGTCCAATTATTTTACATCTGGTAATGCATTAAATAACATTAACAATGAGCAATACATTTGTAACAGCATTTTTTAAACTTTAACATTAGTTAATTAAAACAATTAAATAAGATTAACAAATGCTTTATATTAAATATGTTAACAAATGTAATTAATGTAACTATTGTAGTGTTATATGTACACATTCCTAATATTGTGTTGGTCCCCCTTTTGCTGCCAAAACAGCCCTGACCCTTTGAGGCATGGACTCCACTAGAGTCCACAAGGTGTGCTCAAACTCATTGTTGTGCTCCTCAAACCATTCCTGAACCATTTTTGCTTTGTGGCAGGGCGCATTATCCTGCTGAATAAGGGGCCACAGCCACCAGGGAATACCATTTCCATGAAAGGGTGCACATGGTCTGCAACAATGCTTAGGTAGGTGGTACGTGTCAAAGGAACATCCACATGGATAGCAGGACCCAAGGTTTCCCAGCAGAACATTGCCCAAAGCATCACACTGCCTCCGCCGGCTTGCCTTCTTTCCATAGTGCATCCTGGTGCCATGTGTTCCCCAGGTAAGCGTCGCACACGCACCCACGTGATGTAAAAGAAAACGTAATTCATCAGACCAGGCCACCTTCATCCATTGCTCTGTGGTCCAGTTCTGATGCTCACGTGTCCACTGTTGGTGCTTTCGGTGGTGGACAGGGGTCGGCATAGGCACCCTGACTGGTCTGCGGCTATGTAGCCCCATACACAACAAACTGCGATGCACTGTGATGTTCTGACACCTTTCTATCAGAACCAGCATTCATTTCTTGAGCAATTTGAGCTACAGTAGCTCGTCTGTTTGATCGGACCAGTCGCATCAATGAGCCTTGGTCGCCCATGACCCTGTCGCCGGTCCATTACTGTTCCTTCCTTGGACAACTTTTGATAGATACTGATCACTGCAGACCAGGAACACCCCACAAGAGCTGCAGTTTTGGAAAGTTTCGAGACCTAGTCGTCTAGCCATCACAATTTGGCCCATGTCAAACTCGCTCAAATCCTTACGCTTGCCCATTTTTCCTGCTTCTAACACATCAACTTTGAGGACAAAATGTTCACTTGCTGCCTAATATATCCCACCCACTAACAGGTGCCGTGATGAGAGATAATCAGTGTTTTTCACTTCACCTGTCAGTGGTCATAATGTTATGCCTGATCGATGTATGTGTAGTTCATGAATGAATAAACATTTGAATTAATTGGTTCAGTAAATTATTCAATGATTCAATCATAAAGACAGTCACTTGTTTAATGCATTAAGACAAAAGGCATCTGTTATAATCGCGTTGCACATTATAACCAATCACACGCGATTCTGTTGAGCTTATGAATGCAATGTCTAATAGTCAGAGGCGTTCAGATTAGTCATCGCTGAAAGAGTTTTGTTCAGAGCACACTCTCACTCTCTGAAATCTGCACTCTCATCATAAACAACAAAGCAGAGATGTATGTGCAATGTACGTAGGATATTTATTCATCACAGTGTAATTGACTGTTTTTGTTCTATTTCAGCAGTGAAAATAGTTTCAAACAAAGCTCACAGCAAAACCATTGCACATCTGATGTGACTGACATAAAGTTGGCTTGACCTTGGACGTTTGATATTTGCGAATTTAGGGGCCGTCTCTAAAGTTTCATAAGACATTGGTATACACGTTTCTAACTTCAATAGCATTGGAAGAAAAGGACTTACAGACTGCAAAGTGTTCATCTAGGTGTCAGGTATCATGCACACCTTTTAGATTTTTTATATTTAATAAAAAAACCTGTCAAATCACATGAAAATATATGTATATGTATTTCACTAGACTACTGTATGGGCTCATACATAAAATTTGCTAGATTTAAATATGTCATAGCTGATAGAACACTGATGAGAATATTGCTTGAGAATAAATTCTATTTACACCAAAAAATCTTATTTTTTTCAGACAAGCAACTGTGACTCTGACTAGATTAAGGAGCTTTACACACAACCTTATCAGAGCTAAATAGGCCTATTTGATGACCTGTCATGTTATACATTTCATGTAGACTTGATTTGGGTGTGTACAGTGGTCATTTACATATAGCCAACAACAACATTTTGGCCAGTGAAAAGTAGCTAGTAACTAGTGGAAAACCAGTAGCCACAGTGGCTGGTGAGCAAAAAAGTTAATGTCAAGCCCTGTATATATATATATATATATATATATATATATATATATAAATAAACTGAATTATAGGAAATTGTCCTACTGTATGCGTCAAGCCGTAAAACCCTTTTTTGTATCCTTTATGCATTTTTAAGTGTGAAGGTAGTTCTTGCTTGAATGCATACTTGAAGGCCCAAATTACGCATTGTGAACAGTGAATCTCAGATTTACAGCTCATTTGCCATGTGTGTGCAACCAAGCCAGTGATGTCAGGCTGCTTTGCCTTAATGATATCTTGGCATTTGTATTCAACATAATCAAGACACTATATTTAACCATCCTGTCTCATGCTGAAAAACATGTTAGCGCTTGTCACATTCAGAAAACTATTATTCTTACACTCAAATTACAATTTACACTTAAATTACATTATGATTATTTCTAAATTATTCATACAAGATAATGGGGTTCTAGTTGTTTTTTAACTACATTTTTTACTAAATAATTATAGGCTTTTTATAGGATCGTAAGTTCCCTGCTGTGCATTTTAAATTATTTAGCTTCAAAAATTATACGATTAGAATGCAAGTTCCACACTGTAATAGAGCTTGCTATTTTATTGTTTTACCAGCAGGGCAGATATCCCATACACAGCCCACAAATTACAGCTTAAAATGGAAATGCACCGTATTGATTGGTTATTCCATTAATTAGATTATGTCTCAGGAGAGGAAATCTGTCCTAAAATTAGAACGTTTCATGCTCGGCTGCTGTTTCGGGCTGATATTCATTCTGATAAAGCAGCATGGGGATTGCAACATCTGTACTCTGTAATGCTGGGGTTAACTTGTGCTGTGATTGCATATGCAAAATCCACCACCAGGTGCGACACTGACACAGCTGCTGACACGCACGGCGTGATATACCCTGAGCAAGACAAAGCCTGGGAATACAAGAGATGCAAAGCGGCGTGCTCGAGAGCCTTGCGGTGGTAGTCAGGCTATGTGTGAGTCCTATGCGAAAAGCGTGAATGAGAGGCCTGCAAATCGATGGGGACAGGGGATGTGGTGTCTGGCAAATCCAGTGGCGGCTGACATGTTCTCGGTGTAATCTCCTTCATTGTGCTGCGAGAGGGAAGATTATCCTCCGCTGACTGGCTGCTAAAAGGTTCCCTGCTCTCAGAACGCTTCCAGAGGGGGTGAGAGAACGGCGTGCAAAACCTTGCGTTCTTCCCCTCCTTCCCTGTCAAAATCCGGATTATGAGGAGAAATTATCCCCTCTGCCTCTCAATAAAACCTATTCTTATACGCCCTTGCCTTTCACGGAATATCATTGGATTTGTGACACAGGATCTCAGTTCGGATTCACCGCTAATTTTGGCAGGTTGCAAAGCAATAGTGGGATTAGCTGGACCCTTGATGTGCTCCCGCGTTGTGCTCAGTGCTACAAAAGAGTGCATTTTAAACTCTATCTATCTATCTATCTATCTATCTATCTATCTATCTATCTATCTATCTATCTATCTATCTATCTGTCTATCTGTCTGTCTGTCTATATGGCTTGACATTAACTTTTTTGCTCATCAGCCACTGTGGCTAGTGGTTTCCACAATTTTGACAATCGATACCATGGGGGAAAACTGCCATATATATATATTTTTTAATATTATCTCATAATTTGGCAGCAGGTATATTAGGCTGCTGGCACTTTAAGACATGATGCACGGATCCATTATACTGTTACACATGCATGTTTTATCTCAACTGTTTACGTTCACTTAAAACAGGACTGACTGTGTTTACATGAATACTCACCAAGACCGGCATGTTGACATTATTTGTTTGTATTTGACTGTTTAACTCTTTCCCTGCCAAACGAAGAATTTGCCGTTATTTGTGAGAAAACGCTTCCCTGCCAAACACAGATCAAAACAAAGGCGAAGAAGACGCAGAAAAACAAGCAATCCTATGTAAGCAGATGCATATGTAAAATAACGTGATCAACATTAAACAGCATATAAATCAAAACTATCTAATGTCACTGAATGAAATGTCGCCTCAGGACGAGCTATAGGACGGTGCATGCATTAGAGGTGTTGATGGACTTGATCGACTCCATCTGTGTTTGACCATCGCTCTGAATCTGATCTGGATGTAGTCTCAGCTTTTTCTCAGCTTTTTGTTCAAACTGTTTCTTTTTTTTATGAAACTTACCCATATTTAAGTGTTGATAAAAAATGAATCCATGAAGCTAGAATAAAACATTTTTTGTTTTTGTTTAATTTTATTTTGTTTAAAAGCAGAGAATCTATTCTTTCTATTGATATATTGCATGTTTAGATATTCATACAACAAAATATTCTATGGGCCATTACATTTTTGTTAAAAAAAAAGATCAAAAACCCTGGCGGTGGTTGGCAACTTTTTTTAAAAAACGCTGGCGGGGAAAGAGTTAAGCGCAATAAGCAGTGAAAAAGAATTTAGTACAGAGATGTGGCTTTATGTGCGCGCACTTTAGGTGTGAACACAAAATCTGCAGAAATAAGTATAATTATTATTATTCCAATGCCGAAAATTCAACCCTGTAACACCAACAATATTCATCCGGAGCAAATGAAATTAGTGAGTGAGCGGAGGCGGGTTTGTGTGTAACTCGCTGACGTAGAGATGAGAGAATGAGAAAGCACAGCTTGTATTGTGTATCTATTCTGCGTAAAATGAGTATTGGAAGCGTTTCATATATGTATCGAAAAATCTATATTTTTGACAAAACCACATTGCACTTAGTTTATTATTTTAGATGCCTTTTTTAAAGACTACAATTGAAAAATTTATATTGTATATATAAAATTTAACCCGCTAAAGTGACTAGTAGGAGGGACTGAATTACATGTCTGTAACATATTCCACTGGGGGCAAGTTGTAGTTGAACCCAAGTGCAGCATTTATTAAATCCAAAACGTGAACAGGAATACGATGAACATAGACTTGACTTGGCTTGGCATAGATTAGAATAGACTCGACAAGAAACATGAACATGAACCAACAATGGTACAGGGGATAATACTCGACAAACTGACAAGTCAAATATGAGGACTATATATACAGAGACTAGGGGCCAATGAGCAACCAGAACTCAACCACATGACAAGACAATGAACCAATAAGAACTATGGACACATGACTAGACCAACCAATGAGAACATGACACATAGACAAGGGAACCAATCAGAATAAGACACAAACTAGGGAAGCACATGACATGATCACTTAAGGGCAAGGAGGTCACATGACAAGAACCAGGAAACAAGACTGAGGCAAAATTACAAAATAAAAGATATTAAAACATAAACGCTCCCAACACCCCAATGGAACACCCACCCAAAACCCAAAAATTGACATAAGTCCAGGAGGGTGGAAGAGTGGAGGTGAACCAGGGGGAGTGATGGAGGGCCAGGCCTGTGAAGGGGAACTGGACTAGGATCGAGGAGCAGTGGCGGGCCTGGGCCGTGGATGGGCAGGACTGGGCCGTGGAGTTCAGGTAGCCAGGGCAGCATTGGCAATATATGAAGCCATGGAGGCTTGGCAGTTTAGGGGACCATGGCAGCGCAGATATAATGGCCTCCATGACCTTAGCCAGAAATACATTTGACTGATTCATATTTCCGGCTTAATGACCATGGGAAAATGTGGGTCCCATAGCCAAACCATTTGAATTACTGTTCTAGACCAATGCATAGACTATATTGTCTGTCTCTGTCTCTATCTATATTTATTATTTAATTAATTTCTTATTTTAAGTATTAGTTCAGTGGTCCCATGGTATAAAGCATGCTTTTTTAAACTCAAAAATTGTGTTATTAAATATCTTAATGGTGATTTTGTGAACTTCACAAACTTTACCAAAAGTTCAACATGCAGCACATCATTTACTTATTCCCTAGATGTGCTCATTAGCAATCTGGAAACCTACTAAAATAAAAACAACTTTGTTTTAACCCTAAACTCCATAGCAGCCGATCAATGAGAAAAGAGCATACCATTTTTGCATGTAATATATGCATCCGCTGGTCAGTGAACAGACTCTCTGTGGTGTCGTGTGAGCTGGTCTGGTGAGCTGGTCTTCTTTGGCGATATGATACGCCATATCACATATGATGAGAAGACTCAAATGGTAGCAGGAAATTAAAAGTTAAAAGTAAATATCTGCTTTATTTTGATGAGCCCCAACAGACGTTCTACTGACTATAAGTAACTTTGCAACTACATGTAAACTTATTCTACTAACCCTAACAGTCTACTAATACTCAACTGTCACTCTAATAAAAGTTAGCTGACATGTACAGTAGGTGCATCATTACTTATTTATAGTCAACAGAATGTCTAAAGGGTACCATCAAAAGAAAGTGTAACCCAAATTCATACAAACTGTCTGAAGATTACATTGCCAGGGACACAATGACCTGCAATGTTAGACACTAATATGCACGGAAAACAATGGCATTTTAAATATAATTAATGCAAAATACAGCGTCATGGCTGGTAAATGTTCTTAACTCATCCTGCATATAAGGTTAAATTATTTATTTATTTCGATTTTGGGCGACTGTGTGTTTTGCATTGGGTTATAGGTTCAGGCCGGAATCTAGGTGTTTTGATCTGTGTGATGATGTGTGTCTGTGTGCTCTTCCAGACAGTCACCTTCAGGTCTCTCCTTCCTAGACAGTGTCACTCTAAACCAAAGCAGAATGAAACACTGATGGACTGTGTGTTGTCAGGCATCATTTTGATTACACTGTTCTGTCAGTGTTGGTGTGCATGTCTAACCATTGATAATGCTGAGGGACATCATGACAATACTGTATATGGCAACCAAGAGACATTAAGTATCAAAAAAGACAAAAAAGCACCATTTATTTTATTTTTTATTATTATTAAAAAAAGAAGTCTCTTATGCTCACCAAGGCTGTATTTATTTGATCAAAAATACAGTAAAAACAGTAATACTGTGAAATATTTTAATTTAATGTTTTATTTAAATGTTTTAATTTTAATATATTTTGTGTGATCAAAGCTGAATTTTCAGCATCATTCCTCCAGTCTTCAGTGTCACATGATCAGAAATCATTCTAATATGTCAAGAAACATTTATTATTATTATCAATGTTGAAAACAGTTGTGCTGCTGCATATTTTTGTGGAAACTGATGCACTCTTTTTTCAGGATTCTTTAATGAATACAAAGTTCAAAAGAACAGCATTTATCTGAAATAAATGTGTTTACTGTCACTTGATCAATTTAATGCATCCTTGCTGAATAAAAGTATTCATTTTCTGGTAACTTTAGTTTGGGGACCAATTCTCACTATTAACTAGTTGCTTATTAGCTTTCATATTATTAACAAATTGGCAGTTTATTAGTAGTTATAAAGCACATATTAATGCCTTATTCTGGATGATCATATTCTACATACCCCTTACCTAAACTTAACCACTACAACAATTACCTTACTAACTATTAATAAGCAGTAATTTTATTGAGGCTAAAGTCGTAGTTAATAGTGAATATGTGTTCCCCAAACTTTTTAACGGTACTGTGTGTATATATTATTTATTGTTATTATTTAAAAAGGTTTATGACAATTCTGTCATTTAATTAAAAAATAACAGTACATATGAGTGTGAATAAATATTAGTGCTGTCAATTGATAAAAAAAAAAAACTAATTAATCACACATTTTTTCTGTTTTTACTATTTTTATATTGTAATAATTTCAGTTACTCTCCAAATTAATGTAGAAACAACTTAAAGACACTATATATATATATATATATATATATATTTTTTTTTTTTTTTTTTTTTTTTTTTTTTTTTCGTTGTAACAGCATCTTTTTTATGAATGAAGGCCAGTATCACTGATACTAATACTGCTACTAATGTCTCTATGAAATTGATTTTTTTAAACATTAATGATAGACATTCAACATTACAGTGTAATTAAAAGTTATATCAGTTTCAACATTCATTAATGGAAAAAAATAACATTTTCCGTTATTAAAAATTATAATAATTTATAAAAATATAATAATTCCATTATAAATTTCATTATTGGAAAAATTAAAACAACTTTTAATTTAAGTGAACTTAAAAATATCTTCACATAAATACATTATACAGAAATAGAATAAAGTTATTAAACAGTCTGCACTGCATAAATATTAAATCAATGAAAATTAAATATATATTAGTCCTTATTAAAGCTACAATTTTCTTTGTTACCTTTGTTCTTTGATTAACATTAATGACAGACATTACAGCAAATGTTTTATTAGGCTGCTGTCACTTTAAGATCTGCCACTTTGAGACTTTAAGATCTACCGCTGCCGAACATGAAGCGCAAGTTCATCTCACAACTCAAGTTCATTTTAAGATGTTATTTAACTCATTTAAGACTGCTCTTATGAGAATGCTCAACAAAGCCGTCATTTTGGCATAATTCTGTGTTATTGTTCATTCAAGCGCGAAAGAACGTGTGTCAGGACATTCACAGACAGCGCGTTCTCTTTTGTCTTGTATGGTTTAGAAGCATTTGCTTGAATAAGAGTGTGATCATATAATGTAAGGATGACGGATTCTGCGTTAATTGCGTTACATATTTTTGCGTTATTTTTGCAGCTAATTTCTGGCTGAACTGTTACATTACTTCTTTGTTTTTGGGGTCTGATGGGTAGTTTAGGCTGTGGTTCTGCTGTGGGGCTCTAACCGTGAAGTCTGATCGTAGAGCCAGGCGTCATGTATTAATAAACCCAGGGCTGGTTCCCGTGCCTGCCCTAGGAGATCACTTACATCAAAGCACCAATCAAAAACTGGTGCAGATATAATTTGTCATCAGGGATTTCCTGCTGGAGAATTATAGAGAAGATACAGGGCCGATCAATACTATGGATTTTCACTGCAGTGGCTGATTGTCCAATTGCTGTGAAACATGTGGAAGGATAAAAGGCCACGCCTGCCAGTCTCCAACAGACTGCCGACTCAGCATAAGGCCTGTCAGATTCCTCTGGGCGGCACTGATAGAAAATAATCATGCTGAGGTGTCCAAGCCCTATTTAACGCACTCACTCACTCACTCACTTTATCCGATCCTCTTCACTGGCTCACTTTGAGGAAGCGTCACTCAGTTATGTATCGGTGTCTTGGGCAAGGTCTTGGGCTCCTAGATACAGAAAGAGAGAGAAACGGATGCTTCGGAGCACAATCTCTCCTTTTAGTGAGACGTCTGACTGCATTAGAGAAGATGCATGTTGAACGGGCAAAATCCCAGACAAAACTGACCCTTGCATTTAACTCCGTCTTCATAAATCCCTAATCTTGCACTCCAGACAGCCCAACGCTGGAGGAACACGACATTTCATAGATTTGTTTGGATGTGGTTGACATAAGAAGTAAAAACATTTCAGTTCCCATGGATATACAGCCGAGGAATCCGGTGGTATTTCCGAGGTCCGTGCTAATGCTGATGGGCTGACATCTTCCATTCAAAGGGACTGAAGGGTAGTAAAAAATGACAGCCGTGCTGCAGTGCCTTGTAGAAACTTCTAGAGATCAAAGCCTCAGTGAGCATTTATTTCAAATTCCTGGGTCGACGTGCAAGTAAACCATGTTGACGTATTCCTGCGGATTGCTACAGTACAACCCTACGGTCAGGTCGCTTTAGGAGAGAGCATCAAGCGATCACAATGCCTTTGTGTACAGGCCAGCCCATCCTATGGGCAATGAATAAAAGATGGCCTAGGGCATCAAGAGAACTAAATTACAACGCTACAAACGCATGATTGGCACCCAATCAACACTCTCAGAATATAAACTATTTAAAAAGAAATATTGTATTTACATTTTATATATATATATATATATATATATATATATATATATATATACACTCACCTAAAGGATTATTAGGAACACCATACTAATACTGTGTTTGACCCCCTTTCGCCTTCAGAACTGCCTTAATTCTACGTGGCATTGATTCAACAAGGTGCTGAAAGCATTCTTTAGAAATGCTCAGGTAGGCCGTGGCATTTAAACGATGCCCAATTGGCACTAAGGGGCCTAAAATGTGCCAAGAAAACATCCCCCACACCATTACACCACCACCACCAGCCTGCACAGTGGTAACAAGGCATGATGGATCCATGTTCTCATTCTGTTTACGCCAAATTCTGACTCTACCATCTGAATGTCTCAACAGTAATCAAGACTCATCAGACCAGGCAACATTTTTCCAGTCTTCAACTGTCCAATTTTGGTGAGCTCGTGCAAATTGTAGCCTCTTTTTCCTATTTGTAGTGGAGATGAGTGGTACCCGGTGGGGTCTTCTGCTGTTGTAGCCCATCCGCCTCAAGGTTGTGCGTGTTGTGGCTTCACAAATGCTTTGCTGCATACCTTGGTTGTAACACCCAAAAATGAAAATTACCCCATGATTTACTCACCCTCGAGCCATCCTAGGTGTATATTACTTTCTTATTTCAGACAAACGCAATTGGAATTTTATTTTTAAAAAAAATCCTGGCTCTTCCGTTATAATGGCAGTCCTGATTTTGAAGTCCAAAAGAGTAAAAAATAACCCACACGGCTCCGGGGGATTAATAAAGGCCTTCTGAAGCAAAACTATTGTTTTTTTGTAAGAAAAATATCTATATTTAAAACTTTACAAACTAAAATAACTAGCTTCCGGCAGATGGTTTACGCAAGTCATCTTGCAGCAAAAGAGTAACGCGATGTATAGGAGTATCGTAAGCTTTGATGCCTCTCGTGGCTCAAACAAATATGGCTGGGCAACAAACTCAAGCTCCTCTTCTCTTATATCAAAATCCTCCAACATTTCTCTTCAAAAATTCTCGTT
This sequence comes from Rhinogobio ventralis, assembly GCA_039654625.1. Classification (NCBI taxonomy): domain Eukaryota; kingdom Metazoa; phylum Chordata; class Actinopteri; order Cypriniformes; family Gobionidae; genus Rhinogobio; species Rhinogobio ventralis. The sequence goes on from CM077203.1 coordinate 7,674,532, forward strand.
TTAGACTTCTAATTCATGTCCGGTGTTTTGTTTTGCTCTATCCGCTGCGCTTCCATGTTTGTCAATACGTCATGCGTCAGGTCAAGTGTTACTCTTTCGCCGTAAATCCGTAGCTGCTTTTTTAGGGCTTTAAAATCTCGACCCCCTGCCATTATAAAGCTTGGAAGGGACAGGTCATTTTTTAATACAACTCTGATTGTGTTCGTCTGAAAAAAGGTCATATACACCTAGGATGGCTTTAGGGTGAGTAAATCATGGGAGAATTTTCATTTTTGGGTGAACTATCCCTTTAATGTGTTGTCTATGCATTTAATTTATTTCAGTGCATACTTTTAGTCTATTTACTTTAAAGGCCTATTTACACCAAGAACGATAACTATAATGATAAATATATTAGCTTCCACACCAGCAGACGATATAATTCTATTTATTATAAACGCGTTCTAGTTTTGTTGTCTGCCACTTTAAATGCTCCAGCTTTTAAAAGCAGGATGGATTCTGATTGGCTGTCAATAATTTTATCATATCGTTCTGAAAGTGATTCCAACAATATTGTTTCTCTGTGCCGTTATTGTAGTTGTGGTGTGGACTCTGATATCTTTTATATTTAGATTGATTTTTAGAACATTATAGTTATCGTCCTTGGTGTGAATGGGCCTTAATTGTGATGTTTACATTTAATCTCTTGCACTAAATAAACGTGTACAATATGATTCTTTCAACACTGTTTCTTATATAGAAAGAAAACACTAATCACGTTGGAGTGGATTTTTAACATTATGCCCATTTTTTACACCAAGATTTTCATAATCTCGCCTTTGGCCCCACAATCCCACGGGCCGACCCTGTTTATGTGTGTATGTGTAAGAAAGTCTGGACATTTCCAGACCTCTTAGGCTCGTCTTATCCGATGCCCCCTGACAGGCCAATATCAAAGAGCTCAATGTGAAGGCAGAGCGCCAAGCGATGAAGATGACGAGCCCAGACTCTGTCTGACTGCCCCTGCAGGCAGACACAGAGGAAATGAACTGACCACTGTATACAAGAAGAGCAGTGAAAAGCCCTAAACAGGCTTCAACAGAACAGATTCACCCTGACAGTCTTCCCACTTCAATTTAAATGTAGTCTCTGACCATTTTTAGTCATGGATAGCAGCGTAAACTTTGACTTGTTGGTACAAAGAAACATGGCATCTCATGAAACCTGTCAGTGGTCATGTCTGAGGTATATTTCACTGGAAATCAAAAAGAAATATTTTGCATTAAGACAAGGAAGCCTATTTTTTAGGACCACTATACATTTATTTTGCATTGTGATTATTTGAATTAGAATTAAGCAAAATTCCTCAAAATTCATTATTGTAATACAAAAAAATTACATTTTAATAATAAAAATATTTCTGTACCAGTTTCTTTAGTATCATTATAATACAAGTATAGTATTTCTGAATAAAATTTTGAATTTACTTTTTTTTTTTTGTATTTTATAATTTTAGTTAACGTTTTAGGATTTGTTTTAATGTTTTGTTTATTTTTATTAATTATTGTTTTTGTTAAATATAATCATCTATGATATAATTTTTTATATCTATATATATTTATTAATTATTTCAGATTTTATTTTAGGTCAAGGTAAACTAAATGAAATATTGCTTTGGCATCTAGATAAAATAAAATGTAAAAGTTTTTGATAATTTTTTTATTTCAAGTATTCATAATTGAATATAAGTGAATTTATTGTAATATTATGTAAAATTACTCATTAAACATTCAGACATTCAGAATTGTTTTCTTTATTGTTGTTATTATTAATAAAAAAAAAATAGGAAAAGGGCTAAACTGTCATGATAATTGTAATAATGATGTCACAATGCCAAAACATTTTTATGGTCCTCAAAAATAAGTGTTATTTTCTTCTTTCAATGCAAAACATAATTTCCTAATTCTTTCTTTTAATAATGAGGTAAAATATGACATGAACATGTTTTTGCCACAGGGTTCCCCTAGTCCTGGAAAACAGAGAAATTTCAGGGAATTAAAAAAAAAAGTGTGATTTTCAGGACTCACATTTCAAAAGGTCATGGAAAAAAAAAATAATGGAAATTTCTACGTTCTATATTCATTTTTCTTAGTTACACTCAGTTCAAAAAGCAATTTTTAGGCTAGAAATGATGCTAGAAAGTGATTTTTATGAAGTCTTAAAAAAATTGTGGAAATTCATAGGTCAGAAAAAGTGGGAAGCCTGTTGACAGATTTTGTGAGAATTAAGAATAACATTAAAAACGACAACACACAATCACATCTTATACAGGAAAGGTGACAGATTTTCTTTCTACATGACGACATTTCTGTCAGAACACAGTAATAGTTACTATGAAATTTCATGTAAATGACATTGACCACCGCACATTATCCACTCAAAATAACACGCAAACCAAACCGACGGGCCCCGGGGCGTTAAGGCCCGCAGTGTCGCCATGCCTCACATGGCATCTGGAAGTGTTGATGATTCTCGAGCCTTTAGAAAGGTACGGAGCCATTAGTTTCATCATCATTTGTGAGAGGTTGAGTGTTCTGGTGGGATGTTATCTTTCTCTGCGCTGGAGGAGGACATATGGGGGAGCGCTGACCCGAGTATATATGCCTGATAAAAATAGCTCAGGCTGCTGTGAATATGCTCCGTGAGAGCAGTTCTGGGATTAGGAGCCGGTGATAGAGGAGCCGTCATTGAGCTAAAGTCTGCGGTGCTGAGCGGCACCTGTTTAGATTCAGTTAGCTTTTTTCTTATCCATTCCCAGGTGCGCATTGTACAATGTATGATATGGTTTTTGCAGTATGAGACAAATTTGGGGTTTGTTAAAGATTTCTTGTGTCGGCGCGTATGTACGTAGTCACTGATTAATTGCTTTTAGGATGAATCTTAGTCTCCAATAGCAATTGATGATGATGTGACAGATGCTATTAAAAATGTTGATAGTAGCTTGTTTGTATGACAGACAACATATGTCATTATGTACCATACCTTTTATGTTTTGATCAAGATTACCTCAAGTTAGCTCTGGAGAATCAGCAGTTTGGGACCTCTTTTGCCCAGCGACATCAAACTCCAATTTGTTTTCCTGGTAAAACATAATCAACATTAGTGCTTTAAGGTGTGTGTAGTACCATTTCAATTTGATTTCAATGTGTCACAACAAACTCTTGGTTGACGCTGTCAATCACAGTCTTAGATGTATATTATGTGACATATGTCGTCAAATCTGACAAGCAACATACAATAATCTTAAAGCACAGAGGAAAAACAAATCACACACCTGACTTTACATTCAGAACTAAGCGTTTGAGTTATGAGTTTTCATTCAAAGAACATTCTTATGTAAACTGTCGTATTCAGTTCGATGCAACAATCAGAAAGAGCTTTATTGCCAAGTGTGCTTGTACACACAAGGAATTTTTCTTGGTAAATGAAGCTTCCAGTGCACACATATAAATACAAGACACATAATAATAATAAAACTAAAGAATAAAAATATGCAAATGTATAAAGACACAGGTAAGATAAGTCACAATTTACATAAAAGTTTTTACAAAAAAGTACACAGAAATGTGTTTTTGACAGCATTGTAACAAAGATAGAACCTCAAAAGTGATCAACTTGGAATGGAATGCTCTACATAGGGAGCAACTCATAAAAAGTAATACTCATAAAGTTTCAATACAGTCTGACATCAGCATGTTGCTAAGCTAACAATCAGCAGTAATGCATCCATGTGCATTTTTAAATACATTATTATTAATTTCATTCATAGAAATTTTCATATTTGATGCGTTTGAGTTAAGAGACATTGAGCATTCAGTTCAATGTAACAATTTACATAAGAAAAGTAATACAAAAAAATACTAAAACATTTGTTGTTTAATCTACAAAGTTAGATATTAAATTAAAGTATTTTGCCACATAAATACAAAAGTAATGTATTTAAAAAAAAAATGTTTTGCTATATATATATATATATATATATATATATATATATATATACACACACATATACACTATATTGCTAAAAGTTTTGGGACGCCTGCCTTTACATGCACATTAACTTAAATGACATCCCATTCTTAATCCGTAGCTTTAGGAGTGTGTTTATGGGAATTTTTGACCATTCTTCTAGAAGTGCATTTGTGAATTCAGGCACTGATGTTAGACGAGAAGGCCTGGCTCGCAGTCTCCGCTCTAATTCATCCCAAAGGTGTTCTATCGGGTTGCGGTCAGGACTCTGTGCAGGCCAGTCAAGTTCCTCCACACCAAACTCGCTCATCCATGTCTTTATGGACCTTGCTTTGTGCACTGGTGCGCAGTCATGTTGGAACAGGAAGAGGCCATCCCCAAACTGTTCCCACAAAGTTGGAAGCATGAAATTGTCCAAAATGTCTTGGTATGCTGAAGCATTAAGAGTTCCTTTCACTGGAACTAAGGGGCCAAGCCTAACCCCTGAAAATCAACCCCACACCATAATCCCCCCTCCACCAAACTTTACACTTGGCACAATGCGGTCAGGCAAGTACCGTTCTCCTGGCAACCGCCAAACTCAGACTCGTCCATTAGATTGCCAGACAGAGAAGCGTCTGCATGCCTAGTGCTTGATTTTATACACCTGTGGCCATGGAAGTGATTGGAACACCTGAATTCAATGATTTGGAAGGGTTTCCCAATACTTTTGGCAATTTAGTGTATGTATGTATGTGTATGTATATGTATGTGTATATGAGTATGTATATATAAATACATACAGACAAACTAATCAGAGAAATGTTTTACATTTTGATTAAAGATTACGAAAAGATTATCTTCCTTTGGAATAACATGCACCAATGGATCACAAAAAAATAGACCAGAAATGTCTATTAAGAAAGTAAATAGAGCCAATTTTGATTTCATGTCGACTTTCAGGTCAAATGAAGTTCAAGTGTAATCCGTAGGTCACAAAGTAATAGCCATCATTCATTTACATGAAGCAAATGAGTACACCAGTATGTGAAGTTGTGTAAATGTACGAAGATGCATGTGACGGAAAGAGAGACCACGTCTGTTTGATTATGCAGCTCTCGCTGTGAAACAGCATATGAAGGACTCATACTCGACAAAACAGTGTGCTATATTGCAACAGCCACTCGGTAATGATAGAGATATTGAGGGCTGTAATTGTTATTATTGCCAAACCCAAATTGAAACTCATAACCTGCCTGACTCCAGCTATCAGTTGTCATTAAGTAAGAAAACAGACATCTCAGCGGCGTGGCCTCAGTGCCGCGAGCTGTCTGTTGACACACAAAGTAATTGAAGAGGGAGTCGAGCTGTTTGAGCGCACTCAAAAGGAGAAGAAATGAGCACTTGATCAGAGCGTTTTTATGTCTATAGAGATGATTTGATTTCACGTAACGTCTGTTTTATAGCCCACCAAGCCATTAATTTGCATGGAGGCAAGTCAAAATGTGACATTTTTATTTAGGCGCTTTCGCCGTGTTTGGAGAACAATTGACTAGTGTTTTTTTGTGCTGTCAGTTTCGGTGGCATGTCGTCTCATTATATCAGGCCTTACAGAGATGCTTAGGAGGTGCTCAAACACACACACACACACACTGACTCGGAGAACAATGACAGTGTTGCGGAAGGTCAATGCTGAGTTCTTTTGCTGTGGATTAGTACCAGCAGGTGAGTGGGCTGTTTATTTTACACAAGGCATGATAGGATTTTATAGGATAGAACGAGTTGTAGCATCTCCATACCTAGGCTGTACGTCTACATTAATCTGTATACATGTGGATACATTTCAAAACTCTCTCCATCCACACAAGCATTTTCCAAAAGATTGTCTTCCACACTGAAATGTCGGAAAAAGCTTAAATTATACTGCACATGCGTAACACATAATAAAATCTCACCGAGATGTATATTTTACATGAGGCATGATGGGATTTTATAGGGTTTTTGTATAAGTTGTAGCATCTCCAAACTTAGGTTATACGTTTACATTAATCTGGATTAATTTGAAAATGCATTTTTTTTGTTTCTAAACGCTCTTCCTCCACACAAGTGTTTTCCAAGCGTATCTCGTCCACACTGAAACGTCGGAAAATGCTTTATATATGTGTTTATTGAATTTTAATTATAATACGAATATAACAAGGCACCACAAAAAAAAAAAAACTCAAAACAAAAAGGAACACTCATAGCTCAGATTTGAATATAACACAGGACTACATGTCAAGTCAAGTCAAATCACCTTTATTTATATAGCGCTTTTTACAATGCCAATTGTTTCAAAGCAGCTTCACAATGTTAGCAGGAAAATAATGCAACTGAATTTGATTCGGCTGTACAGCCGTTATGGAGAAAACAGTGATGTCATCAGCTCATTTCAATTATCATACAGGTGCTGGTCATATAATTAGAATATCATCAAAAAGTTGATTTCACTAATTCCATTTAAAAAGTGAAACTTGTATATTATATTCATTCATTACACACAGACTGATATATTTCAAATGTTTATCTCTTTGAATTTTGATGATTATAACTGACAACTAAGTAAAATCCCAAATTCAGTATCTCAGAAAATTTGAATATTACTTAAGACCAATACAAAGAAAGGATTTTTAAAAATCTTGGCCAACTGAAAAGTATGAACACGAAAAGTATGAGCATGTACAGCACTCAATACTTGAGGGCTCCTTTTGCCTGAATTACTGCAGCAATGCGGCGTGGCATGGAGTCGATCAGTCTGTGGCACTGCTCAGGTGTTATGAGAGCCCAGGTTGCTCTGATAGTGGCCTTCAGCTCTTCTGCATTGTTGGGTCTGGCATAAATCGCATCTTCCTCTTCACAATACCCCATAGATTTTCTATGGGGTTAAGGTCAGGCGAGTTTGCTGGCCAATTAAGAACAGGGATACCATGGTCCTTAAACCAGGTACTGGTTGCTTTGGCACTGTGTGCAGGTGTCAAGTCCTGTTGGAAAATGAAATCTGCATCTCCATAAAGTTGGTCAGCAGCAGGAAGCATGAATTGCTCTAAAACTTCCTGGTATACGGCTGCGTTGACCATGGACCTCAGAAAACACAGTGGACCAACACCAGCAGATGACATGGCACCCCAATCCATCACTGATTGTGGAAACTTTACACTGGACCTCAAGCAACGTGGATTGTGTGCCTCTCCTCTCTTCCTCCAGACTCTGGGACCCTGATTTCCAAAGGAAATGCAAAATTTACTTTCATCAGAGAACATAACTTTGGACCACTCAGCAGCAGTCCAGTCCTTTTTGTCTTTAGCCCAGGCGAGACGCTTCTGATGCTGTCTGTTGTTCAAGAGTGGCTCGACACAAGGAATGCGACAGCTGAAACCCATGTCTTGCATACGTCTGTGCGTAGTGGTTCTTGAAGCACTGACTCCAGCTGCAGTCCACTCTTTGTGAATCTCCCCCACATTTTTGAATGGGTTTTGTTTCACAATCCTCTCCAGGGTGCAGTTCTCCCTATTGCTTGTACACTTTTTTTTCTACCACATCTTTTCCTTCCCTTCACCTCTCTATTAATGTGCTTGGACACAGAGCTCTGTGAACAGCCAGCCTCTTTTGCAATGACCTTTTGTGTCTTGCCCTCCTTGTGCAAGGTGTCAATGGTCGTCTTTTGGACAACTGTCAAGTCAGCAGTCTTCCCCATGATTGTGTAGCCTACATAACTAAACTGAGAGACCATTTAAAGGCCTTTACAGGTGTTTTGAGTTAATTAGCTGATTAGAGTGTGGCACCAGGTGTCTTCAATATTGAACCTTTTCACAATATTCTAATTTTCTGAGATACTGAATTTGGGATTTTCCTTAGTTGTCAGTTGTAATCATCAAAATTAAAAGAAATAAACATTTGAAATATATCAGTCTGTGTGTAATGAATGACTATAATATACAAGTTTCACTTTTTGAATGGAATTAGTGAAATAAATCAACTTTTTGATGATATTCTAATTATATGACCAGCACCTGTCAATGCGGGCAGATCAGTAATATAGTTGAAATTTAAGTGTCCCCAACTGAGCAAACCAAAAGCTAAAGGCGACGGTGGCAAGGAACCAAAACTTCTTCAGGGCCAGAATGGAGAAAAAAACCTTGGGAGAAACCAGGCTCAGTTGGGGTGCCAGTTCTCTTCTGGCCGACGAACAAATAGTGTATGATTATGATTCTGGCAACATTACAGATCCGAAGTCATATTAGATCAACAGATATTCGTAGGATTATTCGAAAGATTGGAGTCGTCACGCCGGAGACAGGTTTAATGAGGATGTCGTGTCGATGTGGCATTTACAGGGGGGAGTTTAATTGACATGCTCTCTGCAGATATTTCAGGGATGCATTGGTCATGTCCAGGCGCGGGTCCACCATCTGGTCCGGATACCGCCCGGATCCGGCCGACTGCAGTAAACCTCGGGATAAACAGAGAGACTAACATTAGCGTAGATGCCATTCTTCTTATGAGGTGTTATGGGAAGTGTTCCCGGTTCCGGCTGACCTAGTTAATGCAACCTAACAACCATTTAACTGATTTGAATAATATAATAATAAAATATAAAAAAAGATCAATTTAAAAAAGATGAAGAAAAGGACAGAACAATATTTAATGTGCAGATAATCACACAATTACAAGACCTTATAAAACTGGCATTTTTCTGATATAATACATACTGTAGGTAAGACACTCCAGTGGATTCAACTCAAAAATCATCTTATGCCAACTTTTAAGTGACAAAGAATTATCAGTGATCCAATTCAGTAAAATATATATATTTTTCGGCAGCAAAGAATAGACTATTATACAATTTCCTATTAGCAGATGTAGCAATGTGTCCATTAGGCATACCCAACACCAATGAGACTGGGTCAAAATCCAACTGAATATTCTGAATATCCTCTGCAGTCTATTACATGACCACAAACAATAAATATATCAGTAACATACAATATGCGTCACAATATGACCACATTCCACACTACATGAAAACAGCATTTTCAAATGTATCCACTTGTAAGATCATCTTCAAAAAGCTAGGTTTTCGCAGGACGTTAAAGTGATCATGCCAGAAGAATAGCGGGAGAATTGTATTATGTCTGGTCTCTAGGTGTCCTCTCAGTGAGCTTTTATTATGTTTTATGCATGCGTAGTAAGATGATTTAAGCAACTGAAATAGGTACTGTAACGCATTGGTTGTGGTCATGTAATAGACCGCAGAGGTATTGGTTTTTGGTGCTGGGGGAAATGGAAAGATCTTTAATATTCAGTTGGATTTTGACCCAGTCTTGTCATTGGTGTTGGGTATACCTAGATGCATAAAGATGCGTTTTCAAAATATATCTGGATTAGTGTCGATGTAGCCTTAGCTTTTACATCATGACTTTGGGGATTCACTAAAAAATAGCCATTAGAAACAAGAAATATTCATACAAAAAATATCCCTATTTGTAGCATTTTTTTTGCATCGTCCTGAGAAATGCAAGGCCCTCTGGACAACATATTGCTGCCTATTACATACATACTGTATGCAACATTGTAACAAAGATGCATTTTACCAAGTGCAATATGTTCTTTTTTTGATCAGATTTGATTTTACAGTTTATGTCAAGTTTAGGCTTAAACCAGGATTAGGTGCTTCTACATCAGTGTTATTCACCTATCATTTCCCTCTGATATTAGGGAGAGGGTTAGGTTTAGGGGTAGGGATATAGGATTACATTTTCGGACAGGAATGTTGTTCCAGGATCAACAAAATATGTTTACACAAGAACGCATCTAACTCAGCAAAATCAGGACATGCAACAAAGATAGAACCTCAAAAGTAATCAATTTGGAATGGAATGCTCTACATAGGGAGCAACTCATAAAACGTAGGAGACAAGACTTGATTCCAATACAGTCTCACATCAGCATGTTGCTAAGCTAACAATTAGCTGTGTATAATACATCCATGTGCATTTATATAAATTATTATTAATTTAATTCATATAAATTGTCATATTTGAAAGTTATAAATGCATGTTGTAGCATTGTACGGTTCATTTGTAAAGATTATCATGATGAACAAACATGTTTATTTTCTGCGATAATCCAAAAGCCAATGGGAAAATCCTATTGGCTATTTGTTAATGGGTAATGCTAACTTCCAGGTTGGTACAAACATGTAAACCCTAACGCTCAAAATAGTTAATTGGTTTGAGTAGGGCAAACTCAAATTAAACAAATTAGTTCAATCAAATTAACAGAGTATTCAGAACTTTCTCTTTCAAGTTCACGGAACTGACATATATGAAGTAATCTGAATAGTTTCATTGTTTTGAGTTTTATGAACTTGTTTCTTTTAATTTAGACTAACTTAAATTTACCTGAAACTGGGCTGGGATTTCTATTTCCCAGCATGCTTTGCTATGGCACTTGAAAGGGAGAGTAAATGCTAAAATGAAGTGTTATACAATGTTTTTTTGCTAAAACTAATTAAATGCTAATTTAGAAGAGTTTATGTTTACCATTATGGTGAGGAGTGGATCATGAGCTTAGTTTAAGAACTGGTATGCTAAATGTTCTATATTGCCGTACTCATTCAGCAATTGCTATGCTATGCAGAGCTCTAGACTGCGACCAAAATGGTCGCAAATGCAATAATTTTTTGATAACGAGTTAAAATTTCACACGGTCGCATTGGTGCGAGTGCACAATCCTTTTGCGCTTTGATTGGCGCTGAGCCAGAGATGGACACGCGCAGCGCTTGATGACAACTATTCAGTGTTTTCAACCTCATAAGGTTTATTTTACATTTCAGACATTTAAAATACACAAGTACTAGTAAAACAATAAATTTATAGTTTGTAAAATACACAGTGATGTCTATGGAAGCGGCAATAACAATCCATGATATATTCATATTAGATACACATTGTGTAAGTAATTATAAAGTTTACTCTATTCTTCTCCCACTTCACCGGCCACTTACTTTCATGTATTTCAGGAGAAATGAAAATAAATCAGGAGAAAATAAAAGCGATACATCTGCCATACAGCGCTATTGTGGCTGTGGTGTGTCACGTGACGGGAAATATTACTTTAATAAAATAACACCCATGGCAATAATACTTTTGTTATACATGTTATGTGTGATAATATTTTAGTAATGTTTTCTTTTAAATTTATGCTTGTTGGAAGCAATGTTCCGATTAAAATATTAAGCAAATATCAAGCTTTTAGTCACGTCAATCTTTACATCAATGCAAAACCAGCATATATAGAACGATTCATCAACATGCAAGGCCATTATGATCAATATAAAAAAAGGGTGCGACTAAGTTGTAAGTCGATGCGACCAACTGAGAAAGTTAGTTGCACCAGAGCAACCAGTGAGAAGAATGAGTCTAGAGCCCTGCTATGCTAATGTTATCAAAGCATTGTGTTAGCAATTAGCATTAGTTGAATTAGCTAGTTACAGCTAGCTAGATTTCCACTATTAAAAATGTTTAAATTGAGATGACATGATAATTGCAGTTAAATGTATGAATTAACTATTAAAATGTATGAGTACAAAATTGAAATCTGTCAGTTCTGCCTATTAAAACTTTGAATTTCTTAACTTAAATTTTGAGATTTGCCAACTTATTCAGGTTTACAGTGTAGTAGAGTTGCATGGCAGTGCAAGTTAGCATTATTGGAGTTGCAGCCCATGTAGAGCATTTCAAATCATACATTATGAGTGCAGTTTTGTGTCCAGTTGCTACCTATGTGGATAGCAATGCCTAATAATGTCTTGATTGTCTTGGCATGATTGTAGCCCCCCACCTGTCTCTAATAAAAGTGTTAAGACCCTGTTTCTGTGTGAAATCACCTGCTGTAAGAGTTCTTGGCATTTATTATGTTTTATCACACAAGTCTTTCTCGGATATCAATTTACAAGCTTTAGGCGCAGGGAGCGATATGCCATCAAAATGGGCTGCTAAAAATGAGCTAGCTTTGAAAAACAGTTAATATGTAAAGTTATGGAAGTTATAAAAGTGATAAAAAGGTTATTTGAGCTTTCAATATTTTGCTCCAATTTCGTCTTTTATATCAGAGATTCATCATTTTCAAATTAAGAGACACCTTGTGTGTGAAAAGCACACTGTTAGCATCTGCGGTATGACAGTAGTTGAGACGTACATGCTTGAAACTGATTTAGCGAGTGCTCAGGTGTGGTGATATTTCTCAAATATATAGTTAATATGACTGGATTTTAACACCACAAAAATGAAACAGTACTCTGCTTTCACACTTTTTGGAACAGGTTATCTTTTTTAAATCAAAAGAAAATAAGCACTGTAGATCTGTTGCAGTAGCATAAGCATTTTCAAAACTGATAATAATAAATGTTTCTTGAGCAGCAAATCTTCATATTAGAATGATTTCTGAAGAATCATGTGACACTGAAGACTGGAGTAATGATGCTGAAAATTCAGCTTTGATAACAGGAATAAATTACATTTTAAAAAGCAAAAGAATCATTAAATAATTATAAAAGCAAAAACGTTATTTTAAATGGTATTTCACAATATTAGAGTTTTACTGTATTTTTACTGTCTTGAGCTTCAGTGAAAACTAGTGAACGTCTAGTTTTTCCCTGAAGTTTAATACTTACATTTAGGGATTTGTTCAAATCACTAACCTTAAATATGATCAACAAAAGTGATGCTTGGCAAAATAAAATGCTTTGCTCTTCCTGTAGCAGACGTGACGGGTCAGGGAGGGGCAGATTAGGGGAGCCTTCACCCTAGCCCATCAACCCGAGCCAAGTGGTGGTGCTTAAGGTGAGGGGCCAAGGTGCTGGAGAAGTAATTTAATCGCAGGCTCTACCCAATTCCCCGCGCGGGTGAGTTTAAGAAAGGTCACGCCGGGAAACCGGCCTGAGCCACCCCTTCCCAATTATGAGCGCCGCAGCAGAACATAGCGGAGCTGTGCGTGGGGTGACAGTCATTTAGCGGCACCTCATCTGAGAGGAAGGAAGTCACAGATGGCTGATAAGAGTGTAAAAAATGATTTTCCAGGACCTGTTAGCCAATGCTGCACTCAGGCCTGAGACCCCATAACCCCTCCACAGGAGATCCATCCATCCATCCATCCAATTTTGGATTGACCTATGAAATTTAAGATCTATTTATCCATCTACTGATGCTTACAGTATATGCGCTCATTATCGTCAACCCACTCTTCTTTCCTTCCTGTTTAAGCAGTTCACTCTTTATCCATCTGTCCATCTCGCTATACTTTCTTTTTTCATCTCTCCTGCTCAGACCATCCCATTTACTCTTCCCTCCCTTGTTTCTTCCACTCCACTCTCTCTCTCTCTCTCTCTCTCTCTTTCTCTCTCGTTCCCTCCCTTCTTCCTGCCCCGGGGCCACGTGACGGCCCTGCATGATTATTGGCGCAATCACTCATGTAACAGCCTGCCCAGCTTTCGGTGGGGCCTCCTGTATTTGTCACTGTCACTTCCCCAAGTGCTCCGCCATTGTCTTGGAAATTGTATGTGTAAGGCAAGAGATGCCTGTGACCCACTTCGACAAGGGAGCCGGCGACGTGAGGGCGCTCATCGCCGCGGAGGGGAAGAAAAAGCGAAAAAAAACTGAAAGGGAGGGAAAAAAACAGCAGTTTGATGTGTCCTATTATGTGTCCCAGCTAGAGCCATAAATAATTGTGACAAGTTTTTTGTTGCGCGTGAAAGTCCTTGACTCTGCCTCCTGTTCCAGCGCCTCCTCTCTGGCGCTGAGATGCTGCCAAACTCCCCCCACCCGCTCCCAGATGATAGATGGCACGGCGAAGCAAATGACAACGGGATAGATTTTTAGTTTGTGCTTTGGAAGGGATCAGTAATGGTGCTTTGCTGTACAAAGCAATAAATGGGAAGGACGAGTGAGGGAGAGGCAGAACGAGAGGAAGAAGAGATGGAGGGGGGTAAAGATTCATTGCTGCAGTCTGAGGGGGTTGGAAATGATAATCACTGACATGTGAATTACTAAATATGGACTTTTGGGCATTTTAGCAAAGTTTTTGTACTGGACTGGACAGCGAAGGATGAATTGGCAATTTTTCTTTGGCAGGAAAAATCCAAGGAAGTGGAGCTGTTGCCTGCCATGCCAGTTTCCCTGTGCAGTTTATTAGAATGCATGTGCATGAGCCGTGGAGAATGCATGTTTGAATCTGGTTTGCAACATTTCCTGGCCTTCTTCTGTACTGCATCTATGAATAAATATATATATATATAATAAAAATAAACATTTCATAAACAAAGGAGGTCTACAAAAAAGGTATGATAGTTGGCTGATGACAACACAGAAAGTGCACAATCCTACTGTTTGTTACTGACTATCCTGAGCTTTGACCTGAAAAAGTACATAATATATAAGAATATAAGCTATTGTATTGTAAATTCTTGTTTTGGAAGTATCCTACAATAAGTTTACATACATCAAGGTAAAAAAAATATCATAATTTACATTGCAGCATCACCTCTTTCTGAAACGGTTCGATAAAGGATTCAGTCTCTCTAAACTCCTCCTTTCCGAGAGCCTGCTCTGCTCTGATTGGTCAGACGGCTCAGTCTGTTATTATTGATTGACTGATTGACTGCTTACTTGTGCATATCACGTGCTGTGTAACACAAGAATGAACATCATTGGTTCTTGTGGAAGCTCAAACGTGCTGCCTAACACGAGAATGAACCTCATTGGTTCTTGTGGAAGCTCAAATGTGCTGCGTAACACAAGAATGAACCTCATTGGTTCTTGCTGAAGTGAGTCAAGCGTGCTGCTCAACACAAGAATGAACCTCATTGGTTCTTGCTGAAGCTCAAACGTGCTGCGTAACACATGAGAATGAACCTCATTGGTTCTTGCTGAAACTCAGACGTGCTGCGTAACAAGAATGAACCTCATTGGTTCTTGCGGAAGCTCAAACGTAATGCCTAACATGAGAATGAACCTCCTTGGTTCATGCTGAAGCTCAAATGTGCTGCATAACACAAGAATGAACCTCATTGGTTCTTGCGGAAGATCAAACATGCTGCGTAACACATGAGAATGAACCTCATTGGTTCTTGCTGAAACTCAGACGTGCTGCGTAACACAAGAATGAACCTCATTGGTTCTTGCGGAAGCTCAAACGTAATGCCTAACACAAGAATGAACCTCCTTGGTTCATGCTGAAGCTCAAATGTGCTGCATAACACAAGAATGAACATTATTGGTTCTTGTGGAAGCTCAAACGTGCTGTGTAACAAACGAGAATGAACCTCATTGGTTCTTACTGAAGCTCAAACGTGCTGCGTAACACATGAGAATGAACCTCATTGGTTATTGCGGAAGCTCAAACGTAATGCGTAACATGAGAATTAACCTCATTGGTTCATGCTGAAGCTCAAATGTGCTGCGTAACGCGATAACGAACCTCATTGGTTCTTGCGGAAGCTCAAACATGCTGCATAACACAAGAATGAACATTATTGGTTCTTGTGGAAGCTCAAACGTGCTGCGTAACACGAGAATGAACCTCATTGGTTCTTGCGGAAGATCAAACGTGATACATAACACAAGAATGAACATCATTGGTTCTCGTGGAAGCTCAAATGTGCTGCGTAACACAAGAATGAACCTCATTGGTTCTTGCTGAAGCTCAAACATGCTGCGTAACACACGAGAATGAACCTCTTTGGTTCTTGTGGAAGCTCGAACGTGCTGCCTAACACGAGAATGAACCTCATTGGTTCTTGTGGAAGCTCAAATGTGCTGCGTAACACAAAAATGAACCTCATTGGTTCTTGCTGAAGCTCAAACGTAATGCCTAACATGAGAATGAACCTCCTTGGTTCATGCTGAAGCTCAAATGTGCTGCATAACACAAGAATGAACCTCATTGGTTCTTGCGGAAGATCAAACATGCTGCGTAACACATGAGAATGAACCTCATTGGTTCTTGCTGAAACTCAGACGTGCTGCGTAACACAAGAATGAACCTCATTGGTTCTTGCGGAAGCTCAAACGTAATGCCTAACACAAGAATGAACCTCCTTGGTTCATGCTGAAGCTCAAATGTGCTGCATAACACAAGAATGAACATTATTGGTTCTTGTGGAAGCTCAAACGTGCTGTGTAACAAACGAGAATGAACCTCATTGGTTCTTACTGAAGCTCAAACGTGCTGCGTAACACATGAGAATGAACCTCATTGGTTATTGCGGAAGCTCAAACGTAATGCGTAACACGAGAATTAACCTCATTGGTTCATGCTGAAGCTCAAATGTGCTGCGTAACGCGATAACGAACCTCATTGGTTCTTGCGGAAGCTCAAACATGCTGCATAACACAAGAATGAACATTATTGGTTCTTGTCGAAGCTCAAACGTGCTGCGTAACACGAGAATGAACCTCATTGGTTCTTGCGGAAGATCAAACGTGATACATAACACAAGAATGAACATCATTGGTTCTCGTGGAAGCTCAAATGTGCTGCGTAACACAAGAATGAACCTCATTGGTTCTTGCTGAAGCTCAAACATGCTGCGTAACACACGAGAATGAACCTCTTTGGTTCTTGTGGAAGCTCGAACGTGCTGCCTAACACGAGAATGAACCTCATTGGTTCTTGTGGAAGCTCAAATGTGCTGCGTAACACAAAAATGAACCTCATTGGTTCTTGCTGAAGCTCAAACGTGCTGCGTAACACATGAGAATGAACCTCATCGGTTCTTGCGGAAGCTCAAATGTGCTGCGTAACACAAGAATGAACCTCATTGGTTCTTGCTGAAACTCAGACGTGCTGCGTAACACAAGAATGAACCTCACTGGTTCTTGTGGAAACTCAGATGTGCTGCGTAACACAAGAATGAACCTCATTGGTTCTTGCTGAAGCTCAAACATGCTGCGTAACACACGAGAATGAACCTCTTTGAATCTTGTGGAAGCTCAAACGTGCTGCCTAACACGAGAATGAACCTCATTGGTTCTTGTGGAAGCTCAAATGTGCTGCGTAACACAAGAATGAACCTCATTGGTTCTTGCAGAAGCTCAATCATGCCACGTAACACACGAGAATGAACCTCATTGGTTCTTGCAGAAGCTCAAATGTGCTGCATAACACAAGATTGAACCTCATTGGTTCTTGTGGAAGCTTAAACGTAAGGCGTAACACAAGAACGAACCTCATTGGTTCTTGCAGAAGCTCACATGTGATGTGTAACAAGAATGAACCTCATTGGTTCTTGAGGAAGCTGAACCGTGATGCATAATTTGAGAATGAACCTCATTGGTTCTTGCAGAAGCTCAAATGTGATGCGTAACAAGAATGAACCTCATTGGTTCTTGAGGAAGCTGAACCGTGATGCGTAATTTGAGAATGAACCTCATTGGTTCTTGCAGAAGCTCAAATGTGATGCGTAACAAGAATGAACCTCATTGGTTCTTGAGGAAGCTCAAACGTGCTGCGTAACACACGAGAATTAACCTCATTGGTTCTTGCGGAAGCTCAAACGTGAGGCGTAACACAAGAATGAACCTCATTGGTTCTTGCGGAAACTTAAACGTGCTGCATAACACAAGAATGAACCTCATTGGTTCTTGAGGAAGCAGAACCGTGATGCGTAATTTGAGAATGAACCTCATTGGTTCTTGCAGAAGCTCAAATGTGATGCGTAACAAGAATTAACGTAAGCTCAAACGTGAGGCGTAACACAAGAATGAACCTCATTGGTTCTTGCGGAAACTCAAACGTGCTGCATAACACAAGAATGAACCTCATCGTTCTTGTGGAAGCTCAAACGGGCTGCATAACACACGAGAATGAACCTCATTGGTTCTTGCTGAAACTCAGACGTGCTGCGTAACAAGAATGAACCTCATTGGTTCTTGCGGAAGCTCAAACGTAATGCCTAACATGAGAATGAACCTCCTTGGTTCATGCTGAAGCTCAAATGTGCTGCATAACACAAGAATGAACCTCATTGGTTCTTGCGGAAGATCAAACATGCTGCGTAACACATGAGAATGAACCTCATTGGTTCTTGCTGAAACTCAGACGTGCTGCGTAACACAAGAATGAACCTCATTGGTTCTTGCGGAAGCTCAAACGTAATGCCTAACACAAGAATGAACCTCCTTGGTTCATGCTGAAGCTCAAATGTGCTGCATAACACAAGAATGAACATTATTGGTTCTTGTGGAAGCTCAAACGTGCTGTGTAACAAACGAGAATGAACCTCATTGGTTCTTACTGAAGCTCAAACGTGCTGCGTAACACATGAGAATGAACCTCATTGGTTATTGCGGAAGCTCAAACGTAATGCGTAACACGAGAATTAACCTCATTGGTTCATGCTGAAGCTCAAATGTGCTGCGTAACGCGATAACGAACCTCATTGGTTCTTGCGGAAGCTCAAACATGCTGCATAACACAAGAATGAACATTATTGGTTCTTGTGGAAGCTCAAACGTGCTGCGTAACACGAGAATGAACCTCATTGGTTCTTGCTGAAGCTCAAACATGCTGCGTAACACACGAGAATGAACCTCTTTGGTTCTTGTGGAAGCTCAAACGTGCTGCCTAACACGAGAATGAACCTCATTGGTTCTTGTGGAAGCTCAAATGTGCTGCGTAACACAAAAATGAACCTCATTGGTTCTTGCTGAAGCTCAAACGTGCTGCGTAACACATGAGAATGAACCTCATCGGTTCTTGCGGAAGCTCAAATGTGCTGCGTAACACAAGAATGAACCTCATTGGTTCTTGCTGAAACTCAGACGTGCTGCGTAACACAAGAATGAACCTCACTGGTTCTTGTGGAAACTCAGATGTGCTGCGTAACACAAGAATGAACCTCATTGGTTCTTGCTGAAGCTCAAACATGCTGCGTAACACACGAGAATGAACCTCTTTGAATCTTGTGGAAGCTCAAACGTGCTGCCTAACACGAGAATGAACCTCATTGGTTCTTGTGGAAGCTCAAATGTGCTGCGTAACACAAGAATGAACCTCATTGGTTCTTGCAGAAGCTCAATCATGCCACGTAACACACGAGAATGAACCTCATTGGTTCTTGCAGAAGCTCAAATGTGCTGCATAACACAAGATTGAACCTCATTGGTTCTTGTGGAAGCTTAAACGTAAGGCGTAACAATAGAACGAACCTCATTGGTTCTTGCAGAAGCTCACATGTGATGTGTAACAAGAATGAACCTCATTGGTTCTTGAGGAAGCTGAACCGTGATGCATAATTTGAGAATGAACCTCATTGGTTCTTGCAGAAGCTCAAATGTGATGCGTAACAAGAATGAACCTCATTGGTTCTTGAGGAAGCTGAACCGTGATGCGTAATTTGAGAATGAACCTCATTGGTTCTTGCAGAAGCTCAAATGTGATGCGTAACAAGAATGAACCTCATTGGTTCTTGAGGAAGCTCAAACGTGCTGCGTAACACACGAGAATTAACCTCATTGGTTCTTGCGGAAGCTCAAACGTGAGGCGTAACACAAGAATGAACCTCATTGGTTCTTGCGGAAACTTAAACGTGCTGCATAACACAAGAATGAACCTCATTGGTTCTTGAGGAAGCAGAACCGTGATGCGTAATTTGAGAATGAACCTCATTGGTTCTTGCAGAAGCTCAAATGTGATGCGTAACAAGAATTAACGTAAGCTCAAACGTGAGGCGTAACACAAGAATGAACCTCATTGGTTCTTGCGGAAACTCAAACGTGCTGCATAACACAAGAATGAACCTCATCGTTCTTGTGGAAGCTCAAACGGGCTGCATAACACACGAGAATGAACCTCATTGGTTCTTGTGGAAGCTCAAACGTAATGCGTAACACAAGAATGAACCTCACTGGTTCTTGCAGAAGCTAAAACGTGAGGAAGCTGAACCGTGATGCGTAATTTGAGAATGAACCTCATTGGTTCACACGAAAGCTCAAACGTGCTGCGTAACACACGAGAATTAACCTCACTGGTTCTTGCGGAAGCTCAAACGTGAGGCGTAACACGAGAATGAACCTCTCTGGTTCTTGCAGAAGCTAAAACGTGAGGCGTAACACAAGAATGAACCGCATTGGTTCTTGCGGAAGCTCAAACGTGAGGCGTAACACAAGAATAAACCTCATTGGTTCTTGCGGAAACTCAAACGTGATGCATAACACACGAGAATTAACCTCATTGGTTCTTGCAGAAGCTCAAATGTGATGTGTAACAAGAATGAACCTCATTGGTTCTTGAGGAAGCTCAAATGTGCTGCGTAACACACGAGAATTAACCTCATTGGTTCACACAGAAGCTCAAACGTGCTGCATAACACACGAGAATGAACCTCATTGGTTCTTGCAGAAGCTCAAATGTGATGCGTAACAAGAATGAACCTCATTGGTTCTTGAGGAAGCTCAAATGTGCTGCGTAACACACGAGAATTAACCTCATTGGTTCACACAGAAGCTCAAACGTGCTGCGTAACACAAGAATGAACCTCACTGGTTCTTGCAGAAGCTAAAACGTGAGGAAGCTGAACCGTGATGCATAATTTGAGAATGAACCTCATTGGTTCTCACGGAAGCTCAAACGTGCTGCGTAACACATGAGAATTAACCTCATTGGTTCTTGCGGAAGCTCAAACGTGAGGCGTAACACAAGAAAGAACCTAATTTGTTCTTGTGGAAGCTCAAACGTGCGGCATAACACAAGAATGAACCTCATTGGTTCTTGCGGAAGCTCAAACGTGCTGCGTAACACAAGAATGAACCTCATTGGTTCTTGCGGAAGCTCAAACGTGCTGCATAACACAAGAATTAACCTCACTGGTTCTTGTGGAAGCTCAAACGTGAGGTGTAACATGAGAAATGAACCTCACTGGTTCTTGCAGAAGCTAAAACGTGAGGCGTAACACAAGAATGAACCGCACTGGTTCTTGTGGAAGCTCAAACGTGCTGCATAACACACAAGAATGAACCTCATTGGTTCTTGTGGAAGCTCAAACGTGCTGTGTAACACAAGAATGAACCTCATTGGTTCTTGCGGAAGCTCAAACGTGCTGCGTAACACAAGAATGAACCTCATTGGTTCTTGCGGAAGCTCAAACGTGAGGCGTAACACAAGAATGAACCTCATTAGTTCTTGCGGAAGCTCAAACGTGATGCGTAACACAAGAATGAATCTCATTGGTTCTTGAGGAAGCTGAACCGTGATGCGTAATTTGAGAATGAACCTCATTGGTTCTTGCCGAAGCTCAAACGTGATGCGTAATACAAGAATGAACCTCATTGGTTCTCACGGAAGCTCAACCGTGATGCGTAACTCGAGAATGAACCTCATTGGCTCTTGCAGAAGCTCAAATGTGATGCGTAACACACAAGAATTAACGTTCATTTGTGTTCTGAAGTTGAATGAAAGTCTTATGGGTTTGGAACAATATACGCTTCAAATAATTAGGCTACATGTATGTAAATATAAAGTACATTAATGACAAGACAAGACGTTCTAGCTGTTATGGGAAAAAAACTAATAAATCATAACTGTCACAGCAGTAGGCTAGTTCTCCCCGCCACCATGTTTAAAGGTTATGGCACGCCCATCTCAGGAATTTGGGTAATAAAATGATTTCCGTACTGCCCAGTTGTAAACACGACATCAGAGGGCGTTCATGTGCAGTTTTTACCCTAGGAAACTCGTATTTACGATAGTTCCGATAGCACGTGAAGGCAGCATTAGTTACGGTTACCACCAGCAGGGGCTAACTAGGCCATGCTAATCAGCCACTTCTTGACTCCTTGGTTTGTATCTGGCTTATAACACTTTTTTCAATCTGCAATTGTTTCCTGTCCTCTTTCTCTACTGTAAAAAATAAATAAAGCACCAAAAAAAGAACATGAACAAGTGAAACTTGAGAGAGAGCATTTGCTCGCATATGTATCATTTCGAAACATGCTTACCTCACCACAGTTATTTGTTCCACGGCACTTGCTCATCTTCACTGCCTGTGACATTATGTGGAAAAATCAAAGTGAAGTAAGCTTGCATATTCATCAAGATAATTACAATACACATACATATGCGTTGAACTTTACATAATGAAAATGGACAGGAGAGAAAGCAGCCCCCGCACTCATTACAAATGGATGTGACTTTTACCTGGTTAGCACTCTGGTAATGAAGTGCCATCATCTTGTCCACAGCTGTGTGATGGATACGTGGGCCTGGTTAAAATACCCTCCGCAGATCCTCATCGCCAATTAGATGGCTGATAGATGGCATTATCAGTCACGTTAATGAGCACGGACTGACACGCGTGCCTGCTGTGGTCACCTGGCCTACGTGCCCCCGGTACCACGCTGCACCACATTTACCAGTTTCCATCCAGCTGGGCGCGTTAAACATTGATAGCCCCCGAATTTGATCCTGCCTCTATGAGGTCTAGTATAGAACGTTCAGATCAACCCAAACTGAGATTTAAAGCGAATTTCATTCAAAAGTATGCACCATTCGCACTTAAAGGGATAGTTCACCCAAAAATTGTAATTCTGTTATTCACTCACTGTAAATTCTGTAAGTTTTTCCAAACCTGTATGAGATAAAATAAGATATATTAAAGAATGTTGGGAACCAGACAGTTGACGGTAGCCACTGACTTCCATAGTAGCAAAAAAAAAAATACTATGGAAGCCAATGGCTATCGTCAACTGTCTGGTTACCAACATTGTTTAAAATATCATCTTTTCTGATCAACAGAAGAAACTCATACAGGTTTGGAACAACTTGAGGGTGAGAAAATTATGACAGAATTTTCATATTTGTGTGAACTACCCCTTTAAATAGGGTACCAAATAGGAATTTTTTTTCAAGTAATAAACTACGATTCCTGTGATTTTATAAAAATTATTGGTAAATAAACATCAACATTAAAAAAACATCTACACAAAAAATATGTTTACATATTTGTATATTCACATACAATCATTACAACAGAACATGTATAATAAATGCGTGTGTGTCTCAAAAAGAAAAAATTTTTTTTTTAGAAAAACTATAGGGTGTTGATTCAAGTTTTGCATTTTTACGTCCTAGAGGTTGATTTTACCGCATATTTTAGTAAGCATCATAAATTAGGTATCATTTGATAGTTTAAAAACTGAAAATTCATCCTGTTAAAAAAGGACATTGCATTACCATGGAAACAGTACTTTAAACCTTTTAGCAGGCTCTTCCCCCTAGTGGGCGGTGTCATGTTTCATATTACAAAATGTATTTTATAATCAGAATGTTTTTCTAATCTTGACAAAACACATATTGTCGGAAAGTTCTGAGATTCAAGGTTCCATATTTGGTGACTGTTTTGTGATATTGTGACAGAAATGTATTATACTATTGCGGTCTCAAAACTCTGGCCAGTTGATAATACCTAGAATATCAAAATCAACTGCAGGCGGTCGATCCTTTTCCTATTTAGCACCCAAACTCTGGAACAGCCTTCCTAGCATTGTTCGGGAAGCAGACACACTCTGTCAGTTTAAATCTAGACTAAAAACGCATCTCTTTACTATGGCATACACATAAAACATTTTAATTTATATTTTATTCCAATTGTTAGGCTGCATTAACTAGGTCAGCCGGAACTGGGAACACTTCCCATAACACCTGATGTACTCGTTACATCATAAGAGGAATGGCATCTACGCTAATGTTAGTCTCTCTGTTTATCCCGAGGTTTACTGCAGTCAGCCGGATCCGGGCCGTATCCAGATCAGATGGTGGACCAGCGCCCAGACATTACCAACTCATCCTTGAAGTGTCTGCAGAGACCGTGTCAATTAGTCTACCCTCTGAAATTGCTCATCGACATGGCATCCTCAATGGATCCATCTCCGGCGTGATGACTCCGATATTTCGAATAGTCCTATTTAATAATTGTTTAATTGACACGCCATCCTCAATAAACCCGGTGTGATGCCTCCGATCTTTCGAATAATCCGATCTAATATTACTTCTGACCTATAAGGCTGCCAAAATAATAAACATACACTGTTTGTTAATTGGCCAGAGGAGAACTGGCACCCCGACTGAGCCTGGTTTCTCCCAAGGTTTATTTTTCTCCATTAGGACACCTGATGGAGTTTTGGTTCCTTGCCACTGTCGCCTCTGGCTTGCTCAGTTGGGGACACAAAATTTTCAAATAAATATCCAAATAAATTTAATTACTAAACTAAATTAACTATATCAACTACATTACTTGAATATATATGATAATTGAAATGAGCTGATGACATCACCGTTTTCTCCAGAGCGGCTGTACAGCGAATCAAATTCTGTTCATTATTTTCCTGTTTAACACTGTGAAGCTGCTTTGAAACAATCTGCATTGTAAAAAGTGCTATATAAATAAAGTTGACTTGACTTGACTATTAATTTGTTACAGGACAACGCATCACATTTTTAAAAATGGAATGCGGGTGTCACCTGGTGAATATTTTTTTTTGTATAGTGCCTAAACAAAATCTTTATTTGTGTGATATCAACTCAAATTTGGTTAGACATGGCGTATGGCTTTGATTTTATTGCATTTTTAGATTAAAATTATTTTGTATTAGTATAACATTTTTAGTATAGTACATTTGTTTTACAGTAAACTTAAACTTCTATAACTTTTTTTTTAATTATTGAATAAATACTATGGAAGTCAATGGGGCACATCAACTGTTTGGTTACTGGCATTCTTCAAAATATCTTTTTTGGTGTGTTCAGCAGAAGAAAGAAATTCGTTCAGGTTTGGAACAACTTGAGGGAGAGAAAATGGTGAACTATCCCTTTAAGGCCAAGGGGCTAATTAACGCAGCTTTTTTTTTTTTTTTTAATCCAAAGTTTTTTCTCTTTTTGTTATATGAAATTCACATTAAAACTGTCTTGGATACTTTTTCCCCGATGTATCCGATATTTACTTTACCACCTAAAACAAATACTTTTGCAAAATTGGTTACCAAGGAGTCAGCGGTGTCAAGAGCTTGAGGTGAAATATGAGACTTGATGCGTCAAGAAAACAATGAAGGTAAATATCACTTATTTATTTTTTTTTTTTTTACTGTGCATCATTTCCAAGTAAGCGCTAATAATAATATATATGTAAAAAACTTGAAAATATTATTTAACTACGCGCATCTATCGATGTATAAACTGCTAGCTAGGAAATTAGCCTTAGCATGGTAGGAGCATAGTAGGCCATTTGTTAAAAATATAATTTCCAACACTCACACAATGTTAGTCAATACTATATATATAATTTGATGTATAATGAAAATTACACTGACTGTTGTAAAAAAAAGTTATGACTTTTAAGGTGGAAAAAAAATTACCTGGGCTGCAGGTAGATACACGAATGGACATTGATAGTAGACAAATTAAATAGTTCCAGTGTGAAGTAAAGGTAAAGGTAATGTCACGTTTTCGTGTACAGTTAGTGTTTTGATATATATGTGTCTTGAATGTTTTTACCTGTAGTACATGGTGTTCACGTGCAGATTGAACCTAAAGAAGACCTTCTTCATCGCTGGAAAACGATTCGACTCAATGGATTATAGGTAAATGTCAACTTTTTAAGCACTTTTGTTGTTCTCTGTGTTCTCAAGTATTACATTAAAGATTTTTTGAATCGTTTGCGCCAAACGATTCAGTTTGTGAGTGAATCGCGACTCCGATTCATTGTAAAGAATCGACTGAAAGAGTGATTCATTCACGAATCGAACATCGATGCACCTGTTCTGATTCTAAACAGCTGACAGAAAATACTGTACATGGCCTATTTAGTATTTAGATTTTAGTCTGTTCTGTGTTGGTGCATCCCAATTCGCATACTATACGTCCTAAATAGTATTCGAAAATAAAATTAGTATGTCCCAAATCGTAGTATGTTGAAACGAGTATTCCAAAGATACCCGGATGGTCTACTATTTCCGGTCAGAATTCGAAGTGCAGATCGACGCACACTCTAACGGCTGATATTGCCCACAAACCATTGAGAGTTGGACGAAGATTCGATTAGAACTACAAACATGGATAATTTTTTTTAAAACTACAAACATGATGGATGTGCGAGTCCGACGGTTAAGTAGAGAGGTTTAGATAAAGGGGCTTGAGTGACCAATTATCAGTATTTAACCTGACAAAAAGATATTTATTCAATGTCATCCACATTATATTTCACCTGCAACAGCATTGTGAACTTTTGTAATGATGCGTTTGGCCATTAACTTTTAAATGCATCATTATATTTAAATTGCAAACACATGAGGAGAGTCTCTGCATTAAAGACCTACAAATGGCAGATCAACGTGCTACTAACTACATTTCTCTCCGATACGGCAGGAAATGAAATTGAACGTGGAGGGTTTTAACTTTGACGATGATTGACAGGGCAGTTTAAACGGTGAAGGGATGCACGTAACTACAGAGTCCGTTAAAGATGACGAAGTAGTATGTCCCAAAGCTTGCATACTCTTCTGCTACACACTCAAAAATATGTACTTTTTCTTTACAAAAAGAGTACATACTTTTAGGTCGTAGTATAAGTAGGCGAGTTGGGATGCAGCATGCGTTTAAACCAAGCCTGCCGCACTCTTGTTGAAAACTGAAGCCAAAACGTCTCGATCGCCCCCCCCCCAGGTGGTTGGTCTCAGTATTGCTCATAACCCCCGCTCCTCCATGTATTCTAATGGACGCGAGACAAACTAAACAATCAAATTACACTTCAATTTTTTTTTTCCCAAGGATGGTTTCTGTCATTTTAGGCAGTTTCTATCACGCTGATTTCATTTCAAGTGTTCGTTTTAAGTTTGGTTTTAGTTAGTTATTTGATGCTATTAAAACGGGGGGTGTGACGTCATGATTGACAGCTGAGATTGAGGCATCAACAGATTTTTTTCAGGATTTTCGGGAGGAGATTGGAGCTTTAGCTTTAATTTCTACATTTCCATAACTGTTTATTTTACACCGACATAATGAATTTTTCTGCATCTGCGAGAGTGTGTGGTCGGGCTTTTGATATCGCGGCTCTACTTCCTGCTCTCTACTGCGCAAACTCCGGTCCCGAGGTCACTACTGCGCAGACTCTGTCCCAAATCTGCGCAAGATGTCAGCACCATATTCGGACGTTGGCGGCTTCACTTTTCAGTGGAAGGTAGTGAAGACGCGTCGTCCATATTTTTTACTGTCTATGGTTTAAACTTGTTTAACCCGGCAACGCATGTTCGTTGACTGTCACGTAATGTTAAAGGATTAGTTCACTTCAAAATGAAAATTTCCTGATATTTTACGCTAGATAAGACCCTATTCCTTGTCTGGGATTGATTTGGACCTTAAACATTGCGGTTGCCATGGAAGTCTGTGATGGGGAGAAAAATCCTGGAATGTTTTCCTCAAAAAACTTTTCGACTAAAGAAAGAAAGACATGAACATCTTGGATGAGATGGGGGTGAGTAAAATATCAGGACATTTTTCATTTTGAAGTGAACTAATTCTTTAACAAAGAATGTGTTTATTTCTGCTGGATATTCGTTTTTCTTTTAACTTCTGTTGTCATTTATGAGTTATGACTTATGTGAAAGCAGTTGCTCATACTCTTTACAAAAACTATTAGAACATACTTTAAACATGCTGTAAATTGTAAATATATTAAACTTTTATTTAATACTTTAAGTCTTTATCACCTACAGCAAAAGTGAATTTTCATGACTGGATCAGAATCACGTGAGGGAATCGTGACGTAGAGTGAAATATTAGGCATGTTCGACTTTGTGCAGCGCTGCGCAGACCGTTCGGCGGCTGACTTGAAACAGTGCATGAACGGCTGCTCGAGCTCTGATGACAGCTGTTCCATGATTGGCCGGATTCACCACAACGAACACGTGTGTTTCGTATTCATTCTGACACCTTCAGTTCCACTAATGCTGATAAAAAATGTAGACCCCACTTCATTGGTATTTAAAGGTTCACTGTGTAAATTTTAGCAGCATCTAGCAGTGAGGTTGCGAATTGCAACCGCCCACCGCTCACCCCTCTCTTTCGACACACATAGAGAATACGGCATACGGTGGCTGACACAGGAAAAAGATGAAGAGCAGTTTGTCCATTTAGGGCTACTGTAGAAACATGGCGCAGTACATAAAGTATTTGTATTTGTATTTCAAAAATATTGCATTTATTTCACTTCAGCTGTGATAAAGTATGCAAACACTGCGCGAGCGTCACTACGGGAAGCAGAAAGTGTCCGACTTCACATCTCTTTTTTTAGCTCCTTCCCAACTGCAAGCGGCAACTCTTGCAGATCAATCGGTTACATCCAGCCGCAGCCGAAGTCGAACACCCCTATTGAATTTATATTCAGTACTTGGCTTGCACTTGACCCTTTTCACATTTTCAGATTTCTCGGAAGCGGAAGTCGTCATAGTTGGGTAAACTTCTATAGCGGTGAATGAGAGACATTAAATATATTTTTTGTGTTCCTATTTGCTCAAAAAGCAATAGTGTTTTAAAAAAATACAGAGAGATTGATAACGGCAGTTGGAAGAGAAAAATATGTAAATTTTACCATCAGTCGCTGTATTAGAAACATCCTCACAGCAGCGTTACTAGTTTTTTTGTAATGTGATGCAAAGGTATACAAAGTATAGTGTTATAAATTTACATACATCTTTTTAAACATGAAACAAAAAAAAACTTTGCAGGATTTAAAATGCTGATGACCGTTAAACGCGTCATCACAGTCTGTGAAAAAGGTCCCTTGAGAGGCTGTTGCTGCTTGAAATGCGCTTTTAGTCCGACAAACAACACAGGCCGTGACCATTTCCTGATTGGAAACATTTTCACTTGAAAATAGCATCTGTTGGCTTATTAACATGAGTGGGTCGTATTATAAGAAGGCATTATATTTGGTTCTCCAAGGGAGTTACAGAGAATTATTTAAACCACCAAAGACAAAAAAAAGAAAAGGTTCTAGAGATGCACACAAACAAAGCCACACTCACACTTAGTATCAATACACAAATGACTAGTTTTTCATTTTTCATCAGCAGGATAATCCTTGGAGCACAATGAAATGTGAAATCTCTGTTGTGTTTGTATAACTGGCATTCCTTGTGCAAACCAAGCAACACCCTGAATCTCTCGGTGGACATCCTAATTAAACAAACTCACACGAGCATTACAGCCAAGGTTGTGATTTATGATATCGCCTCAGATAGTTAAAGCCGGCTTCCGTAAAAATCCATCACGTACATCACCGGACATTACCGCCCTAATTAAACACCCAAATGCCTGCAGATATCATAAAATTAGAAGAAGAAAAAAACACACTCTCTCGCCCTTAATAAAGCACCGCATCTGTGATATTACAGGACGGTATTAGAGATATAAAAAAAAAAATCCCTCCGCAAATGTGAGTGTAATTTGTCTATTTTAGGCCAAATGTTTCTTGCGATGTGAAACTGATTAATTATTTGAAATATACTGATTGCAACGAGCTGAGAATGTGGCATTAAAATAATGACTCCTGAGCCTCTTCTGAGTTTGTACATTTAGCATCGCACAACCATTAGGAATAATCTGTCCAATTAAAGGTTGTGTAATTAATTAAGTGCACATTCTGTGAAAAGGCAAGAAGGGAGAATTTATCAAACTGCTGAAATATGACCTATCTTGTCCAAAAGACTAATATGTTTAAACAAAAGATGAAAATTGATGACAACATTATTTGTAACAAAATGCTCACTGTGCAACTATGATGCATTTGTCCTCAGATTGCGCTTCTTAGCATTGTCCTTACAGAATTCGTGATGTATTACCCCAGGCAGCGTGGCAATAACTTCAGATGAAAGGCCTGCCTGTCTGGGGACTGTGTTTTCGTAATGCATATCCAGCTTGATATCTCGACCGTAACGGCGTGCGCGAGGCTCACAACCCATGGTGGCAGCTGTGAAAGTGTGACATATGGCTGTTTTTAAACATAAACATGATCTTTGTAGGTTTATCTAGTGCACGACGCCACAATAATCTCCCACGTCAAGCACTTTGGACAGATTCGCTCAAGTTCTAACGCCATCAAAGGATTTCCGAAGCTTGGCAGACACATTTCCTCTCCGAACGAGGGCCCTTGGTGCAAACCTTCTCTCTATCTGCCACGAAACCAAAGCCAAATAGCTGTGTGTGGGCTTGGCCGTGGTTATCCGGGTACATGGGTGTGCGGAGGTGTGTGTTGATGGAGTTGCGGGCACAGGGCGAGCGTGTGTGGGCGTGTTGGCATACATGTGCAACATGGTGTTGTGGAGTACGCTGTGTGCAACTATACCAATGAATTGTATTCCTGCAGTTTGTCTCCATGAAAGAATACTGCATATTTTATATAACATGTTAATCGACTTTCATGCAACATAGTTTTCCATGCATAGACAATACATGACAAAAATTCATAATGATTAGTACCTAAGAATAATAATAATAAAAAAACTTGAACTTCAAGCACTTGACAGACAAATTCGTGTGTAATCAATCATGATTTCTCAACTTGATCCTTTAAATCAATTTAATATGTTGATTTGAGAAACATTTCTTATCAATGTTGAAAATATTTGTGCTGCTTAATATTTTTGTGGAAACCGTGATGTGATGCTCTACCATTCAAAAGTTTGAGGTAAGATTACATTTTATATATATATATATATATACACACTGATCAGGCATAACATGACCACCTTCCTAATATTGTGTTGGTCCCCCTTTTGCTGCAAAACAGCCCTGACCCGTCGAGGCATGGACTCCACTAGACCCCTGAAGGTGTGCTGTGGTATCTGGCACCAAGATGTTAGCAGCAGATCCTTTAAGTCCTGTAAGTTGCGAGGTGGGGCCTCCATGGATCGGACTTGTTTGTTCAGCACATCCCACAGATGCTCGATTGGATTGAGATCTGGGGAATTTGGAGGCCAAGTCAACACCTCAAACTTGTGCTCCTCAAACCGTTCCTGAACCATTTTTGCTTTGTGGCAGGGTGCATTATCCTGCTGAAAGATGCCACAGCCACCAGGGAATACCGTTTCCATGAAAGGGTGTACATGGTCTGCAAGAACGCTTAGGTACGTGGTGCATGTCAAAGTAACATCCACATAGATGGCAGGACCCAAGGTTTCCCAGCAGAACATTGCCCAAAGCTTTACACTGCCTCCGCCGGCTTGCATTCCTCCCATGGTGCATCATGGTGCCATGTGTTCCCCAGGTAAGCAACGCACACGCACCGGGCCATCCTCGTGATGTAAAAGAAAACGTGATTCATCAGACCATTGCTCCGTGGTCCTGTTCTGATGCTCAAGTGCTTTCGTCAGTAGAGAGGGGTCAGCATGGGCCCCATACGCAACAAACTGCAATGCACTGTGTATTCTGACACCTTTCTATCAGAACCAGCATTAACTTCTTGAGCAATTTGAGCTACAGTAGCGCGTCTGTTTGATTGGACCACACGGGCCAGCCTTCGCTCCCCACTTTCATCAATGAGCCATTGACCCTGACCATGACCCTGTCGCCGATTCACCACTGTTCCTTCCTTGGACCACTTTTGATAGATACTGATCACTGCAGACCAGGAACACCCCGCAAGAGCTGCAGTTTTGGAGATGCTCTGACCCAGTCATCTAGCTATCACAATTCGTCCCTTGTCAAACTCGCTCAAATCCTTACGCTTGCCCATTTTTCCTGCTTCTAACACATCCACTTTGAGGACAAAATGTTCTCTTGCTGCCTAATATATCCCACCCACTAACAGGTGCTGTATTACATTTTCTTGACCAAAAATGAATGCAGCTTTTGATGAAAATAAATGCTGTGATGTTATTTCCATGAAGAGGTGCTTCAATTTTTAGCCAAGATCTTGTATTGACAATGGAAGAGTCCAGCACTCTGTAAAGTCTCCTCCAGCACATCCCAAAGACTTTCAATGAATTTAAGGTCTGGACTCATAGGTGCCAATTCATGTGTGAAAATGATTCTTGTCATCCTGGAATATGGCCATGATGTGTCTTCCTACATGGTTGTTTAATAAATGAAAAGCTACACACACCATCAATTAGGGTTAGAAGAACTGTTGCCAAACATATAACATGCTAGAAACATAAAAATCACTGCAATAATGATCCAATCATAGACTCTTAAGCATTTGCCAATTTAAATCCAAACAGCGACTTTTTTTTTGGCCAGGCAGTGTATTTTAAAATGTATATTTTAATTATTCCTGTGATCAAAGCTGAATTTTCAGCATCATTCCTCTAGTCTTCAGTGTCACATGATTGTTCAGAAATCATTCTAATATGATGATTTGGGATGATTATTATGAATTATTATTGGTGCTCAACTCTTCTTCTTCTTTTTCTTATTCTTATTCTTATTCTTATTCTTATTCTTATTCTTATTCTTATTCTTATTCTTCTTATTCTTATTCTTATTCTCATCAATGTTGAAGTAGAAAATTCAAAAGAACAGCATTTGTTTGAAATGGTAATTTTCTTTTTTTTTTTTTTTTAATCTTACTTGACTCAAACTTTTGAATGGTAGTGCATCATGGTTTTTACAAAAATATTAGGCAGCACAACTGTTTTCAACATTGATGATAATAATAAGAAATGTTTCACCAAATCATTATATTAGAATGATTTCTGAAGGATCATGTGACACTGAAGACTGGAGGAATGATGCTGAAAATTCAGCTTTGCATCACAGGAATAAATTACAGTTTATTATATATTAAAATAGAAAACTGTTTTTTTTTAATTGTAATATTTCACAATATTACTGTTTATAATGTATTTTTAAACAAATAAATCATTGGTGAGCATAAGAGACTTCATTCAAACAACCAAATAAATAGTTTATGCTGTTACAATTGGTGCTACTTGCCAATAAGCATATTGTCCTAAATCACATGACTTGCAAGAAGTGACATAATTTCTTTGGAGGGACAGCAAGTCTAAGAACAAAGTAAGTATTAGTCATAAACATTTTTTCTCTTTTGCTCATTTATTGAAGAAATCTAATAGTGTAAAACATAACATGTCCACCCTGTTGTGTTAATTTATACTTGACATGGATGTTATATATCTATTAAAATTCTTCCTAAAACTTCTGGTAGCATTTTGTTCTTTCCTAACTAGTAATGGGCTTTATTAACTTAAAATGTCCACCCTGTTACACATTGCATTGCAAAATGTCATTTAACAAAGTGGACAAATTTCCTAGACCACATATAAATGATTTGGTCAGAATTTTTAGGTTAGTCTGAGCTTGACCAGCATTTCTCCCTCTTATAAGACTAATAATATATATATATATATATATATACACTCACCTAAAGGATTATTAGGAACACCATACTAATACTGTGTTTGACCCCCTTTCGCCTTCAGAACTGCCTTAATTCTACGTGGCATTGATTCAACAAGGTGCTGAAAGCATTCTTTAGAAATGTTGGCCCATATTGATAGGATAGCATCTTGCAGTTGATGGAGATTTGTGGGATGCACATCCAGGGCACGAAGCTCCCGTTCCACCACATCCCAAAGATGCTGTATTGGGTTGAGATCTGGTGACTGTGGGGGCCATTTTAGTACAGTGAACTCATTGTCATGTTCAAGAAACCAATTTGAAATGATTCGAGCTTTGTGACATGGTGCATTATCCTGCTGGAAGTAGCCATCAGAGGATGGGTACATGGTGGTCATAAAGGGATGGACATGGTCAGAAACAATGCTCAGGTAGGCCGTGGCATTTAAACGATGCCCAATTGGCACTAAGGGGCCTAAAGTGTGCCAAGAAAACATCCCCCACACCATTACACCACCACCACCAGCCTGCACAGTGGTAACAAGGCATGATGGATCCATGTTCTCATTCTGTTTACGCCAAATTCTGACTCTACCATCTGAATGTCTCAACAGAAATCGAGACTCATCAGACCAGGCAACATTTTTCCAGTCTTCAACTGTCCAATTTTGGTGAGCTCGTGCAAATTGTAGCCTCTTTTTCCTATTTGTAGTGGAGATGAGTGGTACCCGGTGGGGTCTTCTGCTGTTATAGCCCATCCGCCTCAAGGTTGTGCGTGTTGTGGCTTCACAAATGCTTTGCTGCATACCTCGGTTGTAACGAGTGGTTATTTCAGTCAAAGTTGCTCTTCTATCAGCTTGAATCAGTCGGCCCATTCTCCTCTGACCTCTAGCATCAACAAGGCATTTTCGCCCACAGGACTGCCGCATACTGGATGTTTTTCCCTTTTCACACCATTCTTTGTAAACTCTAGAAATGGTTGTGCGTGAAAATCCCAGTAACTGAGCAGATTGTGAAATACTCAGACCGGCCCGTCTGGCACCAACAACCATGCCACGCTCAAAATAGCTTAAATCACCTTTCTTTCCCATTCTGACATTTAGTTTGGAGTTCAGGAGGTTGTCTTGACCAGGACCACACCCCTAAATGCATTGAAGCAACTGCCATGTGATTGGTTGATTTAGATAATTGCATTAATGAGAAATTGAACAGGTGTTCCTAATAATCCTTTAGGTGAGTGTGTGTGTGTATATATATATATATATATATAATTTTTTTTTTTTTACACATTTTCTCAACAGTCCTGCTCAGTCCAAAATCCACAAAACTATGACCCATTAGTCTTACGCCACATAAATAGACCTGTATACATTTGCACAAGCACATTTGATGCATTCGACTTCTTAATGCAGAAGCATTCACCCGCAGTCGTGTGATGCAGCCCTGTTTTGCCGCACCGTCTTTCCGTGCCAGTATCCCATATGGCGGTGATAAGCACCATGGAGATTCTGGCCAGAGACGAATGCCACACCATTCCAACACAGGAACACATGTCGGTCACTGCTCCCAACAGGATGTAGCTCCGTGGACATATTGCGCTAAGCTTACTGTAAAAAAAGGCACAGGAACCTCATAAATCAAGAGAACAATCCTGACACGCCACCCACACATCTCACATTAAACAGACATTCCATTGTTCCAGTGCACATTTTTGACTGTTGACATATCCTCATTCCGTACCGCATTGAACAATAAACTTGCATTATTAGTCTGCGCCGCGGTGCGAACGCAGGGAAAAGAGCTGGCTTCCTTTAGCAGGATATTTTTGAAAAAGCATAATATTTACACCGAGGCATCACGTTGAAATGAAGAGGAAAACAGACAGAATGAACGGCTCATATATCAAGAGAAACCTTGAGGGTCAGTTGTCACGGGACGTTACGTAATTGTCTGGGAGAGGAATGTAAAAGTGGCTCATTTTTTTGGCTAAAGGGTTTGTGTTGTTTTGCAAGACAAAAGTGGAGTGTGATTTTTACTTGATGGACAGTTTAACACATGATGTATTTACATGTCAGAAATAGGTGAATAATAAACAGTAATCAGTGTATTAAAGGAATAATTCACTCAAAAATGAAAATGATTTTATCCCTTAAAGATGTGCATTAAGCATTATGTTTGCTCACCACTAAGACAGACGTTCATCAAAATTCAAGAAATAACAACAAACATCAACCTCGCCATCAGTTTCATCACCAGGCGTGAATGAATACACTAGTTAACGCTGGTTAACAAGCTGAGAATCAGATGTGTGGGCCGACCTGTTGTCATAATCTGTCAAAACGTGTCATGTCTTGTCATGTCACAGCTTGACATGAGCTGAATGATAGGCCACATCAAGGGAAGAGTTACTGCGTTTAGCAAAGCTCCAGTCTGCCCTGAAATAACCACACCTGTAGACGTGCCACAGCAACCCACCTACATTCAGCTGCCAAACTCTGAGGTAGTTGCAGTTTCATATTCAGTAAGAAGATTCCATGCAGACCGTTGTTTATGTTTGAGTAGCCTTTGAGGCCTTTTGAGCCCTTGAGAAATATAAATGGTAATTATAAGAAACTTAAAACCTCATCTTAAGAGTTACATTCATTTAATGATTCTTGTAGTACTTAAAGTAGTTGTATCATTTTATTATTCTTTTAGAATAAAATAAAATGTTTTATATATATATATATATATATATATATATATATATATATATATATATATATATATATATATATATATATATATATATATATATATATATATATATAGATATATAGATCTCAAATATTAGTGCTGTCAATCGATTAAAAAAATTAATCAATTAATTAGTCTCGATGAAAATTATTTATTTTTCCTATTTTAAACATTAATTATAGCCATTCAACATTACAGTGTAATTAAAAGCTATACATTTTAACATTTATTAGGCTTAAAAAATATAACAACTTTTAATTTAAGTGAACTTAAAACAATTCTCACATAAACCCATAATAAATATCATATTTACCTGTGCCCTATACAGAAATTGAATGAAGTTATCAAACTACAAAAAGCTACAAAAGTCAAGAGCAGTGAGGGATTTTCTCTGTTACCGTGGTTCTTTGATTAACATTAATGACAGACAGCATTAATAAGAGCATATTTAAGATCAGCCGCTTCCGAACATGACGCGGATCTCACACGCGTCTCATTTTCTCACAACACTTTACGTTCATTTAACACTTTATTTAACTCATTTGAGACTGCTCTTATGAGGATAATCGACAAAACGGACATTTTTGGCATAATTGTGTGTGTTATTGTTTGTTCAAGCACGAAAGAGAACTTGGTTCTGGTGCGCTGTCTGTGCGCACGATACTGGCGCATGTCTTTCTGAGCGTCATGTATGTTAAATAGACAGGACATTCACAGACAGCACGTTCTCTTTTGTTTTGTCGCGCTTGAATGAATTAAATTCATTTGCATGAATAAGAGCGTGATCAGATAATGTAATGCTAGCCAAAGGATGACAGAAAAAACGGATGCTGCGGTAATTGTTTTAAATATTTAAATGCGTTAAACAGAATTTTTTTTTTTTGCATGCGTTAATCAGACTGGTCACGTTGTATATTTGTCCTTTTCAAGAATAATTGCAATTGAATGCTATGAAAATAATTTGGTTCCAATGTTTTGGTTACCAAAATGATAAAATAAAATGAAATGATAAATAGTAAAATAGTAAAATAATGACTACTTTCAAATAGGTTTCCTGGACACACCCCTCCCTCATCTGCATTAGTTTGTTAAACAGATAGCCCCGCCCCCAAACTCTCACCATTGGTTGAGTCTGTGCTGGGATCAAGTGTGCCGCACAAGTCCTGAAAAGTGAAGCCAAAATGTTTTGATCGCTCCCAGGTGGCTGGATCCATTATAGCTCATAAACCCCACCCTCTCCATGTAATCAAATGGACATGAGACAAACTAAACAATCAAATTACACTTAAACATGGTTTAAGTGTAAAAAGATGGTTTCATGGTTTCACTTCACACTCACTACTGCGCAGTCTCGGGTCCCAAATCAGCTCAAGATGTCAGCGCCATATTGGAACATTGGCGGCTTTTCTACAATAGAAGAGAGTGAAGGTGCGTGAAGGTGCGTTTTTTTTTTTTACAGTCTATGGTTGGGATGCTCAAACAGCAGAGCAATGTTTTGATTGTGCCTCTGTGTTTCAGTGGAATCTCCTCAGGGGTGCCTTGCTTATAGTTGATTCTACACATTAAACACATTAGGAGAACATGTTTAACATCAGAAAATGACACACTTCACCGTTAAAATGATAATACTGGCTTTTGATCTCCAGCTCTACCCCCAAAAGAGCCATCAGGAAGACAAGCAAGATGTCTTCCTGTCCAGAGAGAGAAAAAAAGTGGTTGGAGAGAGAGAGTTAGAGAAAGAAAGAAAGAAAGAAAGAAAGAGTGGCTGTGGCTGACGAGCAAAATGCAGAGAGAGGGAGGCATAAATCCTGTGTCCTATATAAAAAGAAATACTATCCATGTCAAGGAAAGGTGGGATGCCCTAAAATGAATGATAACAGACTCATTAAAAATAACGGCCGCCTAAATGATAAATGACCTGCCTCCCGAGAAGAGCAGCGCAAGGCGGCCTCTACAAATTAAGACCGCAGTGCTGTTAAAGGTGTTATTTTCCCAGTACTTCCAGCACCAAAATATCAAGCAGCCACACCATTATTTGCTCTTTATTACTGCCCAGTGACGGGACCTTTGGAGATTTAAGGCGAGTCTGTACATTATCAGCCTCTGTTATTTTGTTAATTATCTTGATTCGTGATTTATGACACGGTACGGCTTAATTAAAAAGTGAAATTGCATCAAATTGTATGGGTTTTATAGGCGATGGGGCTGGAACAAGCATTTGCAAGTGATGCATTTATGTAAAGGAGTATTCAGTGCATTGTAGGAGGGAATCATCAGTGATTGTAGTTGACTACACTCTTAGAAAAAAATGCTATATATATATATATATATATATATGTATATATACATATACACTCAATTTTAAAGAACCCTATAGGAGAAATGTCTTAAATGATTCCATAGTACTTTCTTGTTTAACAGGTTATTTAAAAAAAATTCTTGTGATAAAGTATGTTTATGGGCTTCTTAATTAATGACATAAAACTAAATCCATAAAATTATCCCATGATGGGAACCCCTAAAAGATTCTATAAAGTGCATGACAGAACCCTTTAAGGTTCTATATAGAACTTTTCTGCTAAGATTATATATGAAGTAGGTGAAAAGTGAAAAGCTTGTGTAAAGAAGATGCTTAAACCCATACAGCACATTCCACAGTTAGTTTATCCCCCAAATAATTAATTCATTCATCTTTATGTTGTTTAAATCCCTAAATTTTCTCTTCTATCGTTGAGCACAAAAGAAGATATATTGAGGATCATAAAAGGCACGAATCCAATGTCACATCCTGTCTACTGAGATCCCACAATCCTCTGTGTTCTATTCCGTGACAGTTGAGCTAAAATATAAAAATGGCGTCTGAAACTTGCATTTTGTAGTCAGTTTGTGTACATTTTTTCACCTTTTTAGCAAGAAAATAATATTGTAGTAATTAAATATTTGTTTAGTTTTCACCAAAGCTCTTTCTATTTTGTTGTAGATCATTAAACCTGGCATAACTTTAATTTTGGATGCACTGTTCCATTTAAAGGCCCACTGAAGTGCCTTGAAACCAAGCGGCAACCTTCCGGTCTCTCTCTTGAAGCCAACATGGAAGTGACTTAAACTGCAATTCATCGACTGGCCGCTAGAGACAGGCTCCAAAAGAGAGTCAAATCTGTATCTCCCCCATGTTAAAATGTCCAAATTTACAGCAGAAAAAAATGTTTACAGCCTGGTACAAAAAGTGGTTTTGGTCTATATAACTAATTTTGACCTTCATGACAACTGTGAGGGGGTGAATTTTTTTTATAACTGACGCGCTGCCAAGATGGCGATGGCCAGCTTTAGGTTTCAAAAATGCTCTTCAGAACCTACGGGTGACATCACGGACACTATGCCCATATTTTTTTAAGTCTTTGTGACAGTTGAGCTAAAATATAAAAATGGCGTCTAAAACTTGAGGTTTGTGGTCAGTTTGTGTGTGTTTTTTTCACCTTTGATGTCATTTCTAGCAAGAAATTAATATTGTAGTAATTAAATATTTGTTTAGTTTTCACCAAAGCTCTTGTGTTGTAGATCATTAAAGGTTCAGTGTGTAGTATTTATGAGGATCTATTGACAGAAATGCAATATAATATACATAACTATGTTATCAGTGGTGTTTAAAGACCTTACATAATGAACCATTATGTTTTTATTAATTTGGATGAGCCATTTTTATCTTCATACACCGCTGGTCCCCTCACAGTGAAATCGGCATTTTGCGCCGCCATGTTTCTACAGTAGCCCTAAACGGACAAACTGCTCTACTGAGCGCTAGTCATTCTCTGCTGTCTCAGACGACGACATCTTTGTCCTGTGTCGGCCCCTGTAGCTTCTCTATGTGCTTCGAAAGGGAGGGGTGAGCGGTGTGTGATTGCAACTCACAACATCACCGCTAGCTGAAATTCACACACTGCACCTTTAAATCTGACAGAATTTTAATTTTGGTTGCACTGTTCCTTTAAAGACCCACTGAAATGTCTTGAAGTGCTCAGCATTATTCATTATGTTGACGTAATTTCCACTGAAACAGGAAGACAGGGCAGGACATATCGGACAGCTCCTCCCCTTTTTAAAATATCATTTAGTTTATATCACAGCTCGGCCAGAGCTGTTGAGCTCGGTTGAGCTCACATCGTCCCGGTGTAAACGGGCCTTATCATGAAACCAGACTTCATTCGCCCCAATGGAAAGCATATTTACACTGTCTGAATCCTTCTCTATCCCCTATATAGTGCACTATGTGCCATTCACCATGTAGAAAATAGTAAATGTGTGAACAAGCGACCATTTTAGCCATAGCTTCAGCATATTTATTTATAATGTACGGGGTGGGACGCTTCAGATTCTAGAGAGCATTTGATTGGACAGAAAATCTGATGAGAAACTGAAGTGCAGAGTGATGTCATCAAAATCATTGATCCGTATTGGCGGAAGTGAGAGACTAAGTTTTGAATGCTTATATGTTCTAAATATAAATGTTGTCATTGTTTTGGAGCTTATAGATAACAGTAAGGCTAACTTCCATTTTGATTTCATGGCGGCTTTAAAAACACAAAAAAAGGTTTTTATGGTTTGCTGGTCAACCTCATCAGACTAATCTGATTGGCTGGTTTTAAATGGGTTTGTATAGTACAAACTCCAACTATTGGAATTACGTAGGTACTGCATATATAGAAGTTCATCCACCTAGGAAAGTAGTCCCTCCTAAAAAAGGGCATACAAATAACACATTTTTACTAAACAAAATTTCATAAAACATCTGGTACCCCCTGGCATCTGCTTCCATTGTAAGTGTCTTACTTAACTTGTTTTTTATCCGTTTTTTATAAACTAAGGAGAGTCGAAATGATTTGCTTTTGTAATCGACAAAATATCTGGGATAGTGTAGAGCTTAAGTTATTTTAACATAAAATTATCCTTTATAAATCTGCTGGTTTTTCAAGATTCCTGTCTGTCCGTTTCTAGAACACTACAGCCGTAAACACGTCCCCAAAAATCTCATAATTCATTAGTGATGATTTGATCACTCATGTAAGTAATTAAGTTAATACTTGATGATGACTGCGACACACCCACAGTCAGAAGAGCATCTCGAATCCACCCGTTCACATCAAATTGGTGTTTCATAAAAGAAAAATTAGTCACAGTGTCTGTTTCTCACTTAACTGCTTTTTAAATTAGCAAAATTACAAATAATTTACCTTTGATTTCATGTCACGTCAGTCTAAAGTTCTAAAATAATTTTGTTAATCATTGTTTTGTTATTGTTTTCCAGTACAAAATATGCATTAAAATAGATAGCAAAATTTGATTTAAATACAAATTATATTCCACGAGAAAGTATTTTGTAAAATAGAATGATTTTCTTAAAAAAAAAAAAAAAAAAAAATTATTACATTATATAAAACAATAGATAATATATATGTTTGGCCAATAAG
Source organism: Rhinogobio ventralis (assembly GCA_039654625.1). Lineage (NCBI taxonomy): Eukaryota > Metazoa > Chordata > Actinopteri > Cypriniformes > Gobionidae > Rhinogobio > Rhinogobio ventralis. The sequence goes on from CM077203.1 coordinate 7,716,162, forward strand.
TAAAAGTTTATTTGCCTGTGAAGTTTGAAAAAAATAAAAATAAGTGTATTCATATTTTATGTATTCATCTTGAATTTATTTGTTTAAATTACTTTAAGATAATTTTTAATGGAGACTAAGACAACAAAAATATTGATAATGAAAATGATTTCTTGTGGTAAAACATGTAGTGCCTTTCTAACATGTTACGCAGATGGTGCCATTATTCTGTGATTCACTGTGTACCTGCCGAATGTCTCGCCTTTTTGTGCAGCAAAACATCAGTTGTCTGCCATTCTCACTCCATGGAACTGTATTTCAGACCGGAGTCCTGGACTGATAGATGTCAAACCCACAGGAGGAGACATGAGAGATACTGTATGTCAGAAATAGCAGTGCCTCTTTCTTTATTCTGTAGTCGGTGGCATTCCTTTGCCGTGAGAACATCGTCTGGCACAGACAGTCCAGTGTTGTCAAAGCATTCAAAGACCTGTGAAGACAAGAGTTATGAAGCAGGAGAGTGTGCAACGCATTTAGTTCTCCGATTTAGACGCTATTGTTCTCCCTTAAGCTGTTAGACAAACCGTAACAATGAGACACATCTTAGTGATTTTGAAAATAATAAAGCATAAGGTTTTACTTATTCCCATTAAATTGAAACAGGTGTTACAAGGCCATTTTAGCCTTGAGATTCACGTTAAGTTGATTTTGTAATATGCAGTAAAGTGGTGCTTTAGCAGTAGCGGTGTAAATACTTTAATGATGCTTTTCTGTGAAGGAATAATGTCTGATGATCTCATAAGAAGTGCTTCAGTGAGAAAAGAAAATAATACAGGGTTGAAGCGAAATGCGGGTGAGTCGCTGGTGACAAATTTAATTTTAGGGTCAACTATTCCTTTAACTGTCAGAAACGGCTGACGTCATTAGAAAAGTTTGTTAGTCGCATACCACTGATAATCTGTTAGTCTACATAAATAACAGTTTCTTAAGATGGAAACGCTCTGTTCTGTCTGTGCTTAGTCATACATAGTCAAAGCCTTTAGTGATTCTTGAGAGTATGGGATGAACAGCCCACAATATATATATATTTATATATTATATACCTTATGTATTCTAAATGGAAAAAAGATATAGAATATAATTTAGGGTCAATTATAATGTACTAATAGTATTTTAAAACAGAATTAAACTAAACTGTACCTCCATGCATCTCCATGCAGCATATATTCTCTGGCGCTGTAGGCATTATTGTCCGAGTCCGGTTCGAACTGATCGGCATCAGTTTCTGATATGTTCTGTTGTACGAGCTGTTGAAGCTCCGCCCTCTTTTTGAAAGAACAGGCAGGGAGCACCAGCTGTACCATGGAGGTACAGTTTAGTTTAATTCTGTTTTAATTTACTATTAGTACAAGCATGTTGTAGCGGACCCTGTCCGAATGATGGCCAAAACTTTACTGATGAATTTTATGAAGATTATTGTTTATCACATGAAAGATGAAGCGTCTGTTTTCAGTCCAGAAAATCACTATAAGAGCTGAATACACAGAAGTGCGCATTAAAGTCTTATCCATAAACGCTCTCAATCTCCCTTGCATTATCATCAACATGCACCGCAAATGACACAAAACACTCGTTACAACTAATAGTAAACAAATATATACAGACCGTATGCCTTTTCATGGGGTGCTTAATAAACTGGTAAACTTTATATCCATAAAACAACTGAGATAAACTGTAATAAAGTGCGCGCTCTCCCTTTCATTACTGCTGTGACCAGTGTCGCTCCGGAGACTATAAGCTGGATCACGAATATTTGGCACTGATCCATCCTTGAGCTTTAACTTTTTAGCAAAACATGCCTTGAATTGTCCCTCGTTCAAGCAATGCATCTGCATAAGGGGCGCTAATATTATAATAAGATCCCCTTCCTACGTCAGAAAGGGAGAGAAATCTGAGCGGCTCGTTTTCTCACATGCTTGCAAAAAAAGGCTTACCAAAAGAAAGTTACTGGGTTGTCCTTTTTCACGTTTTCTGGGTTGGTAGATGCACCGGGGACCCGATTATAGCACTTAAACACGGGAAAAGTCAGATTTTCATGATATGTCCCCTTTAATAATACAAAATTAAAAACTAAATACCATGGCATCATTTTGGGTTTGAAACCTTTCATATAAACAAATTTGCTAAATATCAGTAGTTTTAAAGCTGTTGAGATAATTAAAAAACTTTTGTCCAGCAATTTGTATGTTCTCAAACGTCAGGGTGGCACAACTGCAAACATGGCTCTTTTATTATGAATCGACAGTAAACATGATAATGCATCATTCAGAGGAGCTCAACTGATCCTTGTGCAGAGTGAAAACGTTTGTAGATCTCTCTCAAATACTCCTAAAAACTGCTTATTTCAAGTATGGGTAGGTTGGTACATTTTCCATGTCAGGTGGTACAACTACAGTATATATACACATATTTGGTTGTACCGCCTGAAATAAAAACTGAATTCACAAAAGTGAATGACCTGAAATGTTATTTAACAACTGAAGCTTGTTTAAACACATTGTTCATGACTCAAAATATGCATTACATCAGTTTTGAAATTATTTATTTGTCAATGTTAAAAGTACTTAATTAACATTCTTTATGCAAAACACACCACATATACTGAAAATGTAAAGAAAACCAAGAATATATCGACTTCTAACATATATTCAATGTTTTACTCATCTAACCCAGTAATGTCATTGAATTATCTCCTTTGGGGTCTTTTCTCAGCAAATATTGATATAAATGCAATAAATTTGATTAATGAATCACAATATTTCTTTTTCCATCGGTTGATAACCCTAAAACTTTTTATCTTTTCAGGTTTGCAGTCAGATTTGTCCCATTGCTCAAGAATCGCTGCTTTAGGTCTACTTTTAAAGCCTTCCAAGTTAACAAATCCCAGAGAAGCAGAAACTGAGCTGAAGCATGAGAGGTCTGGTGTGTCCTTCAAACCTTAGTTTGCTGTCCCTGCCTGCAGAAACGAGTGGAATCGCCCAAACTAGGTCAGTCCTCACTCTCCTGGGTCAAACACGCCTTCCTATCTGCGCAATATGCGCTCGACATGAGAACGTCAGTTGTGACAGCGTTCTGCTGGTTGAGACGGGAGGTGTGGTGGTCTAGAGCTTTGAGGTCCGGTGGGTCAGGGTTCGAGATCAGAACGCCTCTGCTGTTGGACATCAGAGGGATAAGAAGGCTGGTTTTGCAACCTGTCATAGCCACGGGCAAGTAAGAACAGCTGAAAGTCTTTGCTTGGGATTCTGGGATTGATATACATGGAGGAAGTCGCACTTGCGAAATATTCTCAAAGATGTTGAGCACGCAGTGCAGCCCCTGCAAATTTCCCAGAATAAAGCTGTCATCAAATCCTTGTCACCGCTGTCACATGACCAAAGTCTGCAGATGCTTAGTCAGTTAATTGGCTGGTAAATTAATTTTCTATGCATGCCATATGTTTAAAGATGTCATTTAAAGGAAACAAATCATGGAAAACAAGTGTTGATACTGATTTCACATGCAAATAGTTAGCAAATCATAACTGAGGTCTTTTAAAGTCTTAAAGGTACAATAGCAAAAAAACAAACAAAAAAAAAAAACAGCCTGTTTGACTCACTTAACTGTTGCGCCATTATGCAAGAATTTCTATGGAAAGAAAATATGTACTTTCATTTGCATTCATTTTAAATTATGGCTATATTATAATTTATGATTTTTGCTTTGTGACAAAAAAATATCATGACGAGCAGTTGTCATAGTTTTGCACTCTGACATTTAGCACACATATTATAATTAATACATATAGGGCCAGGTTTACCAACAGCTTGTGCCAGCGCAAACCCTCTTTTTGCGTTTAAAAAACTGCTGTCAGGATTTACTAAAGACACGCAGTGATAAATTAGCGCTGAAAAGGCATAGACGGTTATTTTTGCGCCTGTCCTTATTGCATATGCATTTGAAGGAGTTTCCCTTTCAGACGCAGAATTTATGGGAGGAGAGTATTTAAATTTTGTGCCATTATTTACCGCCCAAAAAAGCACGTCTTAAACCAGACGCTTATTTGTGCTGCTCTTGGTAGATTGTGCTGGTCATTATGGAAATGATCCGGCTCTGTCTGCGTGTTTCAATTTGAGCGTTGTCAGTAAATCACCCACAGAACTTTCCACTTCCATTTGCGCATTTTTACGTTTTATTGTACTTTTGAATTTAATTTGTCATTTTATTAATCGCCTTTATGTAATATGTATATATATTAAAAAAACATTTAAAACGTTTTTTTAACTGCTAAATATAAATCAAAAGGGAAATAAATAAATAAATGTGTGTGTGTGTGTGTGTGTGTGTGTATATATACACTCACCTAAAGGATTATTAGGAACACCACACTAATACTGTGTTTGACCCCCTTTCGCCTTCAGAACTGCCTTAATTCTACGTGGCATTGATTCAACAAGGTGCTGAAAGCATTCTTTAGAAATGTTGGCCCATATTGATAGGATAGCATCTTGCAGTTGATGGAGATTTGTGGGATGCACATCCAGGGCACGAAGCTCCCGTTCCACCACATCCCAAAGATGCTCTATTGGGTTGAGAACTGGTGACTGTGGGGGCCATTTTAGTACAGTGAACTCATTGTCATGTTCAAGAAACCAATTTGAAATGATTCGAGCTTTGTGACATGGTGCATTATCCTGCTGGAAGTAGCCATCAGAGGATGGGTACATGGTGGTCATAAAGGGATGGACATGGTCAGAAACAATGCTCAGGTAGGCCGTGGCATTTAAACCATGCCCAATTGGCACTAAGGGGCCTAAAGTGTGCCAAGAAAACATCCCCCACACCATTACACCACCACCACCAGCCTGCATAGTGGTAACAAGGCATGATGGATCCATGTTCTCATTCTGTTTACGCCAAATTCTGACTCTACCATCTGAATGTCTCAACAGAAATCGAGACTCATCAGACCAGGCAACATTTTTCCAGTCTTCAACTGTCCAATTTTGGTGAGCTTGTGCAAATTGTAGCCTCTTTTTCCTATTTGTAGTGGAGATGAGTGGTACCCGGTGGGGTCTTCTGCTGTTGTAGCCCATCCGCCTCAAGGTTGTGCGTGTTGTGGCTTCACAAATGCTTTGCTGCATACCTCGGTTGTAACGAGTGGTTATTTCAGTCAAAGTTGCTCTTCTATCAGCTTGAATCAGTCGGCCCATTCTCCTCTGACCTCTAGCATCAACAAGGCATTTTCGCCCACAGGACTGCCGCATACTGGATGTTTTTCCCTTTTCACACCATTCTTTGTCAACTCTAGAAATGGTTGTGCGTGAAAATCCCAGTAACTGAGCAGATTGTGAAATACTCAGACCGGCCCGTCTGGCACCAACAACCATGCCACGCTCAAAATTGCTTAATTCACCTTTTTTCCCATTCTGACATTCAGTTTGGAGTTCAGGAGATTGTCTTGACCAGGACCACACCCCTAAATGCATTGAAGCAACTGCCATGTGATTGGTTGATTAGATAATTGCATTAATGAGAAATTGAACAGGTGTTCCTAATAATCCTTTAGGTGAGTGTATGTGTGTGTGTGTAGATATATAGTTTTATGTTATCTTTTGCCTTTTTTTTTTTTTTTTTTTTTTTTTTTTTGAGGTGAAATATGACGCCAATGACACATTTCCTTGTGAGATTCACCCTCACATATAACTACATACTCATTGTCATGAAAAGGTCAGTGTCACTCACAAACTTCTTTTTTGACACCCTTAAATAGTTTGTAAAGTGCCTGTGGTCAGGAAATGTCCGCTTGAGATGAAACAGTAGCCCAGACTTGCATAACAAACCTGCTTCCCTCTCGCTCATCACCATCAGAACACAATGAGCTCCTCTGACATGAGAAGTGGAGCTTTTTTCAGGTTAGACCTAGTTCCCATCAGCAGCACTCTCCACCAGGAATGTTCTGCAAAGACAGCCTCATGGGAAGTGTGAGGTAGTACATTTTGCATAAGTCTGACACACACACACATACACGTGTTTTAAATAAGATACCGTCTGTCATAGAGTTTTCCAGGTGGACGTGCACTCTTTCTGTCCATCCTAAACGTAGCTGATAAGTCACCTTGCATCTCATATAGCAGCCGTTCTTTGTTAGCCGACCACGTCAATGTTAACGCTCACTGTGGCCCGCTGTGGGATCTCATGTGGTATCTTCACTGCATCTGGCCTGCTGAAAACACATTTCTGACAGAATTAATTGAGGAACACTGATCCCTCAGTGGCTTCTCTTTGCAAATCATTGGGTAGATATGCCTCCCAAGTTTGTGTGCTATCAGTTTATGGGGTTCTTACGAGATGCAGTAGCATATGTGAGCAGTCACACAAGCTCCTATAGAGCCACGGGGCACCAATAAAAGCAGCCTATCAGAGACTATCAGCCTTTGTGTCATTCTGATTTACGAGTATGCTTTGTGGCAAAAGGGGCTTCTTGTTTTGCTGACGGGTGGATTTCATATGGTGGTCTTGTTTTTTGTTGCAAGATTGTTAGTCTTGCTGAGATGCTATGGCCATTTCATGTGATCAGTAAGTTATTAAAGTCTACAAAATCTTAAGATAACCTGAAGAAAAAAATTTTCATCAATGTATATTAAAGGTACACTATGTAACTTTTGGCCCTCTAGCAGTTAATACTGCATACATTCACTAATAATTGTGTGGATTCCTCCTAATTCACAAAATTTACGTACATGGATACATGGATTACATGAATTTGGAGTATTCTAAATGAGCGACCGCATGCACACGGTTAGTAATTCTGTATTAACACCTTTAATACAGACCCAGACTGCAGACCTCTGATTAGCCAGCTGTACATAACACAAATCTGCATCTTTATGCAGAAACTCGCAGCTTGAGCTGTGATTCACGTACCCTTTCTTACTCTTTTACTGTATATACAGTAAATGTGTGACTGTCTATAGGCTAATGATGAAATGTATGTAAGATGAAAATTCATCAAAGCAAGTTTTGTAGGACCACTCAGCGTATGTTTTTTTTTTTTTTTTTGCATATTGTGGTTTGTGAAAACCTTCTTTTTCACTCACAAATCCATGCGTATGCACAGTTAGTGAATGAGACTGGTTTGGTTGTGGTTGGCTCTGCGTGACACTAAATATGAATATGGTTATCACACTGCTCATAAAACATTCACTACTTAGGCTTAAGAGATAAAACCACTTTAAATGGAAAGGATCTCAAGCTGACTAGCTGAAGACGTTATTGTAGCTATACCGATTAATAGACACGGTAGTTAAAATAAATGTATTTTAACACACAATGCTAAAACAACCATAATGAAATTTCCCTTCACAATAGATAATTTTTTACAATAAGCTACATATGGCAATTTATCTGTTCAATAAAATATCTTACTAACCTGTTAAGTTATAAAAACACCATCCCCACGTCACTTTTTCAACATTTCAAATCCCTCAGTTCTCACCATCTCCGAAAAGCCGAGCCAATGTTGATTCCTGTTTTATTACGAGCTCTGTCTCGTTCTCTTTTTGCCAGCAGGCTCTCTTCTGTTCAGCCGTTGTTTAAAATGGCTGATTCTCCAGAGGATGGAGATTTAGCTGCTCCATGTCAACCTTTCTCACTTGTTGTGACAACTAACCCACGCCACTCCCATACCATACACACAGCAAAGCAGCCGGAGCAACTTTTAATTATTTACGGATATGACAAGACACGCAGAGGCGAGTGATGTATGTACGCAATTTCCCTTGAAAACCATCCCGTCAGGCCTAAAATATAAACCACCTAAAACACTTATAATAGGCTTACCATAGTGAATCAGGGTAAGACACAAACACGTTTTGGAAGAAGAATTGATGATGTATTGACTCCTTATTTAAATTTTGTTAATTTTGAACAAAAACGTTAGTGTACCTTTTAAAAAAAACATGTAATGGCTTTCTGCCAGCAAGCAATTTTACGCTTAAAAGACGTCTAATAGCCATCCAAACACTGCCCTGACGTCTAAGCTAAAACAAGGCAAAGTCAGTGAAAATTTAATAGACATCTAACCATAGCCCAAGAATACACTAGTCATCTAGAACATGAACATGTCAAAGAAATTAAATGAAACGCCTTGTAATCACTGTTGACTTTGCTTAAATTATGGAATATCATACATCTCTCAAGTTATTTTGGCAAAAATGACATGTAACCAAATTCAAGGTTATTTTGGCTAGAAATGGGTTACTCATAACTGGACTATATCGGATCTATATTTAAATGAGACGGTGAAATTACGGCGGTATTACATAACTAATACAGCGTTTAAAGTAATTTCTTACTATCATATTTGCAAGATAATTGCACATAAACGCCACCACAATGTCATAATTTAAAATGGGAAACTGTCATAATTTCCAGTGTATTTTCTGACATAGAAAAACAGGATACTAGTGGTGAAGAAATTGCACTTTTCCCCTTTAAATATTGTAGTGGGAGCTAAGTAAGTTTTAATTGTGTGCTGACTACAATTTTATTTGCATTTTGTGTATTGTATATGAAAAATAGTGAAAACTTGCCAAAAAAACAGTTCTCACATTCTCACTGGTAGCAGAAGAATGCTTAAATACATTAGGTATGTTTATGCTTATTTTCATCAGTCGAACTGAATCCGATCGGATTTCCGATTCTAAAAGTGCTGTTTATATAAACCCTAAACTTTGCAATTAGATACATCTATTCATTTACATGTGCATTACATGTATTCTGAACAAAACATGCTCACTCTGTGTTTTTGCCTTGGTGACATACAGTATCTAAAAAGAAAGCTGACATAATATTTTTTGCAAATATTTAGTAAATAATCAGTCTCATCCACTGACCAATTCATAAGACATGACATTCTAAATAAACATACACACATTAGTAAGACATAAAATGTATATATTCATCATATGTGCATGGTATTTTTGAATCCAATTGAGAAAATAGTCAGTTTCAAGCTTTTATATGCCTAATTTTTTCCTATTCAATCAGATCGATGAGGTGTTTACATGAAGGCTTTTCAATCTGATTGAGCCATCAATCTGATCACTAACAGATTATTTGTCTGCATGTAAACATTGATAAAGCACCAAATGCACTTTGCTTTTAAATTTGTTGTACTATAATGTCAAATCTTCCTTTTTTTGTCAGAATGTGAAAAAGAAAGAAATACCAAATTGTCCAATGCATCCATTGACTTGCACGCACATTGCTTCATATTTACAATTTCTGAAAAACTGGAAGCATTAAAATAATATCAATGGCTACTTTTTACAATCCAATCAAATCTCAATGGTCCCGTCCTGTATTATATTACAGCATATTACAAAATGCCATTTGACATTCTGTTAAAAAGGACAGATAGCTATTTTATTGATTGTACTTAATACTGAACTAAATTCTACAGTAGCCTTTGCATTCGATTCCTAAAATACAAACAGCACTTCATTGTATTGTTCCCATTAAATTTTATTAGCAAGGCTAGGCTTATGTATTTACCTTGTTAATTTATAGTGCACACCTGGATATGACATAAATATGGTAAATTGGTAAAACTTATTACCCTGAATGTGCGTTTTCAGCATCTCAGGTACACGAAACATCATCAAGCTTCACGTCCTCCCTAAATTGCCATTCTAGCACAACCGTTAGATATTCTGCGAAATGGAGGTATACAAAACGAATGCAAAGGAATATATAATTGAGGTTTTATAGGCTTAATTTCAGGACTTGTACTGCTTGATTATATGTATCCGAGCTCTGATACGACTTCATTGAAATTTACAACAAGTAATCTTCTACCATATGGACTCACCAAATGGAGATCACAGACTGGCAAAAGCAATCAGCTTTTTAATTAACAGAATTAACAGTGCGATGTTAAACTATAATGACAGCAATAAAAACACTTGATGGAACAATGGCAGCCGACAGAAGCTCATTCATAACTGTTATTTTCATTTCAGGGGGAGAGTGACAATGGATCCGAGCAGACGCTTTGCCCGCAACACTCACCCGTGAGCCGCAAGCTCATATTGACATTGTACATGAGAGCTGTAAAACTAGGATCAAGGAACACTGGGTTGTTCAAGCTGGTGCTGTTTGGCTTTGGCGCTTCTTTGCTGTAATCCTTCTGAATGTACAAACACGCCTTTTGAAGCGCTTCTCCGCTGGTGCTGTGACTGATTACTGCTCACAGATTATTAGAAATGTTCAATTTCGTTTCTTAAAGATGTTAAGAATACAGAGAATTAATATTTGGGACCAAAGACATAATTACTCAGACTACTTGAGATAAGTTATTTATGAGGAAATGAGGGAATGATTGAGTTTATTTTAATGGTAATTTAATAATCAAATTTATTTTAAATCATATCAGTTATTTGCACAGAGCGTTTCACAGTACATATTGTTTCAAAGCAGCTGTACAGAAAACAATCCCTTAAAATGTACAGAGTTCAAGATCTTTTTTCCATCCATCCATCCATCCATCCATCCATCCATCCATCCATCCATCCATCCATCCATCCATCCATCCATCCATCCATCCATCCATCCATCCATCCATCCATCCATCCATCCATCCATCCATCCATCCATCCATCCATCCATCCATCCATCCATCCATCCATCCATCCATACTGAAGTAGTTTCAAGATATAAAAAAGCTTTATTGTCTAGTTAATTTCCCTGTGTTAAGCATTTGTTTTTGAGTTTTATATAAAATGTTCTATTGAACAGAGAAAACTCCTGTTTTTACTTCTGGTCATAGGGATTGGGGTATCTCCCCATTATAAGGCTTCTGTGTTGGTTTTATTCTGCTGCACAGGTTTGAAAAGCATCAGCACAGCTCATAGATCAAGGTCACATGATTCTTCTTAACAGCGTTAGTGTCATTGATCAATTAAGACGACACATTCTGATTGGTTGTGAGTAGTCATTTGAAGCTGACAGCGGTACATTGACCCTACAGCACATTATAGTCTTTTTCTCAACTCGCTTTCACATACACACACACACCCTTGTACGCACACAAAGGGTGATAAACTATGGTCGCTGACCGCCACAGTGCACAAAAAAGTCAAATTATGAGAAATAATGAAAAGGCATCAATATGAATTCAGCAGAGACTCGTTTCATTCTGTTTTAGACAGCGCTTTTCAGCCTGTAATTTTCTGTAAATGTTAACATGGTCAGACCTACCTATTGATTCTATTATTTTTGACCTTGCATTAGTGTCGGCTAATCTCGCATGCCATAAAATTTCATTTTGTTGTGAGAAATACTCGCAGGCCCTCAGGGTGAGTTAGACACAGGCTGCGGCACCCTTGGGATTCATAAGTGCACACGCGGGTAAACAAACCATACAGCTAATGCTTCTTAGACGACTGAGCAGCACTGCAGGTTACATTTCTTCCTAAACCCTTTTTTTCATCTTTTCAAAGGGACTTGATGTGTGGTGTGGTTGCAAAGTCTCGTTCAAAGATAAATGCAAGCTTCCTCCAAATAGATATTGTTTTCCCTCCCTTTCTTCAGTGCAAAAGGTGACGAGAGCAGTTATTAAAGCGAACCTGATGCAATGCACATCTGCAGCGTGTGGTTTAGTAACCCTCTCGCTCTGAGGTCACGCGCACGAGGTCGCCACATTTTGCCTATTCCTTTCAAAGGGTAAATAAAGTTTTGTTGTGTGCATGTTGGAAACAGCTTACATTGCAAGAGTCACACTGAAAGGCCATGTGTATGTTCAGAATATAATAAAAAAGCAGGGGCTTATACCTTTTATGTGGCCTGCATTTATCTTTATAAGACGTTTTGGCTAATAAAATTTTGTAGAGTTTACAGTATACAGTAAACACAGAGTAAGACAGTAAAAGTTTTGTTAGGGCTACATTTTGAGACGATACTCTCTTATTTTCCAGTATTTGATTCTAATTCTAACAATGACAGCTATATTTTACCTTAAGCTCAAACAGTGGTATTTTTTTTAATTTACTGCAACTCGGGTATTTCTATAAAAATGACAAGTAGTGTTTCTTTTTCATGCATTTTTTTAATTTCAAATGTACAAGTGACATTATGTAAAATCTTTTAAACATAATATTGAATAAAGTGAGTTATTCTACAAAATGAAAGGTTTTAAGTAAAACATTTACATTTTTTCTAAAAACTACTTTTTTCAATTAAAGTTTTACTTTTATTTAACATTTAAATAAAAAACATTAAAATGTTCAATGGTCTCAACTTTAAGACACAACAGGTTAATGATAACCAATGGCTATTTTTTTGGCCAAAAACATATCATTCTGAGTAGAAAATAAATTATATGTTGCAATACAAGATACCAAACTTGACAAAAACATCAATAAAAGCAACAATGCAAACTGTGACATAATTATTCATACCCTAGTGCATGCTGGGAATACCTGCATTGCAAAAAAATACAAACAATAATACATTTTTTTGGATTTCTACTTTGGAATCAGTATATTACCTCACTATTAGGGATGTGAAGGTGAGGAAATTTTCTCACCGATTAATCGATGTGTGACAACACCGATAAAACCAGTATCACCGGGTGCTTTTCAAAATCGCTCATTTTAAACCAAAAGTAAAATGCGCATGGCCGCTCAGGCATTCATAACGCAGCGGTGCGGAGCAAAGCGAGTGTTTTCAACGAATTCCTATAAAAGTTAAGCTTCCATGGCATGAACTGAAAACGCGCCAGACTGGACACAATGTGTGCACACTGTGCTGCCGTGAATGAATGACAGTGCAGCCGTAAATGTGTGCGCACTGTGCTGTTTAAACAATGTGGCGCTGGACGTGAAAATGATAACTGTGTCGGGCTGAAACTAGCAAAAAACACTTGCCTGGCATCGCATTGCGCCGGGTGTATGATAGGCCCCTAGTCACAACCTAAATTGTGGGTTCATTAGCCTATTGTTCCTAATCAAAAACACAACAACAAAACAGTACAATGACAAACTCATAGGTGCTTTTACATTTAGCTTTGAAGCCAAATCTTCCGCGATCATCTGGTCTGTCAGCTCTTCGCTCTCGTGATGAATGTGATCTGACTCCTGCTGCGTTTGTGCTGCGACTCTCGTTCGGCTCACACTGTATTGAGAAGACGCGTTCAGTTTTTAATTGTAATGTCTGTTCTCTAACTGAACTAAATAATTTTATTACTATAAAAATCTAAACGACGGTGGGGGACGGTGCCGCGGTGGGCAAGTGATGTAACCGCTGTTTCACCTGAACACCGGCAACACCGACTATCGCAGCAAGCCTACTCACTATATACTAACATACTAAAAATATAACAAACAATAAGCTAATATATGCTAAGAGCTTTTATTTTGACATGCTGGATTTGAGTACACATGTAGAATATGTTTAATATTCTTAATGCTTGAACTAACTTATTGGATACAGTCAATACAAAATATCTGCTGCATTTACTTCACCACAGTTTTAATTACTTTCTTAATATATTTAATCTAACAAATTTCAAAGATGGATATTATATTAGTTTTCTCATATCACTATTAAGTGAACATAATTTAAAATAACTTTCCTACTTTGGTTTCAGATGCTGCCATTTCTCGTGCCCAGGGGCTATGTACTCTTGACGAAAAAAAACGTAAGAAATATTCCAGGTATTTATTTATTATCTAATTTCTTGGGAATATTGTTTTAATTTGTAATAAATTTACCTTTGTCACCATCAAATTCCATCACGTTAATGTTGTGTAGCATCACTTTAAATTCAAATCCATTTCTTTAGTGACATCCTCCTACAGGAAGTGACATCATTTTGGAGGGAATCAACAGCACAAACACCTGTAAGTATTAGTAATGTGTTTGTGATGTTTTATTGTGTTAGTTGTTTTGTCTCATTCACCTAAAATATCCCATCCAGTTTGACTGAACTTGAAAATTACAAATAAATATAAGTTTGAAGTGTCAGAACAGAAGCATATTTGACCAGAGCATGTTTATGAAAGAGACATACCATTTTATAGAAATAGCTACTGCCTTAAGCACAAACTTATCACCAGAATATGGGAAAATAATTGTGATCACACGGATTTTTGTATCTGAAATTCCTCCAAAACTAGTAGATGACAGTATATTATATAATCATATTATGTTGTACCATTGTGGGCCAGCCACAATGTGATCATCTTGCATATTAAGCATAAAGCCATATTTACTGGTTTCAAAGAGCTGTGTTGAAGTTTTTAGGACTCTATGAAGCATAGCTTTCAATCTTTGAGACTCAAAAACATGAAATACCAAACAAGCAATACCCACGGCACACATCATTTTTACATGAGCACAACAAAATCATTATTTAAATACTGTTATGTTCTGATCACAGAAAAATTACAGACATCTTTAGTCTAAAAATGCTTAAAAAAGACAGAATATGATGTATATAAAATATGTTTCTTAAGCTGTAAATATATACATTTAATTTTCTCCTTAACCAGGCTGACCTGTTGAACCGGCAGTGATATGAATCGGTCGGTGTAACGTGTGGATTTGAGGGATCAGCTTCTTTGCAGGTCGACCCGGAAGTGGAGCAGAATTTCCAGGTATGAAATCTTATGTCCACAGGTTGTTTTAGTTTTACAGGTTGTCCGTTGTGCTTTGTTTACACTGTGTTCTATTTCCGACTTGATTGTGTGACGTGCTGTAATAAGGAATTCCCACCTCTGTAATAAGGAATTTCTCAGTTGTACTTGAAAGCAGGCCAAGCGACAGCTCTCCTGTGAAATGTTATTTTAGTTTTCAGGGTATAAATCGGGCATAAATCGTATTGGTTGAGTGATGCAGATTTGTTTAATTGCTTTGGCTACTTCCATGTATTTTTTCCCCCAACTTGAATAAGCTACTTGTTGCAATAGTTAATATTTAGTTTCATATAGCCAGAACTTTGACTAGTCATCATAAGTTGTTTTGGTACATACTGCCGCAGATTCTAGTTAAAATCTGACCACTTAGACAGGAAGAGCAGTTTGACTGACAGTTTAAAGTGATCAGTCACATTTCATATTGCTCCTATGTGGCATTTAGGGGCGGGGCTGTGCGAGATATACAGTATTATACCACTCTAGCATGGAAATGATTTTAATAATGGCATGATGGCAAATTTTGGCAAATCTAGTGATTTTATCCTCAAAGCACTCGTATCTTCTTGGTACTTTGTAAGTGCATATTTAGTGTTGGACGTTCTGTTATTTGTGCAATGGAAGTTTACTAAGTCCTACTGTGTTAGAACTACATGAATCATTTTAGTTGTATTGACTGAAATGGGCAGGGGATTTCTAATTCCCAGCATGCTTTGCACAGGACTGGATCAAGAGAGAAAATGTTGAAATTAACTATTTTATGTTTTTTAGAAAGTTGAAATGACTTGTTAATGTTTAATATTAATGTGGTATATGTTTTTTCTACCTAATTAAATTGAACTGAAGTAACAATTCTTAAACATTTAGGGCCCTATTTTAACGATCGGAGCGCATGGTCTGAAGCGCGTGGTGCAGGGGCACTTAGGGCATGTCCGAATCAACTTTTGCTTCTTTAACGGCTGAAAAAACGGTCTGCGCACCAGGCTCATGGTCCAAAAATGCATTTGCTATTTAAACAATGTGGCGCTGGACGTGAACCATCTTCCATCTTCCTTGGTGTGAACAGGCCTTAATACCGAATGGAACACTTTATCCTGTTTTCTGGACAAAGCTTTGGCCGTGGCAATAATCACCTTTAAAACCACCAATAAAACACTTTTTTATGCGCTGCCATTCATTTAAAAATGTCAATATACACTAAATATTTGTATTTCTGATTACTGTCTTTCTGATAGCATTTGAAATGTGGCTTGTGATGAGTAATTTATACATTTATGCTTTATTGAGCAATTACACAGAAGCATTTAGCATGTTCATGTGCGCAATTCCTAGTTTGTAGTTAAGCGGAGACGCGTTTGAGTTACTTTGACATGAGTAATTTTATTGGGACTTAATTCAGTTGAGTGCAGATTATATTTTACTAGAGTAAAAAAATACTTTCCAGTTTTGTGTGCAATATAAATCAAACAGTTATTGAACAGACTGTGGCAGTTCCGTCTGAAGCTAAGACTAATGACTGCCTAGCTAAGGCCTTGTTTACACCTGGTATTAAGATGCGTTTTGGTCGATCGTATCACAAGTAGACGAGGGAGACACATTGCGGTTTACACCTGGTGTTTTAATCCGTCTCTTTTGTCCACTGTCAACCACTTCTGTCCTGATTTCTTCGAGGGGAGGGTCTATGGTCTATTTTTTCAGTTCTTTCGATCTACTGGACAAAACGGAGAGCAGTGTATTTGTTTCTGCTCTGACAGCCGCAAGACCAGCCGAACACTGTGAGCGTGTGTTAGAAATCAGGAATGGTGAGAGAACATTGTGCTTGGTACGGTTTTCATCTTCAAATCAAATTTGGGTCTCCGACAAAGTTTAAATCATTCAAAACATTTAAAACCCTGTTTACACTTGTATTCAGCGTCGTCCACTTGTGATCCGATTGACCAAAACGCATCTTAATACCAGGTGTAAACAAGGCCTAAGTAGTAGCTTACCAGGTGCCAAACAGTTTTACTACCTACACTACTTTTACATCTCACATTTCCAAGTGAAAAAGATTATGTTTGGATCTCAGTCAGACAGGACTGTGTATGTTCTCGTTGGATTTAGTTAATGTTACTTGATTAACTCAGATGCGATGTTACAGCAGCATTGACGCTGAAACACTCATAGCTGACTGAGTGCCAAAGATCTGCTGCATGTGAAACTCTTCAACCGTTCCATCACTGGATTCACGTTTTCTGCATGTCACTTTGCTTAATAATCTCCTAACAATCCTTCAACTTGGCTGCACATTCCGGAATCCTCAAAGCATGAAAACAGCTGGCTACCAACAGCCCGACTGTCAGGGTCTCCTTCGCTGTCCGTGATGGAAATATCAAACCAGTGAGCTGGAAGTGGACATCTCAATCTAAGTCCTGCTCACCATCCACCACCACACACGTCCTCCACATAATTTATGCGCTGTGAGCTTTCACTGGATGCCGCTCAACCTTTTCGTTTTTTAGATTTCTGTTTATATATATATGTATATATGTATGTTTATAAATAGGTTAGTTCCAGTCCTTGATTCTGATTGGTCAATAGCTGTGTTTTATTCACGATAAAACACAGCTATGACCACTTCACCCAATGGTTCTCTGTATCACTGCACAACACCCTTAGCAACCACTCTTAGCAATGTAAACACATACTATATTGCCACCTCTCCAAATGGTGAAAAGAATGGGTTGCTCTCAGGAACTCAGTGAATTCAAGCGTGGTGCCATAATATGTTGCCCCCTGTGCATTCGTGACATTTCCTCACTACTAAATATTCCATGGTCAACTGTTAGTGGTATTATAACAAAGTGGAACCAATTGGGAACTCAGCCACGAAGTGGTACGCCACGTAAAATCACAGAGCGGGGTCGGCGCAAGCTGAGGCGCACAGTGTGCAGAAGTCGCCAACTTTCTGCAGAGTCAATAGCTACAGACCTCTAAACTTTGTGTGGCATTCAGATTAGCTCAAGAACAGTGCGTAGAGAGCTTCATGGAATGGGTTTTCCATGGCCGAGCACCTGCATACAAGCCTTAAAGCAGTGGAGACGTGTTTTCTGGAGTGGCTAATCATACTTCTCTGTCTGGGTTTGGCGGTTGCCAGGTACTTGCCTGACGGCATTGTGCCAAGTGTAAAGTTTGGTGGAGGGGGGATTATGGTGTGGGGTTGTTTTTCAGGGGTTGGGCTTGACCACTTAGTTCCAGTGAAAGGAACTCTTAATGCTTCAGCATACCAAGACATTTTGGACAATTTCATGCTCCCAACTTTGTGAGAACAGTTTGGGGATGGCCCCTTCCTGTTCCAACATGACTGCGCACCAGTGCACAAAGCAAGGTCCATAAAGACATGGATGAGCGAGTTTGGTGTGGAGGAACTTGACTGGCCTGCACAGAGTCCTGGCCTCAACCCGATAGAACACCTTTGGGATGAATTAGAGCGGAGACTGCGAGCCAGGCCTTCTCGTCCAACATCAGTGCCTGACCTCACAAATGTGCTTCTAAAAGAATAGTCAAAAATTCCCATAAACACACTCCTAAACCTTGTGGAAAGCCTTCCCAGAGGAGTTGAAGCTGTAATAGCTGCAAAGGGTGGGCCAACTCCATATTAAACCCTACGGATTAAGAATGGGATGTCATTAAAGTTCATGTGCATGTCAAGGCAGGCGTTCCAAAACTTTTGGCAATATAGTGTATGTTTGTTCTCACTGATATTGTTCATTAAAGCTTGTATTATTGTGTGAGAGAGTTTGAGTGACCGAGTGTATTTCTTGCATTCAGATTTAGCATATTACTTCAGGTCAGTCCTATGTATATGATAAAAAATCTGTTGAATGTCCACTGCGATATCTTGACCTTTTAACAGTAAAGGGGTTTTTCTGTGTCCTGACAGCAACAGTGCTCATTTGTCAGTTGCGTCATGTTCCCGTGTTCAGTTTTAGTCCTTTCAATATAAAATTCTTTGCTATTGAGTGACTCACTCATTAAGACAGTCTTTGCCGCCATCTAATGGCATAATAATGTAAATTCTGTTGCTGTTCACGGTCAGGGGCTATTTTTTTCCGGCGGAAGGAAGGCTTTTAGTGATTTTACTTAATGATATTTGTATTGTATATATTTGTATTGTGTGGTAACCGTTTTATAAAAGCGATATCTGCTCCGCATCGTGCCTAACAATGCCCCTTAGCTGTAATAAATTCACTGTAAACCATGGCTTATTGCTTTACTCTATAATGCCTCAAGGCCCGTTCACACCAAGAATGATAACTATAAAGATAACTATATTAGCATCCACACCAGTGGAAAATATCGTTCTGTTTATTCTAATCACGATCTTGACTGTCACTTTAAATGCTCTGCTATTCTTTAATATTGAGTGATCGTCTGTCGCTTTAAATGCTCAAGCTCGTTAAAGCAGGATGGATTTTGATTGGCTGTCAATCGTTTTTATCGTTTATCAGCTGGAAAACTGCTTCTCTTTTCCCTCGTCGTTATAGCCTAGTTGTGATGTGGACTCTGCTATTCTTTTATATTTAGAACATTTAAAAAAAAATATACCATTATCGTTATAGTTATAGTCCTTGGTGTGAACAGGCCTTTAGTGCTTTACCATAGACGTTTCAGAGCTGGGTGATATGATGATATATAACGATGATACAAGTCATCCTTCGGATTTAGATTTAGATTTAGCTTTATTGTATATGTCAGTGCCACAGTTTTGTTGGATACTCGATTATTTTTCAGTATTGACTGACTGACTGTATATTTTTTGTCATATGTATATTCATATATCAGTTTTGTTGTAAGTGAAAGTAAACAATTCTCAGAAAAGCATCAATGAAGAAATTATTTGGTTGTCAAAGAGAAGTTGAACATTTTCCACATTTGAAAACGTTCCTTACTGTGGTTGAAAATGACTTGTATTTTGAAAATTGTTTGTATGAAAAACTATTTTGATACTGTGTTAGGTCAACACTTGTCTCATTGTCAAAAATCTGCATACTGAAGCAAAACCCAATTGAAAACTGTTGGCAGAAAGACATTTGAAGAAAGGTGACTTGAGACATTGAGGTTCTCCCTATATTTTACTCATAGACCACGTTATTAAATAGATAGCAATAGAAAGAAGCTGTTTGATCCCAGGTGGCCCAACAAATGCACAGGAAGTGTCTTCACACGGTGCTTAGATGCTCTGCATGAGCGACATTAGTACGCTGGCTAAATATTTCAACGTTGTAATGGAAGCATTAAAAATATGACATTTAATTCTCAAAGTGGTCTATTGGAGCATACAAACGCACGGGATAGATTTGCCCCATTGCTTCTAGAACGATTCACCCCATTTCCAGAACAGACCAATCAGTTTAATATGAAACCCCTTGTGCTTATATAAATTGCGTACATCCGAGGGTTGCATGTGCCTGCACCATATTTTCTCATATTGCCAACTGCAGATGAATGAAGAGGAGAAACACAATTGCAAGGGTTTGGTGAAAAGCGTTCTGCGCACCGTGCCGAATGGAATGACTGACATCCATTTAGTTGATTTGCCTCTGGCAATGAAAAAACACTTTTGAAATGAATAGCATCTTTCCAATCCCTTTTAAAATGTCCATATCTCTCGTGTGCAAGATTTCATCTTTATTTAGCTTTTCACATAGAACCACTCGCATTCAGCTTGCATGCAGTAGGCATGGTTTTGAATTAACTGAGGCCTTATTGTCATATATATTCACAGAAGAGCATATGGGGTTTGATGTGCAAAATATTATTTTATGACATTATGATGTTTATGGTTTTATAAGTCGTAGTATACATTTTCTAAACATCTGAAATAGTGCTCATTTTAGTACAAATCTTTATTTATTACTCTGCTCGGTTGAATATGTAATTTTGATTGCTGTTCTAGCTTTATGTCGCTTGCATTTTTCTTCTTGTATATTAGAATATTTTGCAACTCATCAGTTTTATTTATAATATATAATATTTTTTTTTTATAAAATATATATTTATTTTTAATATTAATATTATTATTTTTTTTTATTCAAAAAAATTGGGATCATTTACAACCATTCAGTCATTGGCACAATATAAATGCATTTATTTTTAACCCTGTTTATTTCATTATTCTTGCATAATAGAATAATACCAACTAATCAGTATTTTTATTTTATTTTTTTTATTTTTTTTTTTACATTTGATTAAATTGTATTTTATTCATTTTATTTAATTTATTTTGTTTTAATTTTAATGTAATTACATATTTTATTCATTTTTATTTTAAATACCTGTTTTTTTTTTTCACGTACTTTTTTTTTATTATTGCATAAGAGAATAATACCAACTAATCAGTAATTTATTTTATTTTTTTATTTAATATATTTTTTTATTTTATTTCGATAATTTTTTTAATTTATTTTAAATAAGTGGGATAATTGATAACCATTCAGTCATTGGCACAATGTAAATGCATTTATTTTTAATCCTGTTCATTAAAAAAAAAAATTTATTCTTGCATAATAGAATAATACCTATTTTATTTAATTTTTTTTATTTTTTTATTTTTTTCCAGCACAGTAAGTGGTATAACCATTCAGTCATTAGCACAAAATAAACCTATTTATTTCAGCCCTGTTTATTTCAACGTTGGGTTTATTTTTCAGTAGTGACTGACTGTCTATACATATGGTCAATACAGAATCACTTGACTTGTCGACTTTCAAATAAGAACACTTTCAGAATTATAGGTTCATCTGTAATAATGTGGACTTTTTGTCCAAATACTAAACCTCTTGGTCTCAAGGGCTCCACTTCTCTGGTGAAATTATA
The DNA here is from genome assembly GCA_039654625.1 of Rhinogobio ventralis. Classification (NCBI taxonomy): domain Eukaryota; kingdom Metazoa; phylum Chordata; class Actinopteri; order Cypriniformes; family Gobionidae; genus Rhinogobio; species Rhinogobio ventralis. The sequence goes on from CM077203.1 coordinate 7,737,731, forward strand.
GACGTAGCCTTTATTAAGCAAGCATGACTCTTTTGTAGGAATCTCTAGTTTTATTTTCTCCAGCTCCCATGACTTTTTCCTCTTAATGTCTTCATGCTTGCAGATCCAAATCGAGCGGTAATGGACAGATAGCTCTCATGTTTCTGTGAGGGACTACAAGGTGTCTCCATGGGAGGATGAGTGTGATAAATAAATGAGCACATGAGTTGGTCTCTGACAAGTGAGGGACACAGCGGATCGGGCACATTTTTGATAGTGATCTAATTCAACTGGCAGCCACGGATGTTGATTAAATCAGAATGTCAGACACTTGACAAGACGAGACAAAAACCGACGAAAAGCCTGTTGGAACAGCGGGATGTGCCGCAAGATCGTCATTTCCAAAGCGCGTCTGGGGATTGTACCGAAGCGCTCGATGTTGTCATCATCAACCCCGCGAAAGCCACCCATAGCCCCCTGACCGTCGTTTGCCTACAGATTCGGAGTGTGTGTGCTTTAGTGGCGAAAAAAAAACACAAGTACAGTTGAGAAGTACCCCTGTAATTACAGAGCGAACAAAAGCTTTCTTTGGAAAGGCAGCACAAAGGAGTATCAATGGCACATCACTCGGAAGGCTGGGCGGTAACACTGCAGATGGAGGCCTCATTGAATAGCTCTTTGAAAAGGGTGGATGTCAGAGCAAAATAGCTATCACGCTCCAGTAAGGATGTTTTGCGATGACTTTGTCAGTGTCACTTACACATTAAACTTGTGTTGTCTTTTCTCACATCATGTGTTCGGTGCGAAAACCTTGTGTTTCTCATTTTCAGGTGTCGGTAATCATAGATCATCATTGAAATTATTCAGTACATTCAGATCATCATTGAAATTATTCAGTACATTCAGTCAGTAACACTTTAAAATAAGCTTTCATTTGTCCCCATGAAATCAAAATGGAAGTTTTTTGGCTTTTAGTATGAATATGTTAGCCTTACTGTTATCTATAAGCTAGTGTGCTTCACGTTTTAATGATATATGGGTTCAAAACTTAGTCTCTCACTTCCGCCATGATGGATCAACGATTTTGATGACATCACTCTTCGGCTTCTCATCAGATTTTCTGTCCAATCAAATGCTCTCTAGATTATAAAGCCCCGCCCCCTACATTATAAACAGACACTGAAGCTGCGGTTGAATCAGTCACTTGTTCACACATTTACTATTTTCATGGTGAATGGCACATAGTGCACTAAATATGGGATAGGAAATGATTCAGACAGTGTAAATATGCTTTCCACTGGGGTGAATAAAGTCTGGTTTCACGTTAGTGTCACGTGAACTGCCACAGGAGAGGAGCTGTTTGATATGTCCCGCCCTGTCTTCCTGTTTCAGTGGAAATTTCGTCAACATATTAGAATAATGCTGTGTTTCAAGACACTTTGGGCCTTTAAAGGGGTCATGAACTGCATTGTTTTGTGATGTTTCCTGGGGTGCATCTAAAAAGTTAATATGATTTTTACATTAAAAAATTGTCATAATTTAGAAATAAAAGGTATTACCCTGATTTTAGCACATAAAAATAGCTAAGTATTACATGTGTAACTCTCTCAAACTTTTAGCACATTTTTACTATTACAGCTCTCAAGGTTAACTAATTGTGAAAAGTGTTGATTATAGCATTATATTTAGATTGTGGCATGAAAGGTTGCAGTGATGAGCATTGTAGCCGATCACAGACATGTTGAGCACATGAATGTAGTGATCTCGTCATTGCAACTCAACTTCTGCAGACTAACGAATGCTTTTATCATAACTAACAGTGCAAACACAATGTACATAAGAGATTCTTTGATTATAACAGTAAAGTCCAGAACTCAGTCACTGATAAACTCACGCTGTTTGATTGACAGCTCCAGTGATTGAAGGGAGCGTTCTGTGATTGCTTTCTATATATAATTTAATCACAATTTAAATAACAGATCATTTTTATCCTACTATAACAATGTGAAGTTGACCGTTTAGTCAGTGGTTTGATTTTCTGACAGAGACAAAGAACATCTGAGTGTACATGAATCATTACATATCAGAAATCACTGGTCACTGATCAGGCATTAGAATTAACACGGTTACTTACATGTTATGGCATTACTGTCGAGTCCATATCGTAAAAGTCTGTTTGCAAAGCCTGCACCAAAATGCGACTGATTTACTAAAGAATTCACAGTGAAATGTATCGAATACAAATAAATAATGTTCAACTGAGACATTCACATTGTTGGAAATAAATAAACACATTCATAAGGTAATGTTATTTTTAGTCCAGTGATCCTGAATCGCTCTTCTCTCCTCGTCATCTCACTAACGCGCCAGTGGGCGGGGCCAAAGTTGAAACGATGAAGTAGCGAAGTATCCGTTGATTTGAAGTAGCCGTTGATGAAGTAGCTGCAGAGGCGGCTTTTCACCTATAGATAGGCACATTCCACAACAAGTTCTCTGAGCTTGGTTACAATAAAAGCTGTTTTTGGGCTAACAAGGATGTTTTCAGTTGTGAAACTTACAGGATTTTCTTATAGTATGAAGACCTCTTATATGTCAAAAGGCTCAAGGAAAATTTGATTTCTCAGTTCATGACCCCTTTAACATTAGTTAATTAAATTAGTTAACATGAACTAACAATACAGCATTTATTAATCTAAGTATTCATTTTACCGGGGCAGGAACACTTTACAATAAAATTCCTTAAGTTAACTACATTAGTTAACATGAACGATGAAAAATACTTCTAAACCATTAATTAATCATACTTAATATTAATTTCAACATTTACTAATACATTATTAAAACTAAAAGTTGTATCTGTTAATATTATTTAGTGGACCTGTGCTAACATGAACTAACAATGAACAGTTATATTTTAATTAACTAATGTTAACATAGATTAATAAATACTCTAACAAATGCATTGGTCATAGTATGTTAGTTAATGCAATAAGTAGCGTTAACTAATGGGACCTTATTGCAAAGTGTTACCATTCAGTCTTTCTTTAAAACGCTTCGCTGAATATTTATAAAAGACGACCTTGGCGTTGTGATGCATCTCGAGCAGATTAAAATTTCAAAAACAAAAGTCATGAGAAGTAAAGCATGGACACAAATATGTACAGATGTAGTGATCGAGCTGCTCGTTCGCCATTCACCTCCTTCTCCACATGCCCACACTGAGGTCAGGGTAGCATGTAGCCAGTCGTTGTGCTAATCTTCTTTGTCACTCATAAAATTTACACTACATCTCCCTGTTGGAGGCCTGTCATTTTCCTCCTGCCTTCAGCTGTCACCACACACAAGTAATTACTCTGAGGGTTTGAATGGGCCCTTGATTATTTATAGGGTCGGATGTCTGAAAAAACCTTATACGCTGCTTTGAATTATTTCACATTAGTGATAATGCATGAAAACGAGGACTTTTTCTCCTTCCAGAGCTCAGGATAATCATGACCACATAGGAAGTGTCTCGCACCGGCAGGACTAATGATCGTAAAATATCTTCTTCAAATGGTTCGGAGGAATGAGACTAAACATAATTTCAAGGCTGAGTGAGAATGTCAGGAAAAAGTACTGCGATCTTTTCAATGCTGTGCAGAACCTGCAAGGATACTGGCTATGTCGAAGACTGAATGTGATTTAGAAAGGTTTGTTTGCAAAGTTAGATCCTATCTGTAAGGCTTTAGAGAGTAAATGTGGAGACTAGTGTATGTGGTGGTATTGAAACACATCTGTCCGAACTGGCAGATGTGTGTTTCAAAAAAGTTTTTAGTGCTAAAAGGACCGATTTTTATTACAGCTTTGACTCGTTTTCCAGTAAATACTTCTTAAAGGCCCGGTTTCACAGACAGGACTTAGACTAAGCTAGGATTAGGCCTTAGTTCAATTAGGGCATTTAAGTAACTTTTTTAAACGTGCCCTAGAAAAAAAAAACATTACTGGTGTGCATCTTGAGACAAAACAATGGCTCTGACATATTTTAAGATATGCTTTCAGTGCAAGTTACTTTCAGTTAAAACTGCTCAAACATGCATTTTAGTCTGGGACTAGTTTAAGCCTTGTCTGTGAAACCGGGGGAAAATCTTTAAAACGCGATGTTAAGACTTTTCATACATTGTATCTTGAGTAATTTGTCGTATTGCACTGGCAGATTTTTTCACTTGTCTTTAATTTAGCTTGTTTTTCACTTAGATACTGTATTTAAACAAAATACAATTAAAAAATTGGATATGAATAAATATCTGAAAATCTTTGAAACCATTAAATTTGCTTAAAAAAATGTAAGGACATTTTAAGATTTTTTTTCCCTGGAAAACAAGTCAAAAACGGCACTTGCCCATGATATCAGAGTGCTGTGGAAAATTAGACAAAAATATCTATTAAGAATAGCTCTTTTGGCTTGGGCAAATAAGCAACCACCTAGCAACACCCTAGCAGTCACTCACAACGCCTTAGCAACTGCATAGCAATGCCCCGGCAGCAGTCTACAATATTTTGGCATGGAAGCAACTTTTGGCATGGGCAAGGGAAGTTTTTGACTTGTTTTCCAGTAAAAACATCTTAAAATCCATAAAACAGGATGAATAAGATAGCTTTAATATAGGGAATTTTTTTTTTTGCTTTTTAAAAATTTGCTCAATTAAAAAAACTAAACAAACTCCAAAACAAAATATCTACTAGTGCATTTAGACTAAAATACACTTGTATGAAAGATGCAGTGTTGCTTTTCAAGTAACATTTTTAGATATTTAAACTGGAAAATTAGACATAATACTTGTTAAGAATATGATTTATTTGCTGTAAGGTATGTTGAAATATCAAATCTTAAATGTAAGTATTAAAATATGCTGTCTCACTCACTCTGAACCATTTGTGCCAGAAATCTGACTTACGATTTTCCCTTTTAGGTCAATAAAACATATAAAACAATAGACATAGACTTGTATGAAAAGAGGAACTTGAGACATTGGGCCGCTTAGCAACTCCATAGCAATGCCCTGGCAACCTTCCACAACAACCTGGCATCATGGCAACGAATATAGACATGGGCAAGTGCTGCTTACATTTACTTCATTAGTGCAATTCTGTTTAACTTCAGACAGAAATTTACTTGGAAAATTGTGTAGAAACTACTACTGTGAAGACACATGCTGAAATAGTGTAACTTTTTCTTTGTGCCTTCTTTTCAAAAGAAAGGTCAAAGCAGAGAATTTTATTGCTCAGCAGTTGTCTTTCACTTGCAGATCTTCAGTTGCATGGCATTTTGTAGAGAACCGATGGCCCGCTGGCCTCATGTTTTGAGTCGAACGTCATTTGTCTGTTTCGCTCCATGGATGAACATTTCCGTCTAGCATTTACATCCAAGTGGCTGTAGCACAGGTAATTTGATCTAGGAAGATTTTGATGAGAAATGTTCATATGGAAATCTCTGACGTTGCATTTTCCTACCTTACTGAGTAGGTCTGTTTCTGAACAAGGCGAATGCTAAGAATAGATCTGAATTTTCAAAGCTGAGATACAGTTATGACAAATTGCTAGACATGTAAGAGCTTTGAAAATAGTTTGTCATTATTTGATATCCTCTTGTATAGTGCATTGAAGTGTTAATGCTGTATTTTTCAGTTTTTTTGCATAGCCTTCTGGATATTTATATTTGGGTGTTTTTTTATATTTCTTTCTGTAAATATAAGATAGCTGTGTGATGAAATGTGACGAGCAAGTAAGATTTCAACTTTAATTTACATTTTACATTGATCAGATCCCATGACCTTGCCGTGGCTCTACATTTTGAGCCACGTGTCACTCACATGAGCTTCAAAGCAAACACTAAGGGCCCTGTTTTAGCGATCTAAGCACATGGTCTGAAGCGCATGGCGCAGGTGCACTTAGGGAATCCACTTTTGCTAGTTTAACAATGGGAAAAAGGGTGGGCGCACCAGGTGCATGGTCCAAAAGGGTTGTATCTAGTTTCTGTCAGATAATCAGCCAATTATCAATTAACCAATCTCATGGGAGTCTCATCTCCCATTCTGTTGCCAGTTGTCTGTGTGTGTGTGTGTGTGTGTGTGTGTGTGTGTGTGTAATAAGCAGAGTGTACACACTTTGTTTACTGGCCTATAGGCACATATTACTAATGCGCCCTTTAAATAACACAAAAAATACTGTGCCATTGACTTTAGACCAGGTTTTTGTTGGTCAATGGCGCAGTTGATTTTAGTTGCCTCAAAATAGCAACACGCCAACAATGCGCCTGAACACAACTTGTTTTCAGACCAGCACACCCATTGGTGAACAGATGGGTGTGAGTGCATTTGCCATTTAAACAACGTGGTGTTGGACGTGAAAATGATAACTGCATCGGGCTGAAACTAGCAAAAACACTAGTATAAAACACATGCTTGGCTTCGCATTTGTGCCGTGTGTACGGTAGGGCCCTAAACCTTAGCTCCAATGTTTTTCATATTGCTGACAGCTTCCCGTGTTTCCTTCTCTTTAAACAAACACTCACAGCTTACTGTGCACGTGTGAGAGTAGATTGTCTTTTAGTGATGGACAATGCAACCTTCACCATTATCAGAATTGTCACGGCCTACCTGCACAACACCTTATCTTTATCTGGAGCAGCAGATGGCCTTTCACACGTGTCGTTGTTGTGACTGAAGCCTTCTCTTCCTGATGTGACCTGAAACAAATGAGCCATGAGAACAGATATACCATCAGCGATACACACCGGGGCCATTTGACTCTCTCGGCCAACATTGTGCTCTCTCTCTCTCTGGCTGGTGTGATGATCAGTTCCTGTTTCACCATAATGACTTTTGGCTTACAGCAAATTGACACAAAGATAAACAATAGAGAGTTAAACGACTAGAGTTATGTGATCCAGGCAGAAGTTAAATCACAACTGAAGCTTCAGAAGGTCACAGTAGCTGCTTTTCCACTGTCGGGCCAGTGTGAGCTTTCAACGGCTGGACTGGGCCAATAACCTCAAACCTGTAGCATCAAGCCCAAAACCACACTGCGTTTCCACCGTCAGGCTGGAAGCTCTGCAGCGCTTAACTAAAATCACTGCAAACTAGTGAGATCGCAAAACGAACATCATAAAAGCGGCCATTTGTTACCATTTTTGCTGTTTACTTAAAGATTTAAAACCCAAGCATCGATGTTTTACCACAGTTAAAACATTTTACCACAATAATAAGTGATAAATTGATCATAATTAATTTGTGTCAAGATTGCACATTTGTCACACAGAAATAGAGTGGTATTTACCGTTATTTCACTAAAGAAAGAGGATACATACAGTTGCGTCTCTTTCTGTTTATTTATAGTTAATGTTTATTTATAGTTTCTGTTTATGACAGTATGTTTACATCACATTTAGAAAGAATGATCATTTCTACAAATTTTCCATCTAAAGCCGAAAGTACAGTACACAGTTTTTTACACAGTCGAACGCACAGCCTTGCAAAGTATACTTCTTTTGACTTTTATGCGTACACAGGCGTTCACCTCATGCACAGTTTTGAGCAATCCCTCGCCACGAGTTACAACCCATGTAAATGCTGCAAAAACCTGTGCCTACAAAGTACGGTTACAAAAATCCGGTGGTGCTTGTTCAGCACGCGCATACTCTTCTGATGACGAAATTCACGTCACGCGCACTGTACGCAGACCCTCGCTTACACGTAAAAAGTGAAGTATACTTTGGCCTTTAAATATGACCCAAGGAGCTTTAACACCCTCTCCAGTGACAGTCCCAATACAGTTATATTTTCAGTCAGAGAAACCGAGGAAGCTCCCGAAAAACCGGAGTTGCTTTATTTTATGACATATGTGGAGCTAAATATGGATATCAGAAGACGTACTGACAGATAAAATAAATACACAATTGTGATAGCCTATATGATTTGTCTGATTTCTTCAAGCGGCTGTATTTACCATGTTTACTATGGTAATGGTTAGCACGCATCATACATCTTTTGCATCATACATTTCTGTCTTATACGGTGATCAGAATCCACATCGGATCACAAACAGAAGTTATTTCAAACACTCGCTGCTGTCTGAAAGAGAGTTTTGAGCTAATGCTGATGTTAGCTGGTATATGAAATCATCCATGGTGCTGACGTCTCAAGACTCAGATAAACTCTGCCTTTGTTCGTAAACACTCCTCAAGCCAGAGCTGGCACACTTTGGACCAAGGTATTAAGCGGGCCAAGAGGAAGCCCAGAACGCGGTCCGATCAAGCCCTGGAAGTGACAGTGGAAACACAGCTGGCCCTGGCACGCACACTTTCAGAAAAAAAGGTACAAAGCTGCCACTGGGGCAGTACCCTAAGGTACAAAAGCTAAAAGGTACTAATATGTACACTTAGGCCCGGTTTCACAGACAGGGCTTAGATTAAGTCAGGATTAGGCCTTCGTTCAATTAGGGCATTTAAGTAGCTTTATTAACATGCCTTAAAAAAAACATTACCGGTGTGCATATTTTAAGATATGTCTGTGCAAGTTGTTTTCAGTTAAATCAGCTCTAACATGCATTTTAGTCTGGGATTAGCTTAAGCCTTGTCTGTGAAACTGGGGGTTAAATTACTAATATATACACTTAAGTTACTAATATGTACCTTTAAGGTACTATTATGTACCATTTAGGGGTAAATAGGGTACAAAGATGTACCTTAGGGTACTTCCCTGGTGACAGCTTTTGGCCTGACAGTGGAAACATGGCTAATTATGTTCTTTGGAACGGTATGTTGTGCACAATATGACCAAGGACATTTATTAAAGTGATAGTTCAACCTAAAATGAAAATTAAATCATTTATTCACCTTGGTGCTGTTTTAATGCTTTAATTTTCGGACCACAAAAGGAGAATTTTTTAAAAATGTCCCACTCGCGCTCTTCCATATGATGGCAGTGAATAGAGACCAGCATCAAGCTTTTAAAAATAGAAGCAAAAGTATCACAAAATAGTCTGATGCTACACGTGTCGTATATTCCAAGAGTTCCAGGGTATACAATAGGGTTTGGTCAAAAACAAACCAAAATTAAATGTATTATTTAACAAATATAATAATACTTTGCATGTGTTGCATGGGATCATTTTGTGATACTTTTGCATCTTTTTTTAAAGCTTGATGGTCGCTATTCACTGCCATTATATGGACAAGCGCGAACAGGACTTTTCTTTTTTTTCTCCTTTTGTGGTCAAAAAAAAAAAAAAGAATTGCATATGGCATTAGAACAACACCAGGCTGAGTAAATGATGACTTATTTTCATTTTAGGGTGAACTATCCCTTTAAGATTTCATGTTGACTGAGAAGACAATACAAACAGTATTAAGTGGTGACCAGGTGAGGTTTTGAGGTTCGCCTGAGTTTATAGAGACACTTATAAATTTACAATTAGACTCATCTCTACAACTTCTTAAGGTTTGTGACAGTGTCACAGGCTCCACTAAAGGGCAAGTATTTGAAACAGTGAATTTCTTGCGACAGCCCTTGATACCAGAAGAGCTATATTTAGGGTGGATAACTAGTACTGCACAGTATAATCTGACATTTGGACCACAAGGGAGTCTTACTGCATCGCTCGCAAATGACAGTGTCACTGTTGGTTTGCATCCCCGGTGGAATAGGTTAAAGAGAACAAAACATGTTTTTGCTGTGGAGCGCTGGCCCGGCAAGACAGATCTAATAAAACTGGATTTGATTGCAGGGTATGATCTGACTGAGGCTGTCATTGGTGAGTGAGCCCCTTGAGTCCAGCGAGTGTAGGGGTGAGGGGAGGAGGGCAGCAGAGGAGAAGTGGAGGAGCTGCTCGAGGAAGGACAGAGAGAGTGATGCTCAGGGTCAGGGGTGGGAAGACGGGACCGGAAAGACGCAAGACAATCCTATTCGTGACTATCTATCTGTCTGTCTGCCTGTCTGTCCTATCGATCTGTCGTCCTGTAGTTCGTTCTATTGATCTGTCGTTCTATCTATATATCGCTTGTTGTGTCGTTCGTCCTATCTATACATCGCTTGTTGTGTCGTTCGTTCTGTCTATACATCGCTTGTTGTGTCGTTCGTTCTGTCTATACATCGCTTGTTGTGTCGTTCGTTCTGTCTATCGCTTGTTGGGCCGTTCGTTCTATCTATACATCGCTTGTTGTGTCGTTCTATCTATACATCGCTTGTTGTGCCGTTCTATTTATACATCGTTTGTTGTGTCGTTTGTTCTGTCTATATATCGCTTGTTGGGCCGTTCGTTCTATCTATACATCACTTGTGTCGTTCGTCCCATTTATACATCGCTTGTTGTGTCATTCGTTCTGTCTATACATCGCTTGTTGTGTCGTTCGTCCCGTCTATACATCGCTTGTTGTGTCGTTCGTTCTGTCTATATATCGCTTGTTGTGTCGTTCATTCTGTCTATACATCGCTTGTTGTGTCGTTCGTCCCATCTATACATCGCTTGTTGTGTCGTTCGTTCTATCACTTGTTGTGTCATTCATTCTATCTATATATGGCTTGTGTCGTTCGTTCTGTTTATATATATCGGTTGTGTCGTTCGTTCTGTCTATCGCTTGTTGTGTCGTTCGTTCTGTCTATCGCTTGTGTCGTTCGTTCTGTTTATATATATCAGTTGTGTCCTTCGTTTTATCTATCGCTTGTTGTTTCGTTGGTTCTGTTTATATATATCGGTTGTGTCGTTCGTTCTGTCTATCGCTTGTGTCGTTGGTTCTGTTTATATATATCGGTTGTGTCGTTCGTTCTGTCTATCGCTTGTTGCGTCGTTCGTTCTGTTTATATATATCGGTTGTGTTGTTCGTTCTGTCTATCGCTTGTTGTGTTGTTCGTTCTGTCTATCGCTTGTTGTGTCGTTCGTTCTGTCTATCGCTTGTTGTGCCGCTCATTCTATCACCTGTTGTGTCGTTCGTTCTGTGTATCCCTTGTTGTATCGTTCGTTCTGTCTATCGCTTGTTGTGTCGTTCTTCCTATCTATATATTGCTTGTCATTCGTTCTATCTATATATGGCTTGTTGTGTCGTTCGTTCTGTCTATTGCTTGTTGTTCGTTCTATCTATCGTTAGTTATAGTTGTGTCGTCCGTTCTATTTATATATCGCTTGTTGTTTTGTTCGTTTTATTTATATATCACTTGTTGTGTCATTCGTTCTTGCTTGTATCGTTCGTTCTGTCTATCGCTTGTTGTATTGTTTGTTCTATCTATATATTCTATCTACTTTATATATCGCTTGTTGTATATTTTGTCCCATCTATTGCTTGTTGTGTCGTTGGTTCTGTTTATATATCGGTTGTGTCGTTCGTTCTGTCTATCGCTTGTGTCGTTCGTTCTGTCTATCGCTTGTGTCGTTCGTTCTGTTTATATATATCGGTTGTGTCGTTCGTTCTGTCTATCGCTTGTTGTGTCGTCCGTTCTGTTTATATATATATCGGTTGTGTTGTTCGTTCTGTCTATCGCTTGTTGTGTCGTTCGTTCTGTTTATATATATATCGGTTGTGTTGTTCGTTCTGTCTATCGCTTGTTGTGTCGTTCGTTCTGTCTATCGCTTGTTGTGCCGTTCATTCTATCACCTGTTGTGTCGTTCGTTCTGTCTATCGCTTGTTGTGTCGTTCGTCCTATCTATATATTGCTTGTGTCATTCGTTCTATCTATATATGGCTTGTTGTGTCGTTCGTTCTGTCTATTGCTTGTTGTTCGTTCTATCTGTCGTTAGTTATAGTTGTGCCGTTTGTTCTATTTATATATATCGCTTGTATCATTTGTTCTGTCTATCGCTTGTTGTATCGTTCGTTCTGTTTATCGCTTGTTGAATAATTTGTTCTGTATCGCTTGTATCGTTCGTTCTGTTTATCGCTTGTTGTATCGTACGTTCTGTTTATCACTTGTATTGTTCGTTCTGTTTATCTATCGCTTGTATCCCTTGTTGTATCGTTTGTTCTGTTTATTGTGTGTTGTATCATTTGTTCTGTTTATCGCTTGTATCGTTTGTTCTGTTTATTGCTTGTTGTATTGTTTGTTCTGTCTATAAATTGCTTGTTGTGTCTGTCTGTCTGTCTAGTGTTTACCTTGCTTAGAGTCCATTTAATTCAGTATTGTATAATTTGGATGTGTTTTTTATCTCTATTATTATGTTAATAAATGTGTTGACATTGTGGTATGATGACAAATTTGCTCCTACATAGACAAACTAATTGATCAATACAATTTAAATCACCTGTGCAGTAAAGTATATTAGTCTTGTCCACAAAATAACCTCTCCGAATGCATAACCCTGGGAGACAGTTCATTAGCTTGTCAAACACGCGTCTCTTTTGGTCACAGTGGTCTCGTTGCGGCCTCAAGAGCACGCCAGGTCTCGCTTGCATCCAAGGTGATCAAACCTGCGTCAGCCTGCACCTGCCGGCACCCCGGGGAGAACACAGGGAGCACGAACAACAAAATCTACAGAGCACACACTCAGGGAGATCCGGCGTGCGGTGCTTTCAATCATCTTATCTGTTTGCCTGAGGAAAGTATCAAAAAACCTGGTGAGCCCAGGGTGCGCTCGACAGCCTTTGAGTTTGACTCCAACACACAAATTGATCAAAGAACAGACAAATGTTACTCAATACTACTTCCCTCCACAAGGATATCATTCTCTAATACTCAGGTTTGACAGTAAATCACCTCTAACAAACAACTCTACAATTTAATTTGCCCTTTTCAACAGCGTATCTGTTAGTCAGGTTTTGCCTCTATAGGGATGATCTCTAACCTCTACCGCTGTAAACAAATGACCCTGTGAGGATTTTTGATGCGATGATTCCTACTTTTCTCATATTAGTTGTTGCTCAGGGAGGGTTTTCTGTTAACCTGGAATATTATAGTTAAGACAACACAAAATAAACTAAAGCATAATAAAAACTATATAAACATATCTGCTTTTGTTGCAATGATTAGAATATATATTTGATGCAATCAAATGATATTTATAAATAAAATATTTGGAATTTAAAAGATGCACTTCCTGTATAGACTACGATTTGGTACTGTTGATCTATTTGTTTTGCATCAGTCTCGCAAGACTGAAATGCAATTGTTGTTTTAATGTTAGCTATTCCTGGTTGAAGACCAGCAGGTTTTGGGAGTCGATTTCCAGCCTTTTCTGTCATTGAAACGTGCGGAACGGTTCCGGATCGAGCACCAGTGCCCCGTCGATAGAGAAACGGGCATTCGGGAATCCATTAGGTAAGGCCCGGTAAAAGTTTGGGGATGTGTAACTGGCAGATTTTGCACTTTATTCAGTGTTTGAATTATTTCTCAAGGGAGAGCATAATGGTCATATAAATCTCTCTGTGTGTGCAATTACTAAGACTGGCAAGGTCTATTCTCTCCCGAGTGATCGTCTGTGAACAATGACATATTACCGGCCGGCCGGCTACGGTCATTAAGATCTGATATGGAATTTATGGGCAGTCTTTAAACACGAGACGGTATAAAAGAGATTTGAATACAGGCAAAATAGCACAGAGGATTCTGTCCCTGTGCGGTGTAATGAAGTGTGATGGAAAGGAGAGGGGATGAAGGGTTATTTTTAGGCCAGATCAATTTAACAATGAGCGGAATGAGTCAATTGCTCTCCGAACTGTCACTCCACTGTCCGGGTGTCATCATGGCCTGCTTATAATGGTGCAAGGCAACTGTAAGCAGCCAGGGACAAGATGGCGGGTCTCGTCACATTGTTTTGACACATGAGATGTCCAATGCAGCACTGTAATTGACGTACCTTTCAAATGGCCTCATGGTTTGACATATTTAAAATAATGTAACAATGAAATAGCCCATTATACGGGAGCTGTGCCTTAACTACCTGTGCTCTAAATAGATGTTGTTAGGGAAGGAATCATTTCAGCCACTCTTAGGAAATATGAATTTCACTCAGTGCTCCAGCCGATGTCAATCTTCATATTGTACACAGGGGCTCATTAGCGACTACAGTAATCATGATGGAATCATTGCATAAGAGATGAACACAATGTGACTTCTTTACCGTCGCCGCTGCTGTTTAATGACCACAGTTTAAATGGGATTTATCAATGCAAGAGATGTGCAGCCACAACCAAAGGAAACTATTTTAGTTTTCTGTATTTTACGGCCAGAAAAGAGGTTGTACATGTTTACACTGGCACATCAATGTCAATTCAATATTCAGAGATAATTTACATATAAAGGTTTTAAAGGTACAGTATCCAAAATAGTCTGGTAAAAGGGTTGGTTCACCCAAAAATGTATGTTGTTCCAAACTTGTATAAGTTTCTTTCTTTTATTTATTTGAAAGTAAAAGTCGGATAGCTGTTTTCTTTTCCAATAAGCTTTTGCTAAGCTCCAAAAAGGACTAAAAAGCACCATAAAAGTAGTCCATATGGCATGAGCACTATGGCCCGGTTTCACAGACAGGGTTTAGATTAAGCCAGGATTAGGCCTTAGTTCAATTAGGATATGTGATTAATTAGGATATTAAGTAAAGATCATGTTAGATATTTTGTACCAAATCCTACCATTTTCCTATCAAAAATATATTATTATTAGTAATATGTGTTGCTAAGGACTTCATTTGGACAACTTTAAAGGGGATTTTCTCAATATTTAGATTTTTTTGCACCCTCAGATTCCAGATTTTCAAATAGCAGTTTCTCGGCCAAATATTTTCCTATCCTAACAAACCATACATCAATGGAAAGCTTATTTATTCAGTAATTAAGTCAGTTTATTTACGTCTCTGATGTATAAATGGTGTTTTTTTTTCAAACTTGGCGGTAAAAATCACCATCTGCTTTCATGGAAAGCGCACAGCTCTGATATTTTGCACAAAATCCTAATGTTCTAGAGGAAAAACGACTGTTTTGAATATAAATGGATGAACTGTTACTTTTATTTGCAAGGGTCAGAGAGGGTGGAAAATGGTTCAGTCTTGCTCCCTCAAAGAAACATTTCTAATTCTCCCCGCTGATGTGCACATTGCAATAAGCTCATTGTAATTTCCGATGGCAATTAAGAGGCCTGCGCTCCCAAATGCACCAATGAGAGAGCTTAGGCAGAAGATGTGTTCATTGAGAAGTGAGAAATAGATCCTTTGCCTCATCACATTAGTGCCGGCCCCTTAAAGTGACTGTTTATCATGAGGTGGTGCTCCAGGTTTTAATGAGCTCACTCTCTGTACTAGTATAATTCCAATTAGTCGGCTCTTTTCATACGAGGACGTGATTACTGTGAGAGGCCTCCATTGTTTTGTATTCAGTGGCGAGAGCAGCGCTTCGGTTGTTTCAATCTTGTTCCTCCATGCCGGCCGGCTGACAGGAACATTACACCTTGTTCTGCGTACTGGGGGATACTAGCTCATTAATACACAGGGGATGGTTTAATTCACTGACTTCACACATAATATGATAGATGTGACGGAGCACTCAAATTCAATCCCTTGCTCTGCCATTGTGCTGCAGTCGTTACGCTAGAATAGAAAAATGCTGTGATTTTTCTGTAAATACCATCTGATGTTTTTATTCAGTTTAACTGAAACGAATGCAAATGGTTGAATCAGTACCTGTCAATATCATGTATCATCCAAGGCTCATTGATGCACGTGGGGAGCGAAGGCTGACCCGTGTGGTCCGATCAAACAGATGAGCTACTGTAGCTCAGATTGCTCAAGAAGTTAATGCTGGTTCTGATAGAAAGGTGTCAGAATACACAGTGCATCGCAGTTTGTTGCGTATGGGGCTGCATAGCTGGAGACCAGGCAGGGTGCCCATGCTGACCCCTGTCCACCGCCGAAAGTGCCAACAGTGGGCATGTGAGCATCAGAACTGGACCACAGAGCAATGGAAGAAGGGGGCCTGGTCTGATGAATCACGTTTTCTTTTACATCACGTGGATGGCAGGGTGCATGTGCGTCACTTACCTGGGGAACACATGGCACCAGAATGCACTATAGGAAGAAGGCAAGCCGGCGGAGGCAGTGTGATGCTTTGGGCAATGTTCTGCTGGGAAAACTTGGGTCCTGCCATCCATGTGGATGTTACTTTGACGGACCACCTACTTAAGCATTGTTGCAGACCATGTACAACCTTTCATGGAAACGGTATTCCCTGGTGGCTGTGGCCTCTTTCAGCAGGATAATGTGCCCTTCCCAAAAGCTGGTTCAGAAATGTTTTGAGGAGCACAACAACGAGTTTGAGGTGTTGACTTGTCCTCCAAATTCCCCAGATCTCAATCCAATCGAGCATCTGTGGGATGTGCTGAACAAACAAGTCCATTCCATGGAGGTCCCACCTCGCAACTTAGTGTGTGTGTGTATAATACACGATGACAAGAATAGAATAATAGGAAATAGATGAAAGAATAATAGGAAGTAGATACACAGTAAGGGTGGATTGCACTAGTAAGGATTCAATTAAACTCAGTTTAGAGCTAATCTAGGATTTGTTGATCTAGGCTTTATTTTAAATTGATTTGTGTTGCACCACGTAATTTTAAACCCAGATTAACAAATCGGGGATTAGAATTTAACCTGCTGTGTTTGATCGCCGCGCAGCAGCCATGAGTAGAGCGGGCATGAGAAACGCAAGGCGCGAATGCGATCATTGGCGCTCACCTCATCATCACAGCTGCCTTTAAATGCTAAATATATCTCTCTCTTCTTTTCTTTGTTCGACACCGAGGTGCACCTAGATGAGCAACGGATCTGCATCCCGGACTCGATAGCAGGCGTATTTTTTATTTGTAATAAACACCTCTCTGAGACCTGACGACACGCCCACTGTTTCTGTCTCTGTTCAATCATCTGCATAGTTTAATTGTAGATGCACTTTGTTTTATTTAAACCTCCTCACATGTAAGTTTAAAATTAATCCATAATTGAGATTGAGATCCATGATTGAGTTTAAAGTTATGGAGCAACATAGATTAAGTTAATCTATCTTAAATATAAATTAAATCCAGGATCAAAATGATGGTTTAAATGTAAACCTGCTTATTTTTAAACACAGTTTAAAGTTTGGTATAACAGAATTATTATGTAAATTATATATTATATATTAAATTATATATTTAATCTAGATTTAAGATTAATCCTTGTTGGTGCAACCCATCCTTAAAGGTAAAGTTTCTGTACCAATTATTGTAATGAGAATTTGTGGTGAACATACTTATTGTTGTGAGAGTTTTAGTGTTTACCTATGTAGTTGCTAGTCATGCCACAAATTGTGCCAAAGTTTAATACTTTGGGTTAGTGGTTTGTTCAGATCTTAAGTGTGAGCAATAGTACTAGTGATGCTGCCTTAGGAAACACCACTAACTAGAACCACTGGTCTCATTGTCGCATAAATACCTACCATGTCTCCCAAGCATTGTCTGGAAATCATCAAAAGTTTGTTGCCACACTGCCATAACATCTATGAGTTCTTGTTCTCGAGTAGCTCTCGACGTCTCTGCAGCCATTACAACAATTCTGGCCGGTGCCACTTGACGAGCCCAAGTTATTTTTGATCAAAACGCATGCTAGAGAAAAATCAGTCATTAGCAGAAGCCATTTCAGCTGTCATCTTGTTTGGACAGCTTGCAGCTCCCACGTCACGACAGGGCAACTCTCAAGAAAACGGTTGTGTGAGTCTGTGATGTTTTTATTCTCACTGTCTACAGAGACGCTTAGAATCTCGCCTGTCGTTTGGAGTTTAAACGCTTTAACTTCAATTTAATCACGATGGGTGGATTGATCTTAAAATATTGATACATCCTAATAAAACAATATATAATTAGATTTGATTAGATTTTTTAATTGCCTTAAAGTGATGTGTATTATATGTAGCTAATGAAAGAATCTATTTATCTATACTTATTACTATTATTATTATTATTATTATAAATTAAAACATTTGGTAATTTGCAGTTTTTTTAACTTATGTTAATGATGCCATTTAAACACCTAAACAACATTAAATATGAAACATTATTTATATATATATATATACAGTACTGTGCAAAAGTCTTAGGCACGTTGGTATTTTCACACGAAAGATGTTTTTAAGCCAGTTATTTATATCTTTTACTGTAGTGTGTCAGTAGGAAATATCAGTTTACATTTCCAAACATTCATTTTGCAATTAATTGTAATAATCCAGTTCGATTTTTTTTTTTTTTTTTTTTTTTTAAATTTATTTATTTTTTTTTAATGCACAAGAAGTCTGATAGCAGCCGGTGTGATCTGATCTCACCATCATCGAGTTTGTCTGTGATTACATGAAGAAACAGAAAAAACTGAGACAGACTAAATCCAGAAAAACGAAGGCAACGTCTCCCAGACACTTGAGGAAACCTTCATATATATATATATATATATATATATATATATATATATATATATATATATATATATATATATATATATATATATATATATATATATATATATATATATATATATATATATATATATATACACACACTCACCTAAAGGATTATTAGGAACACCATACTAATACTGTGTTTGACCCCCTTTCGCCTTCAGAACTGCCTTAATTCTACGTGGCATTGATTCAACAAGGTGCTGAAAGCATTCTTTAGAAATGTTGGCCCATATTGATAGGATAGCATCTTGCAGTTGATGGAGATTTGTGGGATGCACATCCAGGGCACGAAGCTCCCGTTCCACCACATCCCAAAGATACTCTATTGGGTTGATATCTGGTGACTGTGGGGGCCATTTTAGTACAGTGAACTCATTGTCATGTTCAAGAAACCAATTTGAAATGATTCGGGCTTTGTGATATGGTGCATTATCCTGCTGGAAGTAGCCATCAGAGGATGGGTACATGGTGGTCATAAAGGGATGGACATGGTCAGAAACAATGCTCAGGTAGGCCGTGGCATTTAAACCATGCCCAATTGGCACTAAGGGGCCTAAAGTGTGCCAAGAAAACATCCCCCACACCATTACACCACCACCACCAGCCTGCACAGTGGTAACAAGGCATGATGGATCCATGTGCTCATTCTGTTTACGCCAAATTCTGACTCTACCATCTGAATGTCTCAACAGAAATCGAGACTCATCAGACCAGGCAACATTTTTCCAGTCTTCAACTGTCCAATTTTGGTGAGCTTGTGCAAATTGTAGCCTCTTTTTCCTATTTGTAGTGGAGATGAGTGGTACCCGGTGGGGTCTTCTGCTGTTGTAGCCCATCCGCCTCAAGGTTGTGCGTGTTGTGGCTTCACAAATGCTTTGCTGCATACCTCGGTTGTAACAAGTGGTTATTTCAGTCAAAGTTGCTCTTCTATCAGCTTGAATCAGTCGGCCCATTCTCCTCTGACCTCTAGCATCAACAAGGCATTTTCGCCCACAGGACTGCCGCATACTGGATGTTTTTCCCTTTTCACACCATTTTTTGCTCTAGAAATGGTTGTGCGTGAAAATCCCAGTAACTGAGCAGATTGTGAAATACTACAACAACCATGCCACGCTCAAAATTGCTTATCACCTTTCTTTCCCATTCTGACATTCAGTTTGGAGTTCAGGAGATTGTCTTGACCAGGACCACACCCCTAAATGCATTGAAGCAACTTTAGGTGAGTGTATATGTATGTATGTATGTATATGTATGTATATATATATATATACACGTTTTAATCGCTTTTGTTATGTGATTAATCACAATTAATCGCACACTTATCGTAAAATTAATAAGCATACACTATTTATCTCATTAAACACATTCATTTTGTCAGAATTTTCTATGTCCAGCAAAGTAAATAATCAGATTGAAGGGTAATTCTCACAAAACTGTATTTTCTGCAAGCTTCAAGGTTCCTTGGAGACTCCAAAAATGACCAAATATAAGGAGTCCATATAATTTTATTATTAAATAAATGTATACACAACTAAGCACTCATGAAAAAAAAAAAACATTACAGGAAAAAAAGCTTTACAGAATTCAGTGTATAGTATGTGTACAGAGCAGCAACAAAGAGCTTGTTTTCATTTTAGACGAGCTGCGAGACCGAACAGGACCACACGATTTGACTTGACTGCATAAACCTACGATTACTAAACACAACAGTGTATACATGACAAATCAAACCTTATCCTTCCTGCGAATGTACTGTGTGTCTGTACATGAATGCAGTGCGATCAGTGATCTAGAGCACGCACATACACGGTTTGTTCTTTGTGCATCAGACACTCGCGCGCTTACTGTACGACTCCTGTACGTCATCGAAATTGCAGAATACGACAGAGCTCGTGTTTTAAAGCAAAGCACACACTGGAATGAATAATTCACTAAAAACACAATATGAGTCTTTGTTGTAATGAAGGAATTCGTTTGAGTTTGAATAAATTCGATTACTGGATCACTAAAAACTTTCCCAGAGTTTAACGGCATAAAATGGCCCGATCACAAACAAAGAAACAGAATTGAGTTAAAGAGTTAGAATGGAAATTTCCTCCTACCAGGGTTACAGGTGCTTGTAGATGCTTAGTGTGATTGTGATACACCCCCTATTTCTAAGATCATCTAACTGCATGAAGAAAATTGTTAATAACGCAGCTTCACGTACTTCTGTAATTTATTTGCGCTAACTGCGTTAAATTATTTTAATGCATTAAAGACTTTAAATTAATCGCATGCGTTAACAGTGACAGCCCTAGTATATATAATCATGTATACTAATATTATATTTACACACACTATATATATATATATATATATATATATATATATAAAATGTGACGCATGAAATATTCAAAAATAATCATAACATTTAATTGCAAAACTATGTACTTTCTCATAAATTTAAACAACTTTTTTTGTGTTCTCTTTTTAAAAAAACTTTTTGTCTGTGTTATTCTTCAGCTACACACAAGTACAATCCAGAGTAAGGATACATTACTTGATTTTATTGTAGTGTGTTTTTTTAGACAGATCAAAATAAGATGTAGGAGATGTGCCAAAATAAGACTTTGGCAGCTGAGGGTTCGGAAAGATGACCCTTCGCCCAAATTCCAAGAAAAACAAAGGAAGCAAATAGCAGCCCGAGACAGACATTTATATAGGCGCAAAGAAAAACATCAGAAAATCTACACAGGATTTAGATTCATCCTACAAATCGCTGACAGAGGAGAGAGAGAGGATAAAAAGGATAATCTGTGAGAAAAACCCTTAAAAGAATCAATTTGGCAAGGTGTCTGGGAATTTGACTTTCTCCAGCACTGTGATTCCGGCTGTCTCACGGCAGAGTCGGATGACTGTCTTTCTGTCTCCCTGACAGGCGGACCAGGGCCAAATTGACAGTTCTTTAAAGCGCCTGACAGAAAGCGGCATTAATTAAGTCATTGCCGGACTTTAATTGTGTTAAGGAATAGGAAGGGGAAAAAAATCTAATATGAGAAAAGGTTACCAAGTCCTCTCTGGTGTCAGATTTTCTTCTTTCCATGAATATTAATGCGTCTAATGAAGACAATCTCAACCTCATCTCCCCATTGTTCCATATTCAGGTGCCAGGCTTCAGGAGCCTGTGATTTGTTGTTAAAGAACAAATATGTCAGAAAGAGACGACTGCCACGCTTTTATCAGCAATTTATAAAAATGCCTTCTTCTCGTGATGGAAAATCAGAGCTTTTCAGGTGCGTTTTATTTTTAAACGAGATAGAAGTCTGACTTGGATGGCATATATGATGTACAGGCTTTGCCACGCAAAATGATCTTCCTATTCATTTGAAAATGGCAAGCAGGCAATCAGTGCGGGCTGCTAATTTTATCATATCCATTGGAGAACAATTAGACAGGAGGCCACGCAAATGGCATCTATTATGGGTCACTGAATTCTCTTGTTGCGGTCTCATGGGCGGCCCTGGAAAAAAAAAATCTTTCAAATGAAACAAAACAAGTCTATTAGAATTCTGACAGAGAGCTGATCTCCATCAGCAGTCAAAATCATATCCCAAATTGAACATAGGTCGGTAATAGGTGATGTGGTTTTTAGGTCAACAGAATTCATTAAGCCTAACAAACGGCTAGTAATTGTAACATGTAGTGTTGAGGAAACAGTTTGTTCATAAAGTAGTTTATTTACAGCCAAGCTACTTTGAAAAGGTAGTAAGCTACACTATACAAGCTGAATAGTGGCTTAAAACATTGAAATACATTTTTGATGAATGTACTAGGGGTTGAACGACTTCCGATTTTTTTTTTTTTAAGTCGACATTTATGTGATGAAAGTCGAGTCGACTAGTTGCTGATGACATCATTAATGAACAAATAACCCTGAACCTTGAGCTGAGACGCAAACACCGGTTTTCTTGTGCACAGGACAGCTATGGCATATGACACAGCGCTGCCCATACGGTTATTGCATAACAGCTTTTGTATCAGTTCTTTTGTCTTTCTTTGGGTTGTTAATATTTCTCACAGATTTCTGCTCGTTCTGAATCAGATACAGATAAAGTAGCACAATAAAGATTGCATGTATATGAATGCATTAGTGAGAGAGCGATTGCATGTGAATTAATTCTACCTGCCAGCGTCTCTCTACTAAAAGTGAAGATTTGAGTTACTAAGAAATATATGCTATAACTGTTCAGTTTCTAAGCTATTTTATTGATGCATCACAGAACAGTGTTGACGATACATTTCTGCGCTACTGAATGGTTGTGTGTGAGGTGCGCGCGATCTCCGCGTGATGTGCGAGCTATGTGTGTGCATTACAATGGCTGCAGCGCACATTCATTTAGAACGGTGATTAACTTGCGTGTACAATAAGCGTGCATTCTCCTGATCAATTTTGAGCATCCGGATGGTATAATCAAACATGTCTTGTGGAGAGCTCTCGGAGTATGTGTTTATTTGTCATTTTTAACTGTTGGAAACGGAGCTTGCGTTTTAGGAAATGGCTTATCCTGTTGGGCCCTCTATAGGCCAGCAACTAGTCGACATCAAGCTTAAAGCATCATGGCAGAGTATTAAAGTCGACTAGTCGATTAGTCGACTAGTCGGTGCAACCCCTAGTATGTACAGTATATACACAAGTGTTCGAAAGCTTTTCTTTCATGCTCATTAAGGCTGCATTTATTTGATCAAAAATACAGTAAAATTTTAAATAATGTGAAATATTATTACAATTTAAAATAACTGTTTTCTATTGCAATATATTGTAAAATGTATTTTATTCCTGTGATGCAAAGCTGAATTTGCAGCATCATTACTCCAGTCTTTAGTGTCACATGATCCTTCAGAAATCATTCTATGCTGATTTGCTGCTTAGAAAATATTTATTATCAATGCTGAAAAAAAAGAGCATTACTTTATCAGCCTTCAGAAGTTTTGTCCCAATCAACCATGACTGAGGCCCTGTTTACACCTGGTGTTATGAGTTTTGGTCGATCGGATCACAAGTGGATGACGCTTAATACAGGTGTAAATGGGGTCTAAAACTTTTTGAGCTTGTCCACTTTCAACCACTTCCAGTGGTAGTTGAAAACACATTCAACCTGATTGCTTTCGTATGTAAACGCTCATGTGGTCGAATGCGTTCGAACAGCCGCAAGAAAACGGCTACTCTCCGCCTACTGACCTAATGCATAAAATTTATGGGAAGCACACTAGCCAGACGAGAGATGTCGGCCGAAGACGAAAAACAAACCAAGCACAATGTTCTCTCACCATTCCTGATTTCTAACACGCACTCACAGCGTTTGGTATGGCCTTGCAGCTGTCAGAGCACACTGTAAACCTCAAAATAATTAATTGGTTTGAGTAGGGTAAACTTAAACAAATTAGTTTAATCAAAGTAACTTTCATGAGTATTTAGAACTTTCTTTTGAGTTCACAAAATGGACACATTTAAGTAATTAAATTGTTGCATTGTTTTGAGTTTTATGAACTTGTTTTTTTTTAATTTAGACAAACTTAAAAACTGAAACTGATTTAACTGGGCCATGATACTTGAAAGGGAGAGTAAATGCTAAAATGAGGTATTATTTAATGCTTTGTGCAAGATTAATGTTAAGTGGGAGATTTAGCAGTGTTTCTTGTTTTGCTATGTTAATTTAGAAGAGTTTCTCTCATGTTGGGTTTTTGTAGGGTTATCATCGTGGTGACGAGTGGAGCATGAGCTTTGTTTGAGAACAGATATATGTTAAATGTTCTATATTGTTTTACTCATTCAGCAATTTATATGATATGTTAATGGGACCCACTTTATATTAGGTGGCCTTAACTGCTATGTACTAACATTTAAATTAATCATTTGATACAATGCACTTATTGTGTACATACATGTTTTTACATTGTACTTACATTTTTAAAAATACCTGCCTGTAATTACAGCTGTAATTAATTTCTGTAGTTACATTTTATAATTACACTGTTGACCCTTCCCTTCCCTTACACCTAACCCTACCCTTAAACTTACCCATACCACCACACCTGTCCCTAACTCTACCCGTATCCCACCTCAGTATCAACAAAAGTGTTACAATGTGAACATAATAAGTACATTGTACTTATTTTTTGATGTAAGTACATAGTAGTTAAGGCCACCTAATAAAAAGTGGGGCCTGTTAATGCTATTAAAGCATTGTGTGACCAATCAAAAAGTTGGCATTTACTGAATTAGCTAGTTAAAGCTAGTCAAGTTTCCACTACTTAAAATATTTAAGTTTAGATTACATGATCATTTTAAGTTACATGTATGATTTAGCTTACTCCCATATTTCAAATTCAAAATAAATTCCAGCTTACATAATCTTTGAATTCCTTAACTTAAACAGTTTGATGTAACTGATTACCTAAATTTTTATTCGGGTTTACAGTGAAAGCTGATGCTCTCCGTATGTTTTTCCATCGTCTCCGGCGTATTCATATGTAAATTTTGTGGTTGAAAACAGAAGTGGTTGAAAGTGGACAAAGGAGACTGTGAAAAGGGAATGTGTCTCCCTCGTCTACTTGTGATCTGATCGACCAAAACGCATCTTAATACCAGGTCTAAACAGGGCCTGAGGGACATTTTGTTGTTCACTTGGTTTCTATTTCTGCAATGTCACATACTGTAGCCCCACCCACTGTGAAATTTAATTGGTCCAAAGTCTTGCTCCCCATAATTGTACATTTAACATCAAATATCTTCTGATTGGCTGTGATTGTGTATTAATTGTGGACAGAGAAATTGTCTGTCATAAGAAACTTGGCATGTTGTGCCTGGTTAAAACACCTTATATATTTCCACCTACTACAAAAACAACAAAAAAAAGATCCAGTTTTATATAAGCTGAGCTGCAGCATTTAACTTAATAATGACTGAATTTTGCCTTTAAGGCCTTTGTTAAATTGCAATAATCACTTAAATCGTAATGTCACAAAGCGGCTCTTATATTCTACCCTTCTATTTAACTGAATTGTCTGAATGAACCTATTCAGCATGAGATGGAGGACATAGAGGAGAATATGTTTGATTATTTCCTCAGTTTGCTCGGCTGTAAATATGACAGAAAATTGCAATGTGGCATTTTATTTTTTTCTACTTATTCTGAGTAAGAGCCACCCACTTAGACTAAAAAAAAGCATCTGACCTGCATGTAAAGCAGCCAACCACAGTTTGTTTTGTTGTCGCATTCTTTTACAGGTTGATCTAAAATAGATTGTATCACTATAAGTCAAGTCAATTCATGTTTATTTGAATAGCGTTTTTCACAATAGATATAGTTTCAAAACCGAGACGCATGTCTCAATGATTTAGTGTTTAGGCCTTATTAGTGAACAGCTTTACAGGAAATATGCTTTAATGTCCTCAGCAATAACAGATAAAAGTATCATTTAATACAAGTATCTGCTTATTAATAGTTAGTAAGGTAGTTAAGTTTAGGTATTGGGTAGGATAATGGATATAAAATATGATCATGCAGAATAAGGCATTAATATGTGCTTTATAAGTACTAACACACAGTCAATATCTTAGTAATATGCAACTAGTTCATAGTGAGAATTGGACCCTAAACTAAACTTTTTTTTATGTATTACAAGACAAAGAATGTTGACAGATCTGTTAAATAGATTTGGGAAATAAATACGCAAGTGATCAGTAATTGAAAATCTGAAGATGCTGAGAGAATGCATTAAAATGCCTCTAAAACTGGGGTTTCATTATGCAGGATTTGAGGTCATGGTTAATTTGCTCAGATTTATCGTCCCCAGGTTGTCCAGGACAGGCATGCACAAGAAGCCGCAGTGATTTGTGGGTAACATTAAGGCGAGGATGCTGCCAAGAGCACCCAGACCCTCTCAAAATCCCCTCTGCAATCTGTTAAGGTGGTCACCGACAGCAACTGCTAAATCAGTGCCGTCTCTTTTCAGCAGAAGAAGGGATGGCCATTTGCCACTGCTGCTTGTTTATTAACAACATCGGCGCTGTGCATTTAGAATCATTAGCGGCTGATCAAAATGTGCGTTTATAAGAAAGCTTCGGCAAAAGTTGCGCCAAAGTTCTCTTTGTCTGAGACGGCGGGAAATGCTAAAGTGCAAATGTCGGCCATTCCTGACAGGCGGTCTTGCGTGATAAGATGTTGGGTGACACTTTTCGTGTTCCGTATGCATGCCGGGGGCCCTGGAGGGGTACAACACTCTGTGTTCTCAAAACTTCAATATTAACTCCACGTCATAATCGTTCAGCTCATCAAAGGGACAGAAATTCAAATGAGCAACACCCCCTCCACCCCCTCCGAAGCCCGATAAGACAACCTGAGTCCTTGTGAAAGATGAGCTATGGCTATTTCTGGAGACTGGAGTGCTCTCTTGCCACAGGGCGAACCCTGAATAGCCATGGCTGGAATTACTTGAAAAGAGGGGGACTGGCTCATGCACTTGGGGCTTGTCATTGTCGAAGAGCTTTTGTTCCCTCGTCTCATAGATCACGCTTTGAAAGCACTTCTCATGGTTAAGATGGATATGAAACTGTAGCGCGGAGCATATGTTAAGAAAATCCTGGGAGAAATGGTTGACCCATTTTAGCGAGTGTGGTCTATGCCTGCTTTGATTGATCATTGAGGTTTGTGGATGTTTGATGAACCTTTATGCCGCTAAAATGAAGGTTACGAATTAGGCAGAACTGGCTTTTGGAATTTAGCGTGCTATATCAAATATCGTTTTGATTAATAGGACAATTGAGATGATAGATTTTGAGATTATATGGATTTATAACACGGATAATCCTGACTTTACAGGAATATTTCAGGAAAAAGAAATATAATTCTGTAATTATTTAATCACTATCATGTCGTTCCAAACCCCAATTTTTTTTACAGTGATTTATGTATTCCTTGTATCTTTTTTTAGAGGAGAATAGAGAAGAGATAGATAGACAGATGGACAGACGGACAGACAGATAGATTAATAGATAGATATACTAGGGGTGTAACAGTATATCGTGTCACAATATATCGCAGCACAAAAATGCAACACTATGTATTGTGTATAGTTCACCCAAAATAAAAAAAAATCAAGTTTACGGTTTCAATGTCAGTACTACATTAAATTACAATATATAATGTTGAATATAATGTATAATAATGCAATAGGGGAATATTCGTGGGTCCTAATAATGCCAAATGTCTTTTGTTACAAGTAAAAAGTGGCCTACATTATTTTATATATATATATCTAGTCAGTGACAGAGTGCAAGCATATTCGTCTGAAACAATTGAAAAATAAAAGAATCATGAATATTTTTATTCTGGTGTCACATTGTCCTGTGCATTGTGTTACCAGCACCAAGTACAAGCCTATTAATTTCCACACCCAGTGTAATACCACATTTAGCATTTTAATTAACCGTTTACCATATGTCTTGAAATATCGCATTAATATCGTATTGTGAGTTCAGTGTTGTGATATGTATCGAATCATGACATGAGGGTATCGTTACACACACACACACACACACACATATATATATATTATTACAATTTACATAAAGACCTTAAATCAAACAGCTACTGTGAAAGTTGCTGTTGCAATAGCAAAACAATTCAGGGTCGCTCACCTCTAAATGATCCTCATTCTAGAAACTGATGGGATCTTTTGAAGATCCCTGATGAAGCCTCCTCTGAAAATGTTTGGCTTAAGATGTCTAAGTCTGAAAACTGAAAACAGTGAAATGATAACATCAAGACCAGGATTTTTGGCAGGCTGCAGTGAATCTTGTATTCTGCTGAAAGGTTTAAGTCGTGGGAGGACACAGTGAGTACAGTAAAACCATTATGAAGCACTTCTGTTTATCACGTCAGATTTAAATGTTTGTGTGATGCTGTGAACTTTGAGGTACCTGTGGTCCTTGCAGTCTCTTGAGCTTTAGCTAACATGCTGTATAATAGAGAGATGTCAGATAAGCATCGTAAAATGTTATTCATGCTGAAGTTGTAATCAAGATTCTTCATTTTTAGAGTGTATTCCATAATTCAGGATATTTTGTACTGTACACATTTACAAGAAAATGACAAGCTTTAAATAATTAAAATTGGCAAAACAAATTTTATGGTGCCATATAATGCACTTATATAATTCACACTTTCTGCAGATGGCAATTTTCTGGAGGCTTTGAATATATATATATATATATATATATTTTTATTTTTTATATATATATATATATATATATATATATATATATATATATATATATATATATATATATATATATATATATATATATATATATATATATATATATATATATATATATATATATATATATATAATTTTATGACTATATGATGGCACCTATAAAACTCATTTTATCATTTTAATGTAAGATATCTTATTAAAAGTAATAAGAAGTAAATTAGCAATATTTAGTCTTAATATAATTATTCAAATGATCTTAAAATGCATAATGTACAAACCTAGACTTCTAGGGTTAAAAAAAGTTAACTTTATTACTTGACATGTCTCAGTATTTTAAGCAAACAAAGGAGTATTGAACTTTTGGCAAATATCTTGGTTAATATTGCTCAAAATGTCTAAAAAGTGGCTTGGAAAAATGATGCACCATATTTTTGGGAATCAAGCATTTTTCACTGTGTAGTTAATCATTTAGGTAAGAATTTTTAAATGAATTTCTATGCCATGTTGAATGCATTTTTCCCTCGCTGAGCTTGCAATGCATTGTGGGATTGCTGTCTTGTCTACGGAAGTATTTTTTAGCTAAATAGTAGTGCCTATCACAATGCAGACTACATATGTGGCTCATAGCTGTAGTTCACAGTACATTTCACAGTGCACAAGCAATCATGGAATTTGAGTGAATTCTGATAAACATCTTGATAGAAACATGATGACCAAGGCAGACACAGCTAATCATAACTAACCCGGGTCTTCCTGTTAAAAGCCTACGCAGGTTTTTACTTGCCAGCTGTCTTACCTTCAGTCTGGATTTATGACTTCCTGGTTGGCAGTTTGTTAGTTTCCTGGTTTCAGCAGCAACGCGGGAGGCCCAGGAGACAGAGGAAGGCTGAGGCAGCCTCTGATCAGAGGCAAGGTAATGATGGCTCTCTACTGCGGGCTTTGTCTTCCTTCCTGAAGCCTCCTGGATCTGGGATAGCTATTAACGATCCCCTTGAATAATTCACACTGATGGATAAAACACCTCCACAATTAACGGCATGCCACGCTGAACCACCCACTCCACTGAGGACCACTGGAAGTGACGGCTTACTGTAAAATATTCACACGTCTCTCCCCCCGCTCGCTCTTTTATATACATAGGTAAAGATCTGGGGGTTATATGTCTTTGAGAAATAAATTCATTCACTGAGAAGGAGCACAGGTTTTGAATAGAACTAGATTTGTACTTTTGTAAGAAAATGTGAGTGGCGTTTACCCATGCGAAACTTGCTGCTACGATGTTACAGTGTTTTGGGTGGTTGCCGTGCAGTTGCTGCGTGGATGCTAGGGTGTTCTAGCACTGCGGAGTTGTTGCTATTTGTGGATTTTTTTCACACATTTCCATGTGGCAAAAAATAAGCAGAATTAGTGCTGTCAAGTTGATTAATCATGATTAATCGCATCTAACATAAACGTTTTTTTTTATATAATATATATGTGTGTGTGTGTGTGTGTGTGTGTGTGTGTGTGTGTGTGTGTGTGTGTGTGTGTGTGTGTGTGTGTATATATATATATCTATATCCCAAAGGTGTTCTATCGGGTTGAGGTCAGGACTCTGTGCAGGCCAGTCAAGTCCACACCAAACTCGCTCATCCATGTCTTTATGGACCTTGCTTTGTGCACTGGTGTGCAGTTATGTTGGAACAGGAAGGGGCCATCCCCAAACTGTTCCCACAAAGTTGGGAGCATGAAATTGTCCAAAATGTCTTGTCATTAAGGCCCCCATTTACACTGCACGGTTCAAGTGACCCAATTATGATTTTTCCCTCTCATGTGGCACAGATCGGATATGACGTGAACATGTAAGCAGGAAAAAAACGCATGAATTCCGATATCCTCAGATCGGATATGTATATGTAAGTATGTATATGTATATATGTGTGTTTGTGTGTGTATATACACTCACCTAAAGGATTATTAGGAACACCTGTTCAATTTCTCATTAATGCAATTATCTAATCAACCAATCACATGGCAGTTGCTTCAATGCATTTAGGGGTGTGGTCCTGGTCAAGACAATCTCCTGAACTCCAAACTGAATGTCAGAATGGGAAAGAAAGGTGATTTAAGCTATTTTGAGAGTGGCATGGTTGTTAGTGCCACACGGGCCGGTCTGAGTATTTCACAATCTGCTCAGTTACTGGGATTTTCACGCACAACCATTTCTAGAGTTTACAAAGAATGGTGTGAAAAGGGAAAAACATCCAGTATGCGGCAGTCCTGTGGGCGAAAATGCCTTGTTGATGCTAGAGGTCAGAGGAGAATGGGCCGACTGATTCAAGCTGATAGAAGAGAAACTTTGACTGAAATAACCACTCATTACAACCGAGGTATGCAGCAAAGCATTTGTGAAGCCACAACACGCACAACCTTGAGGCGGATGGGCTACAACAGCAGAAGACCCCACCGGGTACCACTCATCTCCACTACAAATAGGAAAAAGAGGCTACAATTTGCACAAGCTCACCAAAATTGGACAGTTGAAGACTGGAAAAATGTTGCCTGGTCTGATGAGTCTCGATTTCTGTTGAGACATTCAGATGGTAGAGTCAGAATTTGGCGTAAACAGAATGAGAACATGGATCCATCATGCCTTGTCACCACTGTGCAGGCTGGTGGTGGTGGTGTAATGGTGTGGGGGATGTTTTCTTGGCACACTTTTGGCCCCTTAGTGCCAATTGGGCATCGTTTAAATGCCACGGCCTACCTGAGCATTGTTTCTGACCATGTCCATCCCTTTATGACCACCATGTACCCATCCTCTGATTGCTACTTCCAGCAGGATAATGCACCATGTCACAAAGCTCGAATCATTTCAAATTGGTTTCTTTAACATGACAATGAGTTTACTGTACTAAAATGGCCCCCACAGTCACCAGATCTCAACCCAATAGAGCATCTTTGGGATGTGGTGGAACGGGAGCTTCGTGCCCTGGATGTGCATCCCACAAATCTCCATCAACTGCAAGATGCTATCCTATTAATATGGGCCAACATATTATCAATATTACCAATCAATACCACGTAGAATTAAGGCAGTTCTGAAGGCGAAAGGGGGTCAAACACAGTATTAGTATGGTGTTCCTAATAATCCTTTAGGTGAGTGTATTTGTATGTATGTATGTATATGTTTATTTTTTTTGTTTTTTTAATTGCATGTTTGTAATTGCATATTGCCCTTCAAAAATACATTTTGCAATATATATTTTATAGCCATATATTATAAATATACAAAAACAGCCAATAATATACTGCTCATATAGATTTTTTAAATTTTAAATTAGGTTTACAAAAATATATTTTTGGCCGGCCCGTGTGGTCTGATCAAACAGACGAGCTACTGTAGCTCAAATTGCTCAAGAAATACTGGTCCTGATAGAAAGGTGTCAGAATACACAGTGCATCACAGTTTGTTGCGTATGGGGCTGTATAGCCACAGACCAGCCAGGGTGCCCATGCTGACCCCTGTCCACCACCGAAAGCGCCAACAGTGGGCACGTGAGCATCAGAACTGGAACACAGAGCTGTGGAAGAAGGTGGCCTGGTCTGATGAATCACGTTATCTTTTACATCACGTGGATGGCCGGGTGCACTTACCTGGGGAACACATGGCACCAGGATTCACTATGGGATGAAGGCAAGCCGGCAGAGGCTGTGTGATGCTTTGGGCAATGTTCTGCTGGGAAACCTTGGGTCCTGCCATTCATGTGGATGTTACTTTGACACGTACCACCTACCTAAGCATTGTTGCAGACCATGTACACCCTTTCATGGAAACGGTATTCCCTGGTGGCTGTGGCCTCTTTCAGCAGGATAATGTGCCCTGCCACTAAGCAAAAATGGTTCAGGAATGGTTTGAGGAGCACAACAACGAGTTTGAGGTGTTGACTTGTCCTCCAAATTCCCCAGATCTCAATCCAATCAAGCATCTGTAGGATGTGCTAAACAAAGAAGTCTGATCCATGGAGGCCCCACCTCGCAACTTAAAGGACTTAAAGGATCTGCTGCTAACATCTTGGTGCCAGATAACACAGCACACCTTCAGGGGTCTAGTAGAGTCCATGCCTCGACGGGTCAGGGCTGTTTTGGCAGCAAAAGGGGGGCCAACACAATATTAGGTCATAATGTTATGCCTGATCGGTGTATATATATATTCATTCTAAATATTTTGAATACTTTTTACAAATATATTTAACAAAAGAAAGCATGTTAGTATATTTTCTTGGCTATTAAAGTATACTTTGTAATGTAGTATAGTTGATTGATATATCAATGCTAGGGTTCTGCGTATAGTCCACATAGTCCCCATTCTCTGAAATAGACCTTTTTGTATATTTTAAGTTCCATTGTAAGTCCATTCACTTAGAAAAGTAATAACACATCTCTCCTCAACAATTCACTTGATTTGAGGTACGCAGGATGAGCTAGAGCCAAAGTTTGCTAGGGTTAAGGAGTTTGTTCAAATCCCAATGATAATAGTGATTCAACATGTGCCACTAGTCAGTTATCTATTTTAAACCATATCAGACTTACTGTGTAAAAGCCTTTGTGATATAATTAATATTTGTATGTACAAAAAGTTGATTTATTTTTTGAGAACTTCATAGGTTTCTAGATGAATGAAATTTAAAGTACAGTAGATTTCTTTATAGAATAAAATATAAGACAAAAGGGGAAAAAAGAAGAAACCTGTAAGAAGTGCTTTCTTGAGGGCCCTGTTTGCTTTAGCTCTGTCCTGTCATTGCAATAAGTATTGAGGGGTGAGGAGCCCCGGAAGACATATAACTTTTCACAGCTTGTGTATTCTGTTTCATGAGCAGAACTTCAGACAGCAAATGAGCTGCACATGTCTGACACGCTCATGTAAATTAGATAAGAACTTCAACATTGCCCCAGTGCTATGCAAACTTCATTTGGTTTTATATATTAATCATAAACAGTCAATGTATGCAGTATTAATTGCCCTACATATAACGCAGCTGTCTTTTAAGATGGCCTGAACTAGACTTAGAGATCAAATGAATCTGTGGTCTTAAATCAAAACCGGCAGGAGTCCTTGTTCGCTCATTGTTATGGCTAAAACTTCATCTGGACTAGACAGATCAGCTGAAAACGATAGAGATGTGCATTAAACTACTATGATTGTACATTTATACATTTGGCAGACACTTTTGTCCAAACTTTTATCATTTTATAATATGCTTCTTGACCTTGGTTTTGTTAACTCTTTTCCCTCCATTTTGTGCTGAAATGTTATACTTTTGATTAGGAATGTTTTATATAAATAAAGGCAATAGTAATAGTAATAGATGCTTGCCTTTTGCAAACACTGCTAATATTAGGATGTCGTCCTCACCTCATTCTAAACTTTTTCCTCATTATTTGAAATGTATTATAAACCAAAGTACCTTAAGGCTGAAAATCATAGCATGTAATGATCTAAAAGTGCATTTACCTGAAATGACGAGATCTTTTATTGAGTGAATAAAGGCCAAATTCATACGTCTTCGACGTTAAATCTGAACTTGACCTACCCGTGCCCTCAATTAAAAAGCCCAGCCTCTTTTTTTCATATTCAAATGACGAAATTACATGCACAGGACCGAATATAATTGTGTTTTGTATCTGTTGACTAAATACAGGTTCTGCCGAGAAGAAAAAAGCTGGCTCCAACTATTTATTGCAGCACTGCTTTGTTCCACTCCACCCCAAACGGCTTCAAATCATCGGGGAGATTGTTAAGCTTCTGTGGAAATTACGGAAATGCGGGGGAAATGGACGAGCTGCACTTCATAACAATTAATCAGGGGCTGCTGATTAATAAAGTTCATTTTTTATTCTCGATGATTCAGGGTATTATCAAAAGGACACTGTCCTTGTCATTTTGATTAACACACCCATCTTCCTCCTGCGGTGGGACGCGGCGAAGGGAGACGCTCTCTTGTGCCCATAAAATAAATATTGAATGAGAATATTAACTCGTTAACCTTGACAACTATTTGTAATTTTCATAAGGGCTAAACTCGCAAATTCAGCACAAAAAAATAAAATAAAACGTGCTGTGGGGGTTGAAGAAAGGCCTCGGCGAAGGGGGGCGGAGGGGGCAATAACAACACACAACAAATTAGAGCGAATGAAGAATGCTACTGCATGAATCCTGTCATTTTTATGGGCTGCAATGATTAATTTGTTTGTTCAAATTCTCAATTAAGCCGGGAGGAGGAGAATTAGAAAGCCAGAGAGATGCAATGCGCTGTTGTCTCGCCTTTGCCTGCAGCATCAGGGGAGAAGCGGCACTCGTATACCTGCGGTGGCTCCGCGCTACGGCCCCTGAAGTCAAACGCCACGCTTTTATTTCCAACGCTAAGCAAATCAATATCAATTCCCGGATTGTTTCAATAATGTTTAGTCACAGTATTCCTCAAGTCCTTTGTCACATAATTATGTAGACACCAGAACTGTGTTTCACAGCATTACAGGCTGATGTGATTGAACGCCCCACATCATGTGTGTCTCTTAGCTTAGCAGTCACACAGAGGATGATGTATGGGGCTCTCCGCTTGTCCTCTCAGGGGCCCCGTGCTTTTATTGTGTGCCGGAGTGACAGATGTTTCTCAAATGACCATGTCCCTCATGCGCTTTGCACCTTACAAAACCCTGTCTTATGTGACATGAATGGAAACACTCCTTTACTGCACACCACTATTATAGACTTCTGAAATCCTGAAAGGCATTTGTCAGAGACTCAGAGAAGCATGCCTGCGGATGACCGATAGTGCCAGTTCGGGACAAAATACAGTTTTTTTAGAAACGTGTACGGCAGTCTGGAGAGAAAAACAGACAGCTTGTTTTGGCATTAATGCAAAAAAAAAAAAATTTTGTCCAATCAATTTTTGACATCTGTGTATTATAAAGAAAATAATCATAATTTTACATTGTTATAAAGAAAATGTGAGTGTTGCTTGTTTGTGTGAAACTCACTGCTATGCTAGGGTGTTCTGGGTGGTTGCCAGAGTGTTGCTATGTGGTTGCTATCGCTAGGATGTTCTGGGTGGTTGCTATTGTTGCTATTAGATTGCTAGGGCATTTAGGGTGGTTTCTTGTGTTGCTGTGTGGCTGCCAGGGTGTTGCTATGTCGTTGCTAGTGTTGTTGTGTGGTTGTTGGGGCATTCTGGGTGGTTTCTAGTGTTGCTATGTAGTTGTTAAGGTGTTCTAAGTGTTTTCTAGTGTTGCTGTGTGGTTGCTAGGGCATTCTGGGTGGTTGTCAGGGTGTTGCTATGTAGATTCTAGGGCCTTCTCTGTGGTTGTTAGGGTGTTCCTGGTGGTTTCTAGTGTTGCTGTGTGTGGTGGCCATAGGTGTTCTAAGTGGTTAGCATCGGTGTTGCTGTTTAGTTGCTAGGGCATTCTGAGGGGTTGTCAGGGTGTTGCTAGGGCCTTCTGGTGGTTTCTATGGTGTTTTGAGTGATTCCTAGTGTTGCTATGTGATCACCAGGATGTTCTGGGTGGTTGCCAGAGTGTTACTAGGGTGTTCTCTGTGGTCTAGTGTTGCTGTGTGGTTGCTAGGGTGTTTTGAGTGTTTCCTAGTGTTGTTGTGTGACCGTTAGGGTTTTCTGGCTGGTTGATGCATTTGCTATGAGATTGCTAGGGCATTTAGGTGGTTTCTTGTGTTGCTGTGTGGCTGCCAGGGTGTTGCTATGTCGTTGCCAGTGTTGCTGTGTAGTTGGTAGGGCATTCCGGGTGGTTTCTAATGTTGCTCTGTGGTTGCCAAGGTGTTGCTATGATGTTCTGGATGGTTGAAAGAGCCACCCCCAAGTCTCAATGACATTCTGGTTTCCAAATATTGCTCCTGTATTGTAAATTAATCAGATTTTTTTCAAATTGTATTGTCCATCAGGTGAAAATCCTAAATCTGATCACTTATAAAAGTAATAGCACACCTCTCTTCAACATGCTGCACAACTTGTCGTATGATTCATGCATGTAGCTCAAATGGTGCACTGAAGTTTGATACTTAGGATTAGGGATTTAAACAAAGTATGAGCAACAGTGATAGTGAATTTTGCCTTAACATTATCTATTATATATAATGCAACTGGTAAGGATGTTTTTTTTTTTTGCCCTTTAAAGAGTTGGATGATTTCTCCAATAAAACTCTAGTGCATTTAACAGACGAGTCACTTTATTTAATGGTGTCCACTGGCTCCACATGAACAAGGTGTCCTTTACAAGCTCAGGACAACATTGACTGGAGCCTGTGCTTGTGCAGTGAAAATGCTTATTAGTCAAACAATCCCCATTGGAATAATGCCTCCGTCAGCCTGTGGTTAAGGATAACCACGCCGGTGACAATCCGGCGCCCAGGTCCTGCTGGAGATCAGGTACGAGGAAGAAAGCACTTGAATCAGTCAAGCTTGTGTTGACATCCACGTAGAAAATAAAAGAACATCAGCCAAGTATTGCAAGTAATGTTCATATTTAGGGTTATTTAGACAACTTGTGAACAATAAAACGGGCACAAAAATGAAATTAGTATGTTTTAGGAGGGACTCAAACCATGTCTGGAAACTAGAATATCATAGTGACTTGAGGGTGGACTTGCTAAACAGTAAACAACCACTCAGAACATCCTAACAACGTTTTGGCAACCATCAAAAACACACTAGCAAAGCCCTGGTAACCACACACAACACCCTTTATTTGCACGGGCAAGCACCACTCATATTTTCTTCTGAAAATGCAAAAATCTTCTTTAGAAATTTTAAATGTACAATGAAAAGTTATTGATGTTCCTGTATCAAATCTACAGTAGGACCAATATTCTTTTTGTACAATAACAGGCAGCAGGCATGTCCTGAAATTAGAGACCTATTTAAATGCAGGAAGTGGTCCTCTTGTACCCACTTGCCTGAGCAGAATTCCAGCTGATTTTCCTAGGCTCATTCTGTTGTCTGGACGTGACTGATGGATGGTTAATGATAAAAACATTTCCATACCTGGCCTTCATGGCCTTATTGTTCACACGAAACTGGAACATCCTGCCCTGTCTGCTGCAATCACACAGTCCACAGCTGAGAAGCTCACTGTATCTGGCAGCTGCGCGGTGTGACGTGGAAATATGGGCCACAAACTGTCTTTAACTGTCAGTGAACCTTGCAGTGAATCTTATGGTTAACCGAGCCATATGCCCCATTGTGCATGTATAAGTAATATTTTTGTTGTTTAAGCTTAACACAGAAAACGGTTTAGATTGTAAACTGATACATTTGAGTTAATTCCAAGTTGATCTGATTGGTATATGTACATAATGTCCATTCATACTTCTGTACATTTGGACAACTTTTACTAATAAGAATGCTTTTACATACAACTTTAGAAATGTACTAATGTTTGCAAAAACTCAGTAAAGTACTCAAACTCATTAAATTATGGATAAAATGTGTCAGACAATATAAGATTCTTAAAGGAATAGTTCACCCAAAAATGAAACTGTCATCATTTACCCACCCTCATGTTGTTACAAATCTGTATGAGTTTCTTTTTTTCTGTTGAACACAAAAGAAGATATTTTGAAGAATGTCGGTAAACAAACTGTTGATGGACCCCATTGACTTCCATAGTATTTTTTTGTAAAGTCGCAATTGCGAGTTTATATCTTGCAATTTTGACTTCTTTCCCTCAGAATTGGACTTTATAACTCGCAATTCTGACTTTACAACTTGCAATTCTGACTTTATATCACGCAATTCTGACTTTATAAGTCGCAATTCTGACTTTATAACTTGCAATTCTGACTTTATAACTCGCAATTCTGACTTCATATCACGCAATTCTGACTTTATATTACACAATTCTGACTTTATAACTCGCAATTCTGACTTTATATCACGCAATTCTGACTATAACTCGCAATTCTGACTATAACTCGCAATTCTGACTTTATAACTCGCAATTCTGACTTCATATCACGCAATTCTGACTTTATATTACGCAATTCTGACTTTAACTCGCAATTCTGACTTATAACTCGCAATTCTGACTTTATATCACTCAATTCTGACTATAACTCGCAATTCTGACTATAACTCGCAATTCTGACTTTATAACTCGCAATTCTGACTTTAACTCGCAATTCTGAGTTTATATTACGCAATTCTGACTTTATATCACGCAATTCTGACTTTATAACTCGCAATTCTGACTTTATAACTCGCAATTCGGACTTTATATCACGCAATTCTGACTTTATAATTCGCAATTCTGACTATATCACACAATTCTGACTATATCACGCAATTCTGACTTTATAACTCGCAATTCTGACTTTATAACTCGCAATTCTGACTTTATATCACGCAATTCTGACTTTATAACTCGCAATTCTGACTTTATAACTCGCAATTCTGACTTTATATCACGCAATTCTGACGTTATAGCTCGCAATTCTGACGTTATAACTCGCAATTCTGACTTTATAACTCGCAATTCTGACTTTATAACTCGCAATTCTGACTTTATAACTCGCAATTCTGACTTTATAACCCGCAATTCTGACTATAACTCGCAATTCGGACTTTATAACTCGCAATTCTGTCTTTATAACTCGCAATTCTGACTTTATATCACGCAATTCTGACTTTATAACTCGCAATTCTGACTTTATATCACTCAATTCTGACTTTATAACTCGCAATTCTGACTTTATATCACGCAATTCTGACTTTATAACTTGCAATTCTGACTTTATAACTCGCAATTCTGACTTTATATCACGCAATTCTGACTTTATAACTCGCAATTCTGACTTTATAACTCGCAATTCTGACTTTATAATTCGCAATTCTGACTATATCACACAATTCTGACTATATCACGCAATTCTTACTTTATATTACGCAATTCTGACTTTATAACTCGCAATTCTGACTTCATATCACGCAATTCTGACTTTATATCACGCAATTCTGACTTTATAACTCGCAATTCTGACTTTATAACTCGCAATTCGGACTTTATATCACGCAATTCTGACTTTATAATTTGCAATTCTGACTATATCACACAATTCTTACTTTATATTACGCAATTCTGACTTTATAACTCGCAATTCTGACTTTATAACTCGCAATTCTGACTTTATATCACGCAATTCTGACGTTATAGCTCGCAATTCTGACGTTATAACTCGCAATTCTGACTTTATAACTCGCAATTCTGACTTTATAACTCGCAATTCTGACTTTATATCACGCAATTCTGACTTTATAACCCGCAATTCTGACGTTATAGCTCGCAATTCTGACGTTATAACTCGCAATTCTGACTTTATAACTCGCAATTCTGACTTTATAACCCGCAATTCTGACTATAACTCGCAATTCGGACTTTATAACTCGCAATTCGGACTTTATAACTCGCAATTCTGACTTTATATCACGCAATTCTGACTTTATAACTCGCAATTCTGACTTTATATCACGCAATTCTGACTTTATAACTCGCAATTCTGACTTTATAACTCGCAACTCTGACTTTATATCACGCAATTCTGACTTTATAACTCGCAATTCTGACTTTATAACTCGCACTTCTGACTTTATATTGCGCAATTCTGACTTTATAACTCGCAATTCTGACTTATAACTCGCAATTCTGACTTTATATCATGCAATTCTGACTTTATAACTCGCAATTCTGACTATAACTCGCAATTCTGACTTTATATCTCGCAATTCTGACTATAACTCGCAATTCTGACTATAACTCGCAATTCTGACTTTATATCACGCAATTCTGACTTTATTGTGCAATTCTGACTTTATATCACGCAATTCTGACTTATAACTCGCAATTCTGACTTTATAACTCGCAATTCTGACTTTATAACTCGCAATTCTGACTTTATAACTCGCAATTCTGACTTTATATCACGCAATTCTGACTTTATAATTCGCAATTCTGACTATATCACACAATTCTGACTATATATCACGCAATTCTGACTTTATAACTCGCAATTCTGACTTTATAACTCGCAATTCTGACTTTATATCACGCAATTCTGACTTTATAACTCGCAATTCTGACTTTATAACTCGCAATTCTGACTTTATAACTCGCAATTCTGACTTTATATCACGCAATTCTGACTTTATAACTCGCAATTCTGACTTTATAACTCGCAATTCTGACTTATAACTCGCAATTCTGACTTTATATCACGCAATTCTGACTTTATAACCCGCAATTCTGACGTTATAACTCGCAATTCTGACTTTATAACTCGCAATTCTGACTTTATAACCCGCAATTCTGACTATAACTCGCAATTCGGACTTTATAACTCGCAATTCGGACTTTATAACTCGCAATTCTGACTTTATATCACGCAATTCTGACTTTATAACTCGCAATTCTGACTTTATATCACGCAATTCTGACTTTATAACTCGCAATTCTGACTTTATAACTCGCAACTCTGACTTTATATCACGCAATTCTGACTTTATAACTCGCAATTCTGACTTTATAACTCGCACTTCTGACTTTATATTGCGCAATTCTGACTTTATAACTCGCAATTCTGACTTATAACTCGCAATTCTGACTTTATATCATGCAATTCTGACTTTATAACTCGCAATTCTGACTATAACTCGCAATTCTGACTTTATATCTCGCAATTCTGACTATATCTCGCAATTCTGACTATAACTCGCAATTCTGACTTTATAACTCGCAATTCTGACTATAACTCGCAATTCTGACTATAACTCGCAATTCTGACTTTATATCACGCAATTCTGACTTTATTGTGCAATTCTGACTTTATATCACGCAATTCTGACTTATAACTCGCAATTCTGACTTTATAACTCGCAATTCTGACTTTATAACTCGCAATTCTGACTTTATAACTCGCAATTCTGACTTTATAACTCGCAATTCTGACTTTATATCACGCAATTCTGACTTTATAACTCGCAATTCTGACTTTATAACTCGCAATTCTGACTTTATATCACGCAATTCTGACTTTATAATTCGCAATTCTGACTATATCACACAATTCTGACTATATATCACGCAATTCTGACTTTATAACTCGCAATTCTGACTTTATAACTCGCAATTCTGACT
The DNA here is from genome assembly GCA_039654625.1 of Rhinogobio ventralis. Classification (NCBI taxonomy): domain Eukaryota; kingdom Metazoa; phylum Chordata; class Actinopteri; order Cypriniformes; family Gobionidae; genus Rhinogobio; species Rhinogobio ventralis. The sequence continues at coordinate 7,779,582 of CM077203.1, forward strand.
TTATATCACGCAATTCTGACTTTATAACTCGCAATTCTGACTTTATAACTCGCAATTCTGACTTTATAACTCGCAATTCTGACTTTATATCACGCAATTCTGACTTTATAACTCGCAATTCTGACTTAATAACTCGCAATTCTGACTTATAACTCGCAATTCTGACTTTATAACCCGCAATTCTGACTATAACTCGCAATTCTGACTTTATATCACGCAATTCTGACTTTATAACTCGCAATTCTGACTTTATAACTCGCAATTCTGACTTTATAATTCGCAATTCTGAATATATATCACACAATTCTGACTATATCACACAACTCTGACTATATCACGCAATTCTGACTTTATAACTCGCAATTCTGACTTTATAACTCGCAATTCTGACTTTATAACTCGCAATTCTGACTTTATAGCTAGCAATTCTGACTTTATAGCTAGCAATTCTGACTTTATAACTCGCAATTCTGACTATATCACACAATTCTGACTATATCACGCAATTCTGACTTTATAACTCACAATTCTGACTTTATATCACGCAATTCTGACTTATAACTCGCAATTCTGACTTTATATCATGCAATTCTGACTTTATATCACGCAATTCTGACTTTATATCTCGCAATTCTGACTATAACTCGCAATTCTGACTTTATAACTCACAATTCTGACTTTATAACTCACAATTCTGACTTTATATCACGCAATTCTGACTTTATATCTCGCAATTCTGACTTTATATCACGCAATTCTGACTTTATATCACGCAATTCTGACTTTATAACTCACAATTCTGACTTTATAACTCGCAATTCTGACTTTATAACTCGCACTTCTGACTTTATATTACGCAATTCTGACTTTATAACTCGCAATTCTGACTTATAACTCGCAATTCTGACTTTATAACTCGCAATTCTGACTTTATAACTCGCAATTCTGACTTTTTAACTCGCAATTCTGACTTTATATTGCGCAATTCTGACTTTATATTGCGCAATTCTGACTTTATAACTCGCAATTCTGACTTTATATCACGCAATTCTGACTTTATAACTCGCAATTCTGACTATATCACACAATTCTGACTTTATAACTCACAATTCTGACTTTATAACTCGCAATTCTGACTTTATATCACGCAATTCTGACTTATAACTCGCAATTCTGACTTTATATCATGCAATTCTGACTTTATATCACGCAATTCTGACTTTATATCTCGCAATTCTGACTTTATAACTCGCAATTCTGACTTTATAACTCACAATTCTGACTTTATATCACGCAATTCTGACTTTATATCTCGCAATTCTGACTTTATATCACGCAATTCTGACTTTATATCACGCAATTCTGACTTTATAACTCGCAATTCTGACTTTATAACTCGCACTTCTGACTTTATAACTCGCAATTCTGACTATATCACACAATTCTGACTTTATATCACGCAATTCTGACTATATCACACAATTCTGACTTTATATCACGCAATTCTGACTTTATATCACGCAATTCTGACTATATCACACAATTCTGACTTTATATCACGCAATTCTGACTTTATATCACGCAATTCTGACTTTATAACTCACAATTCTGACTTTATAACTCGCACTTCTGACTTTATAACTCGCACTTCTGACTTTATAACTCGCAATTCTGACTTTATAGCTAGCAATTTTGACTTTATAACTCGCAATTCTGACTTTATATCACGCAATTCTGACTTTATATCACGCAATTCTGACTTTATAACTCACAATTCTGACTTTATAACTCGCAATTCTGACTTTATAACTCGCACTTCTGACTTTATATTACGCAATTCTGACTTTATAACTCGCAATTCTGACTTTTTAACTCGCAATTCTGACTTTATATTGCGCAATTCTGACTTTATAACTCGCAATTCTGACTTTATAACTCGCACTTCTGACTTTATATTACGCAATTCTGACTTTATAACTCGCAATTCTGACTTTATATTGCGCAATTCTGACTTTATAACTCGCAATTCTGACTTTATAACTCGCAATTCTGACTTTATTGTGCAATTCTGACTTTATATCACGCAATTCTGACTTTATAACTCGCAATTCTGACTTTATATCACGCAATTCTGACTTTATAACTCGCAATTCTGACTTTATAACTCGCAATTCTGACTTTATAACTCGCAATTCTGACTTTATATCACGCAATTCTGACTTTATAACTCGCAATTCTGACTATATCTCGCAATTCTGACTTTATATCACGCAATTCTGACTTTATATCACGCAATTCTGACTTTATAACTCGCAATTCTGACTTTATAACTCGCAATTCTGACTTTATAACTCGCAATTCTAACTTTATATCACGCAATTCTGACTTTATAACTCGCAATTCTGACTTTATAACTCGCAATTCTGACTTATAACTCGCAATTCTGACTTTATAACTCGCAATTCGGACTTTATAACTCGCAATTCGGACTTTATAACTCGCAATTCTGACTTATAACTCGCAATTCTGACTTTATAACTCGCAATTCTGACTATATCTCGCAATTCTGACTTTATAACTCGCAATTCTGACTTTATAACTCGCAATTCTGACTTTTTAACTCGCAATTCTGACTTTATATTGCGCAATTCTGACTTTATAACTCGCAATTCTGACTTATAACTCGCAATTCTGACTTATAACTCGCAATTCTGACTTATAACTCGCAATTCTGACTTTATAACTCGCAATTCTGACTTTATAACTCGCAATTCAGACTTTATAACTCGCAATTCAGACTTTATATTGCACAATTCTGACTTTATAACTCGCAATTCTGACTTTATATCACGCAATTCTGACTTTATAACTCGCAATTCTGACTTATAACTCGCAATTCTGACTTATAACTCGCAATTCTGACTTTATAACTCGCAATTCTGACTTTATAACTCGCAATTCTGACTATATCTCGCAATTCTGACTTTATAACTCGCAATTCTGACTTTATAACTCGCAATTCTGACTTTTTAACTCGCAATTCTGACTTTATATTGCGCAATTCTGACTTTATATCACGCAGTTCTGACTTTATAACTCGCAATTCTGACTTATAACTCGCAATTTTGACTTTATAACTCGCAATTCAGACTTTATATTGCGCAATTCTGACTTTATATCACGCAATTCTGACTTATAGCTCGCAATTCTGACTTTATAACTCGCAATTCTGACTTATAGCTCGCAATTCTGACTTTATAGCTCGCAATTCTGACTTTATAACTCGCAATTCTGACTTTATAACTCGCAATTCGGACTTTATATCACGCAATTCTGACTTTATAATTTGCAATTCTGACTATATCACACAATTCTTACTTTATATTACGCAATTCTGACTTTATAACTCGCAATTCTGACTTTATAACTCGCAATTCTGACTTTATAACTCGCAATTCTGACTTTATATCACGCAATTCTGACTTTATAACTCGCAATTCTGACTTTATAACTCGCAATTCTGACTTTATATCACGCAATTCTGACGTTATAGCTCGCAATTCTGACGTTATAACTCGCAATTCTGACTTTATAACTCGCAATTCTGACTTTATAACCCGCAATTCTGACTATAACTCGCAATTCGGACTTTATAACTCGCAATTCGGACTTTATAACTCGCAATTCTGACTTTATATCACGCAATTCTGACTTTATAACTCGCAATTCTGACTTTATATCACGCAATTCTGACATTATAACTCGCAATTCTGACTTTATAACTCGCAACTCTGACTTTATATCACGCAATTCTGACTTTATAACTCGCAATTCTGACTTTATAACTCGCACTTCTGACTTTATATTGCGCAATTCTGACTTTATAACTCGCAATTCTGACTTATAACTCGCAATTCTGACTTTATATCATGCAATTCTGACTTTATAACTCGCAATTCTGACTATAACTCGCAATTCTGACTTTATATCTCGCAATTCTGACTATATCTCGCAATTCTGACTATAACTCGCAATTCTGACTTTATAACTCGCAATTCTGACTATAACTCGCAATTCTGACTTTATAACTCGCAATTCGGACTTTATAACTCGCAATTCTGACTTTATATCACGCAATTCTGACTTTATAATTCGCAATTCTGACTATATCACACAATTCTGACTATATCACACAACTCTGACTATATCACGCAATTCTGACTTTATAACTCGCAATTCTGACTTTATAACTCGCAATTCTGACTTTATATCACGCAATTCTGACTTTATAGCTAGCAATTCTGACTTTATAACTCGCAATTCTGACTATAACTCGCAATTCTGACTATAACTCGCAATTCTGACTTTATATCACGCAATTCTGACTTTATAGCTCGCAATTCTGACTTTATAGCTCGCAATTCTGACTTTATAACTCGCAATTCTGACTTTATAACTCGCAATTCTGACTATAACTCGCAATTCTGACTTTATAACTCGCAATTCTGACTTTATAACTCGCAATTCTGACTTTATATCACTCAATTTTGACTATATTGCGCAATTCTGCCTTTATAACTCGCAATTCTGACTTTATAACTCACAATTCTGACTTTATATCACTCAATTCTGACTTTATATCACGCAATTCTGACTTATAACTCGCAATTCTGACTTTATAACTCGCAATTCTGACTTTATTGTGCAATTCTGACTTTATATCACGCAATTCTGACTTATAACTCGCAATTCTGACTTTATAACTCGCAATTCTGACTTTATAACTCGCAATTCTGACTTTATAACTCGCAATTCTGACTTTATAACTCGCAATTCTGACTTTATATCACGCAATTCTGACTTTATAACTCGCAATTCTGACTTTATAACTCGCAATTCTGACTTTATATCACGCAATTCTGACTTTATAATTCGCAATTCTGACTATATCACACAATTCTGACTATATATCACGCAATTCTGACTTTATAACTCGCAATTCTGACTTTATAACTCGCAATTCTGACTTTATATCACGCAATTCTGACTTTATAACTCGCAATTCTGACTTTATAACTCGCAATTCTGACTTTATAACTCGCAATTCTGACTTTATATCACGCAATTCTGACTTTATAACTCGCAATTCTGACTTTATAACTCGCAATTCTGACTTATAACTCGCAATTCTGACTTTATAACCCGTAATTCTGACTATAACTCGCAATTCTGACTTTATATCACGCAATTCTGACTTTATAACTCGCAATTCTGACTTTATAATTCGCAATTCTGAATATATATCACACAATTCTGACTATATCACACAACTCTGACTATATCACGCAATTCTGACTTTATAACTCGCAATTCTGACTTTATAACTCGCAATTCTGACTTTATAACTCGCAATTCTGACTTTATAGCTAGCAATTCTGACTTTATAACTCGCAATTCTGACTATATCACACAATTCTGACTATATCACGCAATTCTGACTTTATAACTCACAATTCTGACTTTATATCACGCAATTCTGACTTATAACTCGCAATTCTGACTTTATATCATGCAATTCTGACTTTATATCACGCAATTCTGACTTTATATCTCGCAATTCTGACTATAACTCGCAATTCTGACTTTATAACTCACAATTCTGACTTTATAACTCACAATTCTGACTTTATATCACGCAATTCTGACTTTATATCTCGCAATTCTGACTTTATATCACGCAATTCTGACTTTATAACTCACAATTCTGACTTTATAACTCGCAATTCTGACTTTATAACTCGCACTTCTGACTTTATATTACGCAATTCTGACTTTATAACTCGCAATTCTGACTTATAACTCGCAATTCTGACTTTATAACTCGCAATTCTGACTTTATAACTCGCAATTCTGACTTTTTAACTCGCAATTCTGACTTTATATTGCGCAATTCTGACTTTATATTGCGCAATTCTGACTTTATAACTCGCAATTCTGACTTTATATCACGCAATTCTGACTTTATAGCTAGCAATTCTGACTTTATAACTCGCAATTCTGACTATATCACACAATTCTGACTTTATAACTCACAATTCTGACTTTATAACTCGCAATTCTGACTTTATATCACGCAATTCTGACTTATAACTCGCAATTCTGACTTTATATCATGCAATTCTGACTTTATATCACGCAATTCTGACTTTATATCTCGCAATTCTGACTTTATAACTCGCAATTCTGACTTTATATCACTCAATTCTGACTTTATAACTCGCAATTCTGACTTTATATCACGCAATTCTGACTTTATAACTCGCAATTCTGACTTTATATCACGCAATTCTGACGTTATAGCTCGCAATTCTGACGTTATAACTCGCAATTCTGACTTTATAACTCGCAATTCTGACTTTATAACCCGCAATTCTGACTATAACTCGCAATTCGGACTTTATAACTCGCAATTCGGACTTTATAACTCGCAATTCTGACTTTATATCACGCAATTCTGACTTTATAACTCGCAATTCTGACTTTATATCACGCAATTCTGACTTTATAACTCGCAATTCTGACTTTATAACTCGCAACTCTGACTTTATATCACGCAATTCTGACTTTATAACTCGCAATTCTGACTTTATAACTCGCACTTCTGACTTTATATTGCGCAATTCTGACTTTATAACTCGCAATTCTGACTTATAACTCGCAATTCTGACTTTATATCATGCAATTCTGACTTTATAACTCGCAATTCTGACTATAACTAGCAATTCTGACTTTATATCTCGCAATTCTGACTATATCTCGCAATTCTGACTATAACTCGCAATTCTGACTTTATAACTCGCAATTCTGACTATAACTCGCAATTCTGACTTTATAACTCGCAATTCGGACTTTATAACTCGCAATTCTGACTTTATATCACGCAATTCTGACTTTATAATTCGCAATTCTGACTATATCACACAATTCTGACTATATCACACAACTCTGACTATATCACGCAATTCTGACTTTATAACTCGCAATTCTGACTTTATAACTCGCAATTCTGACTTTATATCACGCAATTCTGACTTTATAGCTAGCAATTCTGACTTTATAACTCGCAATTCTGACTATAACTCGCAATTCTGACTATAACTCGCAATTCTGACTTTATATCACGCAATTCTGACTTTATAGCTCGCAATTCTGACTTTATAGCTCGCAATTCTGACTTTATAACTCGCAATTCTGACTTTATAACTCGCAATTCTGACTATAACTCGCAATTCTGACTTTATAACTCGCAATTCTGACTTTATAACTCGCAATTCTGACTTTATATCACTCAATTTTGACTATATTGCGCAATTCTGCCTTTATAACTCGCAATTCTGACTTTATAACTCACAATTCTGACTTTATATCACTCAATTCTGACTTTATATCACGCAATTCTGACTTATAACTCGCAATTCTGACTTTATAACTCGCAATTCTGACTTTATAACTCGCAATTCTGACTTTATTGTGCAATTCTGACTTTATATCACGCAATTCTGACTTATAACTCGCAATTCTGACTTTATAACTCGCAATTCTGACTTTATAACTCGCAATTCTGACTTTATAACTCACAATTCTGACTTTATAACTCACAATTCTGACTTTATATCACGCAATTCTGACTTTATAACTCGCAATTCTGACTTTATATCACGCAATTCTGACTTTATAACTCACAATTCTGACTTTATAACTCGCAATTCTGACTTTATAACTCGCAATTCTGACTATAACTCGCAATTCTGACTTTATAACTCGCAATTCTGACTTTATAACTCGCAATTCTGACTTTATATCACTCAATTTTGACTATATTGCGCAATTCTGACTTTATAACTCGCAATTCTGACTTTATATCACGCAATTCTGACTTTATAACTCGCAATTCTGACTTTATAACTCGCAATTCTGACTTTATATCACGCAATTCTGACTTTATAATTCGCAATTCTGACTATATCACACAATTCTGACTATATATCACGCAATTCTGACTTTATAACTCGCAATTCTGACTTTATAACTCGCAATTCTGACTTTATATCACGCAATTCTGACTTTATAACTCGCAATTCTGACTTTATAACTCGCAATTCTGACTTTATAACTCGCAATTCTGACTTTATATCACGCAATTCTGACTTTATAACTCGCAATTCTGACTTTATAACTCGCAATTCTGACTTATAACTCGCAATTCTGACTTTATAACCCGCAATTCTGACTATAACTCGCAATTCTGACTTTATATCACGCAATTCTGACTTTATAACTCGCAATTCTGACTTTATAATTCGCAATTCTGAATATATATCACACAATTCTGACTATATCACACAACTCTGACTATATCACGCAATTCTGACTTTATAACTCGCAATTCTGACTTTATAACTCGCAATTCTGACTTTATAACTCGCAATTCTGACTTTATAGCTAGCAATTCTGACTTTATAGCTAGCAATTCTGACTTTATAACTCGCAATTCTGACTATATCACACAATTCTGACTATATCACGCAATTCTGACTTTATAACTCACAATTCTGACTTTATATCACGCAATTCTGACTTATAACTCGCAATTCTGACTTTATATCATGCAATTCTGACTTTATATCACGCAATTCTGACTTTATATCTCGCAATTCTGACTATAACTCGCAATTCTGACTTTATAACTCACAATTCTGACTTTATAACTCACAATTCTGACTTTATATCACGCAATTCTGACTTTATATCTCGCAATTCTGACTTTATATCACGCAATTCTGACTTTATAACTCACAATTCTGACTTTATAACTCGCAATTCTGACTTTATAACTCGCAATTCTGACTTTTTAACTCGCAATTCTGACTTTATATTGCGCAATTCTGACTTTATATTGCGCAATTCTGACTTTATAACTCGCAATTCTGACTTTATATCACGCAATTCTGACTTTATAGCTAGCAATTCTGACTTTATAACTCGCAATTCTGACTATATCACACAATTCTGACTTTATAACTCACAATTCTGACTTTATAACTCGCAATTCTGACTTTATATCACGCAATTCTGACTTATAACTCGCAATTCTGACTTTATATCATGCAATTCTGACTTTATATCACGCAATTCTGACTTTATATCTCGCAATTCTGACTTTATAACTCGCAATTCTGACTTTATAACTCACAATTCTGACTTTATATCACGCAATTCTGACTTTATATCTCGCAATTCTGACTTTATATCACGCAATTCTGACTTTATATCACGCAATTCTGACTTTATAACTCACAATTCTGACTTTATAACTCGCAATTCTGACTTTATAACTCGCAATTCTGACTTTATAACTCGCACTTCTGACTTTATAACTCGCAATTCTGACTATATCACACAATTCTGACTTTATATCACGCAATTCTGACTATATCACACAATTCTGACTTTATATCACGCAATTCTGACTTTATATCACGCAATTCTGACTATATCACACAATTCTGACTTTATATCACGCAATTCTGACTTTATATCACGCAATTCTGACTTTATAACTCACAATTCTGACTTTATAACTCGCACTTCTGACTTTATAACTCGCACTTCTGACTTTATAACTCGCAATTCTGACTTTATAGCTAGCAATTTTGACTTTATAACTCGCAATTCTGACTTTATATCACGCAATTCTGACTTTATATCACGCAATTCTGACTTTATAACTCACAATTCTGACTTTATAACTCGCAATTCTGACTTTATAACTCGCACTTCTGACTTTATATTACGCAATTCTGACTTTATAACTCGCAATTCTGACTTTTTAACTCGCAATTCTGACTTTATATTGCGCAATTCTGACTTTATAACTCGCAATTCTGACTTTATAACTCGCACTTCTGACTTTATATTACGCAATTCTGACTTTATAACTCGCAATTCTGACTTTATATTGCGCAATTCTGACTTTATAACTCGCAATTCTGACTTTATAACTCGCAATTCTGACTTTATTGTGCAATTCTGACTTTATATCACGCAATTCTGACTTTATAACTCGCAATTCTGACTTTATATCACGCAATTCTGACTTTATAACTCGCAATTCTGACTTTATAACTCGCAATTCTGACTTTATAACTCGCAATTCTAACTTTATATCACGCAATTCTGACTTTATAACTCGCAATTCTGACTTTATAACTCGCAATTCTGACTTATAACTCGCAATTCTGACTTTATAACTCGCAATTCGGACTTTATAACTCGCAATTCTGACTTTATAACTCGCAATTCTGACTTATAACTCGCAATTCTGACTATATCTCGCAATTCTGACTTTATAACTCGCAATTCTGACTTTATAACTCGCAATTCTGACTTTTTAACTCGCAATTCTGACTTTATATTGCGCAATTCTGACTTTATAACTCGCAATTCTGACTTATAACTCGCAATTCTGACTTATAACTCGCAATTCTGACTTTATAACTCGCAATTCTGACTTTATAACTCGCAATTCAGACTTTATAACTCGCAATTCAGACTTTATATTGCACAATTCTGACTTTATAACTCGCAATTCTGACTTTATATCACGCAATTCTGACTTTATAACTCGCAATTCTGACTTATAACTCGCAATTCTGACTTTATAACTCGCAATTCTGACTTTATAACTCGCAATTCTGACTTTATAACTCGCAATTCTGACTATATCTCGCAATTCTGACTTTATAACTCGCAATTCTGACTTTATAACTCGCAATTCTGACTTTTTAACTCGCAATTCTGACTTTATATTGCGCAATTCTGACTTTATATCACGCAGTTCTGACTTTATAACTCGCAATTCTGACTTATAACTCGCAATTCTGACTTATAACTCGCAATTTTGACTTTATAACTCGCAATTCAGACTTTATATTGCGCAATTCTGACTTTATATCACGCAATTCTGACTTATAGCTCGCAATTCTGACTTTATAACTCGCAATTCTGACTTATAGCTCGCAATTCTGACTTTATAGCTCGCAATTCTGACTTTATAACTCGCAATTCTGACTTTATAACTCGCAATTCGGACTTTATATTGCGCAATTCTGACTTATAACTGAGGCCTGAAGCCCGGCCGGCGTGTGAGGGATGACATGAAAATTGGCCCAAAGTCCGGTCCTACGGGCGCTAACACACGCTGCCATTTTACCCAATAGTATTTCGACACCCCAGGTTGCCAGTTGGCAGAAAACACAGCGTATTGCTGCCATGGAAGCCAGCAAACAAACTGGGTCAGAAATCGCAGATTCTACCTGACATAAAAAGCCTCTGCATCCGTCTAAAAATCTCTATGAGTGGGAGTATTAAAACGCAGATAAATCAACTCATCAACTGTGGCTTTCACTGTCAATTGTGCTCGTTCCTTCCTCAAACTGGCAACCCGTGTGAGCGTCGAGTCTGAGGGGGAGGGGGAAACAATATTTTGATTTGGATTGCAGTACCCATTTCAACCACTAGCTGTCATTCTTACATACAGTACCTTTAATATTGAGAACAATTTTTAGAACTATATCTTTAATATTATCTTTATAGTTATCGTCTTTATAGTTAACGGGCCTTTAGACAGACAGACTGTTTTCAAAGTTTTATAATATTCCAAAATTAACTAAACAAAAACTAAAGTAATTTGTGGCCATTTTTTTGTCAGTTTAATTTTTTTGTCAGTCATAAAGAATTTTTGCTTGGTTTTCCTTTGTTAGATTTTTTATTTTAGATGATGAATATGACATACGATGGCTTTGTTTAAATGCACTGATCATTTTCACCTCCGCCAAAACACACTTTTAAGATCAAGATATGAATGTAGGTATGAGCTTTGGGGGAGGGCTAAAATATCAATCAAAATTTAGCATCAAATTAGTTCAAATACATTAACTGTGTTATATTTAATGGTGTTAATCTCCTTCATAATATTTTTTACAAATATATTTTTAAATTAAATATTTTATGAATGAGTTGTAAACATGAAACATTTGTCTCTAAAGTTGTTTACATTTTTAGAAGCTTTAATGTATTGATTGACATTTGTATTTATCGGTGTGTATCCAAAAAAGTATGCACAGTTACATACGATTGCCTGCAGACACTAATGAGATCATGTTAATTCATCTGCTAATCAATTAGCATTTCTTGAGCTGCTTCAAAATGCAGATAACTTTATCAAAGTATTCAAAAAATAGGTTCAATGCAAAATGTGACAGTCAGGCTGTGAACAGATGAGGACAGTCTTAACGCTGCTCTTTTAGCTGGTGCCTGAATGCCTTGCGGTTCCCATATCCTGACAATACCGAGCAGGGAAAGAGTTAACCACCCAGGCGCTTAATTGCACGTGACATGTGTTGGAGTGTGACAGATGTGACAGATGATGGAGATGGGGACGAAGAGGGCGTAATCTGGCCCTCGGAGTCGCGTCTTCTCCTTCTGTTAGCCCTCCAGAAGCGCCTCCCTAGTGAAGACCTGAAGGTAGTAAATAACAGCTCGCCTCTCCGGCCATTATTTAAGCATCTGGTGATGGAAGGAAAGCCCTCGTGCCTCACAGAGATCCTGTCAAAATCAGCCAGCCTCAAAACTCTTCAACACTCAAACTGCATTTCATCTCACAGAAACTTTTTCTAGATTGGGCTGACGGATTCAACATGACAGGAAATGTAACTACATTTGGTAGAATACCCTCCCCCCCTCCCACAAAAAATGCATTATCTATCACACAGGTTCTAAAATATTTTTTTTTTTCAGAATCCAGATTTCATGTCAAATGGCGACCCAGCACGTTGCCAAATTGTACTCTAAAAAATGGTGGGTTGTTTCAACCCATGTTTAGTTCAAATATGGACAAACCCAACCGTGGGTTTAAATTCAGTTTTTAAACTCAATGGTTGGGTTTGTCCATAATTTTACCAAACATGGCTTGAAACAACCCAGTATTTTTTTAGTGTACAAAATTTAATTTCAATGGTTTCATAATCTTGGCACCCAATAATTCACCGTCCAAATTGCACACAATCCATCTTTAGCTCCATGACTGAACCCATTTTTAAAGTAGTCTGGTTTCTTTTAGCTCGTACTTTTTTTGTTTATGGCTTTCAATGACAGCATGTAACATGTCCTTGATTGTATCTGAATGTATTTGTGCCAAAATAATTTTTTGGGGAGTTTTATTGGATGCTCAATCTTTGACATCAACAACAAATAAATGGAAAATATTTTGTCCTCTTTTTTAAAAGCCTTTTTGCTATCCAATTCGTTTAGTTGAATTTTATTATTTGCATTTAGCATCATTTTTGTCAAATTTTTGGGTCACAACCCACCGCAACCCTACCCACCAGTCTATCATAAAACCTCTGTAAGTGTCATTTTTAGTAATACATTACATTTTTCAGTATGATTTAACCATAAACATGTTCTCACACAACGTTTGTGTTTTACCAAAAAAAATTAAATAATATTAATAATATTTGAAATACCACCTACAGAAATGTATATTTCATTTATAACTCTTTCCCCGCCAGCATTTTTTAAAAAAGTTGCATTTAGCATCGTTTTTCCCCCACCTGTCAAATTTTTGGGTCACGGCCCACCAGTTGAGAACCACTAGTCTATCATAATTTTCATAAATGAATTCCTTTCCCGTGAAAGCAGAGCCCTTATGTTTGTTTTGATGGGAGAGTACCTACTAAAGGCGAAAGATTAACATTAAGTAAATAATTACCTCATTATTTTAGACTGGAAAAAAATGTGACGTGTGTGGAATCAATTTAAAACAATGGGAATACTCTTGGCAAAGTCTAGGTTGGGAGCACAAAGGTCTATTTGTCTCATGGAACTGATTTACAGCCCTGTTGATAAAAATCAAACTTCCTGGAATCTTTTCAGATGTTTTGAGAAGCTTATGAGACAGCTGTCAAACAGTTTTGAAAATGGCTGATTTAGCATTATCTGCCATCACGAAAACACGACTGGGACAATATTAGTCTGGAAATGGCAACAATGTGTGTCTTTGAACGCAGTGTGTACACCGTCTATCCATTGTCAAAGAGATGAGTTATGAAACTCAGCTGCTCAAGGAAACAGTCAGGTGGGAAAAACAAAACTCTGATTGAAATTCTCTTGGGGGGCGTTAGCGTGATACATATTTGCTCTAGCATTCCTTTTGTTCTTTGGAATACCGCTGTTCAAATGCAATGACCGGTTGCATCAGTTCTAGTCAATGACTTGTTACACTTCCGCTTTTTTACATCCATGCAATAAAAACATCTGTTCATATCACAGAAGATATGAGTAACACGTTCCAGATTTCAGACAGTGGGATTTTCCATGCTAAGGTGACTAGTTGGAATGAAATCTGAGTCCTGTTTGTCTTCAGGCCACAGTATTGTGTTATTACCTCTTAAAGAGCAGGTTTGTGGTGATTTAGAATTGATTTGAGTGTTTTTTTTTATTGAGCCCATAAAATCACAATTGGAGGGCTGTGGCTTTAAATACATGTCTGTTGGTGGTGAAGTCATCTATATGCTGTTAATATGTATGACTAGCAAGTAGAAAATCATTGTTCTTGACTATATTAATCCTGTCCAAATTTCCTTTTTCAATAGGAAATGTTTGAAACTATTCTTGTCAAGTTATTTAAAGGATTTAATGGGTTATATTCCAGTTATTTTCCTGAATGTGAAATTGATAGTAAACAGGATACAGGATGAAGATTAGAATTTTATAAACATTTTATAAACATTATATAAACATATAAAAAAATGTTTTTAAATAATATTTGAAATACCACCTACCTAATTTACTTTAAACTTTTATACTTTATTTTTTTTTATAAATAGTCACTTTTATCACTTTTTTTTAATTAACTCTTTCCCCGCTATCGTTTTTCTTTTTTTTTTTAATTTCCAGCCACCGCCAAAGTTTTTGATAATTTTCACAAAAGTTTCATGGCCCCCAGAATATTTAGTTGTATGAATATCTGAACATGCAATATATCAAAAGAGAGAACAGACCCTCTACTAATCCCGCTTTATTCTAGCTTCATGCATTCTTTTTTTTTGGAATATGGATAATTTTCATAAAAAAGCAACACTTTGAGCAAAAAGCAGAGAAAATAACGTTTTTGTCAAAGACTACGTCCAGATGGGATTCAGAGCTATGCTCAACACAGATGGAGTAGTTTTTATATGCTGTTTAATGTTGGTGATCACACTATTTTACATATGCATATGATTGCATATGCCATTGCTTGTTTCTGCATCATCTTCGCATGTGTTTTTGCATGTGTTTGCGCCCCCTACCTTATAACAGTGAAATCATGGAAAGCTGGAAAATTCCATCAATGGCAGGGAAAGAGTTAATTATGTAATACTTCAAATAAATGTCAATGATGATAATATTTGTTTGTATATAGTTTTTAAACTTTATTTTCAGAAACAGCGTTGGACCTTTTGTGGTGCAGTATATGTATATGTAATTTGTCACAAATCCACTGTTATTGTCGAATTTCTTTTGAATTTCACTTCAGTAAAGTGAACCTTCCAGTTCAACTTCCTGTGGGGCCTATTTAATTCAAATTCACACTCAGCAAACGATTTCTGAGAAACACTGTTGATGTTTGTAAGCATCCCAAATAAACATACCCCTCCCTTCATTGCTCCGTCCCCAAAATGCAAATACATTACATCAACAGCATTTCTTGGTACTAGCAAAACCAATGTTACTCATGTATGGAGCAAAAAAAAAAGACACAACCTCGGCGTCCATTTTCAGGCCTTCCTGCTTAGGTCTCTCCAGTGCTGTAAAGCTTTTCTAATATTAATGCGAGTCCTAAAGCTCTTGCCTGATCATAACTCTTCTTTTTCCAGTGATATTCCTCTGACCTTTTCTCTTTTGTAATGTCTCTCAGCCTGCTCTCTTTCTACGGTCGTTCTTTAAATCTCCCTCTTGCTCACTCTCACTCCTCCCCCATCATGAGTGGACACGCCCCCTACTGCTGATTGGCTACAAGTGTGTTGTGCGGCTTGGCATCAGCATTTCTCAGAAATCACTTACTGCACCTTTAAAAGGGAGCCATTTTTTAAACATTGAATTATTCCCAGCTCTGTTAACTCTTTCCCCGCCATCGTTTTTTTTTTTTTTTTAATTTCCAGCCACTGCCAAAGTTTTTGTTAATTTTCACAAAAGTTTCATGGCCCCCAGAAATTTTTAGTTGTATGAATATCTGAACATGCAATATATCAAAAGAGAGAACAGACCCTCTACTAATCCCGCTTTATTCTAGCTTCATGCATTCTTTTTTTTTTGAATGTGGGTAATTTTCATAAAAAAGCAACACTTTGACAAAAACGTTATTTTCTCTGCATTTTACTCAAAGACTACGTCCAGATGGGATTCAGAGCTATGCTCAACACAGATGGAGTAGTTTTTATATGCTGTTTAATGTTGGTGATCACATTATTTTACATATGCATATGATTGCATATGCCATTGCTTGTTTCTGCATCATCTTCGCATGTGTTTTTGCATGTGTTTGCGCCCCCTACCTTATAACAGTGAAATCATGGAAAGCTGGAAAATTCCATCAATGGCAGGGAAAGAGTTAATTATGTAATACTTCAAATAAATGTCAATGATGATAATATTTGTTTGTATATAGTTTTTACACTTTATTTTCAGAAACAGCGTTGGACCTTTTGTGGTGCAGTATATGTATATGTAATTTGTCACAAATCCACTGTTATTGTCGAATTTCTTTTGAATTTCACTTCAGTAAAGTGAACCTTCCAGTTCAACTTCCTGTGGGGCCTATTTAATTCAAATTCACACTCAGCAAACGATTTCTGAGAAACACTGTTGATGTTTGTAAGCATCCCAAATAAACATACCCCTCCCTTCATTGCTCCGTCCCCAAAATGCAAATACATTACATCAACAGCATTTCTTGGTACTAGCAAAACCAATGTTACTCATGTATGGAGCAGAAAAGACACAACCTCGGCGTCCATTTTCAGGCCTTCCTGCTTAGGTCTCTCCAGTGCTGTAAAGCTTTTCTAATATTAACGCGAGTCCTAAAGCTCTTGCCTGATCATAACTCTTCTTTTTCCAGTGATATTCCTCTGACCTTTTCTCTTTTGTAATGTCTCTCAGCCTGCTCTCTTTCTACGGTCGTTCTTTAAATCTCCCTCTTGTTCACTCTCTCTCCTCCCCCATCATGAGTGGACACGCCCCCTACTGCTGATTGGCTACAAGTGTGTTGTGCGGTTTGGCATCAGCATTTCTCAGAAATCACTTACTGCTCCTTTAAAAGGGAGCCATTTTTTAAACACTGAATTATTCCCGGCTCTGTTAACTCTTTCCCCGCCAGGGTTTTTAAAAAAGTTGCCAGACACCGCCAGCGTTTTTGATCATTTTCACAAACATTTCATGGCCCCCACAACATTTTGAACATGCAATATATCAAAAGAGAGAACAGACCATCTGCTTTTAAACACACACACACACAAAAAAAACATTTTTTTTCTAGCTTCATGCATTCTTTTTGTATCACAACTTGAATGTGGGTAAGTTTCATTAAAAAAAAAAGCAACACTGAGAAAATCACGTTTTTGTCAGACTACATTCAGATCGGATTCAGAATGATGATCAAAACATAGATGGAGTAGATCGAGTCCATCAACACCCCAAAGCTTCACAGTCCTAGAGCTCGTCCTGGGTTGACATTTCATTCAGTAACATTAGGCGGTTTCTGCAACTTCTTTGCATGTGTTTTGATCTGGAGGAAGTACTCTTTTAGAAGAGGTGTCATAGTGCCCCCCTACCGTATAACAGTAAAAACCCGTAAACTTCCGTGTTTGGCGGGGAAAGTGTTAAAAAGGTGTAGATTTTGAAGTATGCGCCAGGAAGAAAATTCAAAATGATAACTTTATATTTTCTTGTGATCTGAGAGGATTTATTTGTGTATAGATATACCCTCACGGATCAACATCAGGACAGATCGATAGGAAACTAAATGATTTATTTGATAGGCCCATCAGGTCAATGTAAAACTGATCCAAAAGTGTGTTTGTTACTCAAAACCACCCTGCTTTGGCTGAAATACCTTACATTTTTTTCGGCCAAGTTAATAAAAGGAGCTATGTCCCATCACTGCATATTTATGGGGAACATTTGCAGGGTACAGAGAGGGAGAATCAATTTCCCGCTCTCCCATGATAATTTATGACTTTTCTGAGGGTTCTCTAGCCGGGAAAATGACACGTCAGGTCTATCATATTTGGAGCAGCAGTAAACCTGCCAAAGTGTAATCTCTTCAAGGCTTCTGACCCTTCCAGCACCCCCTCCAACCAACGATCATTAATAAATGAGCCCTGGAATCGCTCCAGAATGTCAATATTATTATGACAGATTTTAATATTATTATGTCTGTCTTTAATATCACTTAATCTTATAGTACATTGAGACATCCTGGCTGTCCAGGTGGAACTAGCTCTGGAACAACGTATTTTGACAAAAAATGGCTTTAGACAGAACTACAGCAAAACAAAAGATATATCAACACTGATATATCACATGCATAATCAGATTGCTTTTGTCCAGAAATGAGTAGAGTAACATGTTACTTGTTACATTTACACTAAATTAGCTACTTTTTCAAGAAACAAATGTGTTACTTTTCCTTTTATTGCATGTTTGGTGTATTCAAGCGTTGTAGGAGTTGTTGTATTACTGTACATGTGAGCGTGATGTGTATCATAGTTTTAGACAGTATTTAAGCAGTCGTGATTTACCATCTGTAAAAAGTAACGTAATACCAAAGACTTTATATATAGGAAGACGGTGCACTCCGATTACTTTTGAATGGGAGAAAGTGCAACGCACAATATGGCGATTATGCTCCACCTTTTAAATAAAAGAGCCAATCGTTGATTAGTAAAGTCACTGCAGCTGCAGTTAGAAGCGGTTGCTATAGAAACAGGCAATGTTCTTAGACGCGTTTAGGATTGCACATGCGCTGAAAAATGCATGACATTTTTTCTCATGATTCGAGCGTTTTGAAACCAAATTTATGAGAAATTTAATTGATTTCAAATATGAAATTTATTCATAAGCGTGGCGAACAGTTTTGGAGAATTTGATGTTTCCCCATTCAAAGAGATAGGAGCTGCACTTGCATGCCTGAGAGGTGTTTCAAAGCTGGCCGCCGAGTGAAATTACTTTTCTTAAAGGGACTTTGGTAATAATCAAGTAATTTTCATTTGTAGTGCTTTTCACAATTTCAGATTGTTTTAAAGCAACTTTACAGTTAATAGACAATTCCCATCGCACACCTGTTTGTAATAGATAGGTGCGTAGGAAAGAGGATAAAAAAATCCTAAAATCTCAAAGTTAATGGAAATCCCGTACACTATCAATACTTGCGAAAGATATCAAAACTTTTTTATTAGCAACGTTTTGGTCTCATGACCTTCATCAGGCATATATAAAAAAGTTTTAATCTCTTTTGCAAGTATCGATAGTGTGCAGGATTTCCTTTAACTTTTGAAAGCAGCTTTACAGAAAATGATGATTATAATGTTTAATATCTCAATATCTTAATGCCTTATAGTTGCATTTAGCCGATTAGAGCTATGCAATAACATAGTTTACATTGTGCAACAATATAAAAAAATCAAGCAGTTGAGATTTGCTCTATATTCTATATCACTTTTTATGTTAGTATACCGTATGTGTGCGGGTAAAGTTAGATATGTAGAACTTTACATATATTTACATTGTGCGACGATATATAAAAAAAACAAGCAGTAGAGTTGTGCTCTTTATTATATATCTCTTTTTGTGTTTATATTTTAATGTTATACTGTATGTATATGGGTAAAGTTGGATATACTTTACATAGTAGTAGTTTGGAGTTATTAGTAATGCAACAGTTTTCTCCTTTTTAAAAAAAGGCTGTTGCAGTATAGTAATTTTCCCCCGTAAAGAGTAGTCACACAATTAGTTTAGTTGGTACTTTTAAAAATGATGTTCCCAGCACTGACAGCAACAGTCATCTTCATGTTCTGGCTCTTTCAGAATCTGATACTTTACGCCTTAAAATCTGACCTTGGGATGTATTTTTATCATGCCAAAAACTGTCTCCCCCAGCAACATGAAATGTGTCCATCCAGATGGTTTTGTGCAGCATCATCTTGCTAATTGCCTGTGATGCCATCAAAAAGATGTAGTCGACCTGACAGGCAGATGAAATGAGAAGAGAGCAAGACTGAGACATGATGGACCAAGAGAGCAGAGCATGCAATAAGAGCCATAACAACACTGGTTTTATCTTCTTAATCATTAGCTCAGAGGGCATCATGATCATGTTGCTGTCACTCCTCATTTGTTTTTGCTTTTTGGACGTTTATTTATTTTTGTGACTAGTCCAACTTATCACAATTTTGCAAAGCAATAACCGGGGATCATTTATTTTTAATGTATTCGGCCTGTTTCACACCACACATGAAAGCATTGCATATTTATTTCAATCATATTAAAAAGTTCCAATATTCACATGGAAAGTTTAAGTAGCAGAGCACTTCAAGTAAAGTGTACTTCAAATTCAAGTATTTGAGCTACTGTATTTGAGTAAATTATTGCCTTGCATAGCATGCTGTAATCAGCAACAAAAAGTGCTTATTATTTATTTATTTATTTTTGTAATATAGGCCTTTATAGTTTATATTCAGTAAGTCTGACTGAATCAACCTAATTTTTAGGTTTGGGTTCCATTATGGGTGAATTATTTACCAGTAAATGTGATTCCTTCTCATGCACACTTGATTTAATGATAATCAAGTCAATTGAATGATCAAAGTAATTTAATTTAAATAAAATTAAATAGAAACGTTATTAAATGTTAAATATTTGACAGAGTAACTTGGGTATAATGGTGTCAATTAAAAAAGGTAACATTACTTTACTTACTTGACCTTCAAAAAACGTGCTTACATAAAACTCATTACTTGTAATGAATTACACCAAATACTAGTTCACCTACACTGTAAAAATATTTTTACAGAATAAAACTGGCAGCTGTGGTATTCTGTAAAAAACACAGTAAAAAATGTATACATATTTACAGTACAACAGGTACATTTTACAATTTAAGGCTAATTTACAAAATAAATAAACCATTATACCCAACAGCCCTTTTCTACTGAATTAGCAAGGCCACGCTGCTACTAAAATCAGCTTTGTACTTTTAGCATACACTGACATCCACCATAATCACACTAGTGGTAAAAGAAAACCCACATGATGAATCAAAGTTCATCACAAGTAGCTTTTCCACAAGCTGATGTGAATACTAATATATGGAAGGTGCACACAGTGTCATGCACACAAATGCAAAACACCATCATGGTAACAAACATGACACTAAAATAATGCATAAACATTATTTAGCATATATTATTTAACAACATAAAACCCTAATGTACATAACCGATAAGAGAAAACTAAGAAGAAACAATTATTAAAATTAAAAACCATCAAATGTGAAGTGTCACACAGGAAGTCCGTTTTCACTGTAAATTAAACGGTAGTTAATTGGATGGTACATTTAACAGTAGTTTTTCTCCGTATATATTACAGGAACTTACTGTTAAAGGTGTCCTATTATGCTATTCCACTTTGTTGCTGTTTGAGTATAAAAAAGATACAAAATCACTCCAAATGGAGGTATTTTATTTAACAGAATCCACTTTCCAAGAACTACAACGACTGACTCGTTTGGACTACAACGCTATTTTTCCGGATCTTATGAAGTCCAAATGTTCCTCATTTAAATAATCTCCTCCCACACAAAAAAGGAGTATGCAAAAAAAGAAGACAAGGCCTGGTTGCGCTGCATTAGAGAAGTCAGTGTTGTCGTTATGTCAGAGATGCTGTTTTTTTCCAGCCCGTTTCCAAAACTCATTTGTTTGACCTTCCTGAGGCTGATGAACTTAAGATTGATTAAAATGTATTTTAAACACTGTTCCTAAACATTATAACCCCAATGTTTATCTGTGCATTGCACATTTTTTGGAGAACAGCTTGTTTACTGTTGCTTTTGTAAGACGGTTCACCGCTCCTTGGGAAAATTAACCATGGTTTTGTGATCGATTACTGTTTGTATTACCATAGTTTTCTGACAAATATTATGATTAAATTGTGGATAACATTGTATCTATAATGGTATAATGAAATTGCAAAAAACATACCACTCTGAAACGTCCTGTGAAATCTGTGCTTGCAAAGTCTGTGCATGAAATCTGTTCTGGAAGATCCTCTTGTTCGTTAACATTGTCAGGGTCTGAATCAGGCTCAAATTGGTTGGAAATTGACACCATCTGCAATATTTACACTAGAGAAGAACTCGCAGTTATGGAGGGGTGGGACATTTCCTGAACAGCGGTGCCAATCACCACCGCCAGCTAACCAATCACAGCACATTTCGGATTTCGGAAGGAGGGGCTTTATCGAAATCGACATGTTCGAGTCAGACTGAGGAGAGTGCTGTAATAATGTCAAAAAACGAACAATCAAGCATTAAAACATATTCTAGTACTCCCCAAAAACAAAATCATGACTTTGTAAAAGGGCATAATAGACCCCTTTAACCAATTGAACAGGCTTTTACTGTCACATTTTTATAGTCTTTTACTGTTAAAATTACAAATCATCTTTTACAGTGCAGCATTACCAGCTGAAAAGTGACCAAAACATCCCTAAGACAAAAACAGACCCTAACCAGTTTGGCCAGACTGGGAGACCAGTAAACCACAGCAGAAACGACTACTGAATTGTGATTTGTGAGTTGCGATTTATCTTTATGAAACATCTATGTTGAATGTGTGTTTTTTTTTAAATGGAAAGGGAATAATTATTGTGCTTTAAAACTATAAAATCTCTACCATTATTTATTTGTTGCATATGAATATGCTATTATAGTTTTTGTTAATATTTTTTTCAAATTGTAGTAATTTTGTTGTTTTTGTGAATTTTATTCGTTTTTGCTTTTTAAAAAAAAAAAAAAAAGTCTACATAGTTTAATAGGTTTTAGTTTTTATTTTTTGAGTTTTTGAGGAGGCAACTTATTTTATTTCAGTTCATTATTTTTTTATTTCAAGTAATGAAAAGGTTTTAGTTAACGATAATAACCCTGACAAATACTGATATTTGCTATTCAAATCTAGCTAACATTAGCCTGCCATCGCCTCATTTACATTAACATCTTCATATGATTGACTAAAAATAATCTTCTCATAATCTTCCTCAAGCGCCATCGTCATTATCTCTGTCACCATCTTGACCAGAACGTCGTTTTGCTACAAAAAAAGTGAACTCGCTCCGGGGAACTTGAATACAGCCGTAGGTCTTGTAGATCTAGCAGTCATTTAAGGTTAAGAGACAGAAAATGGCACTCTCAGAACTGAGCTTCCTGGAAGGTTTAACGCGTGAAGGGACTCCTCGTGTTGTCTCTGCGGCTGAATTCAGAGGAAGATCCAACATATGACACGAACAGCGGCGGCGGGCCGCGAGTGGCATGTGCTAAAGCACATTATGGTTATTGCCGGAATAAAGGTCACATTGTTGCGTGTTATAAACGAGAGGGGACAGCTCCGGCAGTCATGCAGTGTCAAGTGTGAGTCGCAGTGAAGGAAAATCCCAGCAGATCTTTCAGGACTTGCAGGACTTCTCTCATTCCTGCTGATTAGTACAAACTTAATCATCAGACGTGCATCTCTCTTCATCATGAAATGTGACACTGATGAACATGAATACATGTTTAAAACCTTAAAGCCAACATGACATCAAAACAGTTTTATGAACAATTCTCTTCATGGTATTATAATATATCCATTTGGAAACCACATGCAGACAGGGGCCATGTCTGGTAGTTCGCCTGGTTTGAATTACAAAGAAAGAAGAGCTTGTATATAAGCTACTGAATTCACTTTCTCATTAATGTGATTTTTTTTTTTTTTTTTTTTTTTTTTTTTTTTTTTACAATATTTGAACATAACCCATTTACATTGCATCTACGAAATCAAACATTATGAATTAAATGCAGACCTTGTGAAATGTTAAGTATCTCAGTTATGTAGTTTGAGTCATTATGAATAATCGCCATAGGATATAGATTGTAATTTCCTTTTAGATGACATTTTGTAATGTGTCAATGTAGCAAACAAATCAATTTTATGGTCACATAATGAATGGAATATTAAAGGGATAGTTCACCCAAAAATGAAAATTCTGTCATCATTTCCTTACCCTTATACCATTTCAAACCCGTAAGAACATCTTTTTGATGAAATCGGAGAACTTCTGTCCCTCCATTGACAGCTACGCAACTGACACTTTGACGCTTCAAAAAGATCATAAAGAGACTGTAAAACTAATCCATATGAATTGAGCGGTTTAGTCATGATCGCATTATATGATTAACACATTTAATTTAGGCTTTTATTTACATATAAAGCAAACATAAACAGAAGCTCAACCAAACCTGCTTAATGCGTGAGAACAAACCTCGTTGATTCTTGCTGAAGCTCAAACGTGCTGCGTAACACTAGAATGAACTTCATTGGTTCTTGCAGAAGCTCAAATGTGATGCGCAACACGAGAATGAACCTCTTTGGTTCTTGCTGAAGCTCAAACGTGCTGCGTAACACTAGAATGAACCTCATTGGTTCTTGCAGAAGCTCAAACGTGCTGCGTAACACTAGAATGAACCTCATTGGTTCTTGCAGAAGCTCAAATGTGATGCGCAACACAAGAATGAACCTCTTTGGTTCTTGCTGAAGCTCAAACGTGCTGCGTAACCCGAGAATGAACCTCATTGGTTCTTGCTGAAGCTCAAGCGTGTTGCGTAACACGAGAATGAACCTCATTGGTTCTTGCTGAAGCTCAAACGTGATGAGTAACACGAGAATGAACCTCATTGGTTCTCGCATGTCAAACAAATAGGCTTGAGCTTCTTATATGATTCCTTGTTTGACATCATCTACAAATTCAGAAGTTTAGTAAAACCCTAACAGTAAACACTGAAAGTGATTTGCTGGGCTTTAACAAAATGGAAAGACAGCTAAAATATGTTGCTTTGCCAGTCTTTCTGTTAGAGTATCTCCTAGTATAGTAGTTTTAGTAATTGAGTAATCATCTTAGTATATACATTGTAATTTCTTTGTAGATTAAACTCTTCTCCACCTCATGACTAAGACCTGCTGTTGTGCATGAACCAATGCACCGCGTGTATAAGATGTACAATGGTCAAAAATATTTTGTGTGTAGTAAATGTCCACCATTTCAGAGAAAAGAAAAATTAGACTAACATGGCACATATTAAAAAAATGATTTTGGTTCTTTATTGTAGTGATTTAGTTTTTTCATTTACTAATGGCAGGAAGTATTATAGTTTAACTATGCAGTCTAAAAGCATTTCTCTTATCAGACCCACATTGATTACATAAACCATAACATTTCATCTAAACATATGTGACAGACATAAGTGTGTGTTGTGTGTGGAGAGGTGCATGTTGTGAAGGAAAAACTGTGTTTAAAAAAACTGTAACACCTGTATTGCTTATACTGGTTGTTAAGCATTGGAATAAGATTTTGTGCAATATGCATAACCAAATGCTGGAATAATGAGCCATCTGCATGTGTGGTCCCCTCCTCGGAGATGCCAAGAACAGCACCATCTGTGATACAGCTACCAGCTGTTTTCTTTCTTATTACATGTTTATTAAAAGCCAGAGTTGTCCTCCTAAAAAAGGAGGGAAAAGAGACTCTGAATATGGGTGGCAGTCTACTCCATCACCTTTAAAAGGAAATGGCTTTCAGACTTTTCTCAGCTGCTCTAGAATGAACGTACATGTGTCATCAGAACATAAACAATGGATCTTGCAATTAATATGCTGGAAAAAATTTGTGGTTTATGCTATTATAAGATTAAATGTCGGTAAAGCATAGATAAAAATCAGATTGAGCAACAGTGTTGTGACACATAACCGCAAAAATGGCTTTGTTAACTTTTCAGATGAAAACGTCTTTGGAAAATGTATTTTAATGGGATTCTTTGACTCTTAAAGGGATAGTTACCCAAAAATGAAAATTATCCTATAATTTACTAACCCTCAAGCCATCCTAGGTGTATATGACATTCTTCTTTCTGATCAATACAATCGGAGTTATATTAAAAAAAGGTCCTGGCTAATCCAAGCTTTATAATGGCAGTGAATGGGAGCCTAAAATTTGAAGCCCAAAAAGTGAATCCATCCATTATAAAAGTAATCCACACAGCTCCGGGGGGTTAATAAAGGCCTTCTGAAGTGGAGCGATACGTTTGTGTAAGAAAAATATCCATATTTAACACGTTATAAAGTAAAAATCATGGGGTAATTAAAATTTTTGGGTGAACTATCCCTTTAAGGCCCGTTCACACCAAAGGACGATAACTATAATGAGAAAGACAGTTCTAAAAAAAATAGTCCACACCACAACTGTAACGATAACGGCACAGATAAACTATATTGTTAGAATCACTTTTCAGAACAAATTTCTTCTAGCTATTGAACGATAGAAACATAAGCCAAGTTTCCATCCACTTTTTCCACTGTTTTGTTATCGACAAAGTGAATATGCATTATAGAAAATATTGCACAATTTGCTGTCTCCATCCAATTGGCCTTTTACTGATAAAATTGTGTGCGTAATGTCGTCATCCCTAAAAAAATGCAGTTGCATAATTTTTCTTGTATCGCTAAAAAAATCTGCCTTCAAGTCTTTCCATACTTAATTTCACGTATATCGTAATTATATCGTATCTTTTGTGTCCCAGATATTTGTAAAATGCAGAGAATAATGAGAAGATTGAAATTGACTTACTATATCAGAATTTACTAAATTATGAAATATTAATCAGAAGATCACAGAGAAGTGGGACAGTTGGTCTGACAGGACTGCCTGAACTGCCTTTATGACGAAGCCCATGGGTTTGGACACAGAGCAGCTCAATTGTCCTGTATGCAAAATTTTTGTATCTATAAAAAGATTTGTACAGTAAAATGTCCATCAAGCCAGTTGGGGTTTGACGTGGCCGAGAACGCATGTCAGATCATTCAAACCAAACAAAGTTATTCGTTCTGGTTTCAGAGTTCAATAACCTCAAATCGATCAAAAACAAAAACAACGCTACTGTTGTCTTTCTCAGAGACAGATGCAGCTGTAACCGAAACATTTAGTGTAACCTATATTTAACTGTTTTTAAATAGTCTAGCCTAAGTGATGGCGTCTTAACAATTCTAAAATTCGTTTAGAGCTTTTTGGATTCAACCGACTTTATTTATTTATTTTATTTGTTTGAGATAAAATTATTTTACATATTAATAAATTGTATTTATAAAATTATTTTATTAACAAGTGTCATGTTTGTGATTTTCATTTGTCAAGTAGCCAGATCCTGCCCATGAAATCGTGGTTTTATGGTATTAATTTGATTCATTCAGACACAGACGTAGGCCTAACATGTTGTGTATTTTACCGTTCTTTGTGTTAGTATTAGAAACTGCAACACCTTCGTTCGTTTGACAGACGCCACATTTTTATTTTTGACGAGCTGCAGAGATTTTCAATCTGCTATTTTCCTCATCCATTTTGAAACACAATTTTATTATAGGCTATATTATTAAATTGTAGGCCCTATACATAAAATATTTTTTATTAACAAGTGTCATGTTTTTTTTTTTTACGTTATAAACACTGTTTAGATCAATACTTGATCAAGCAATATTCAAAAACGGGTTAGCTATTATTCTTCTGATAAAGTTTTATTAGATTGTAAAAAACACAAAATTACAAAAATAAGTACGAATGATGTTTGAGAGTAACACGTCATGTTACCAATAGTAATAAAATAATTTAATATGCAATTTAATAATATGATTATAATAGATTTAGTGCGCCTTTGAACTACAGGGAAGCGGCGCTTTAACGGGAACAATATCACGCGCGGACGCTGTATATACTAGGCTAATTCTGTCATGTGACACCACTTTCATTTGTGTTAAAGCCCTTTTTTAAAAAAAAAAAGTGTTTCCAAACTAGACATAAAATTTATACGGCAAAGTTAAACTGAAAAAAATCAGGTATATCGGTAAACATTTTGATGCGCTAAACCTTTTTCCGCAAAAAAAATCCTTGGATGGACACCTGGCTACTGACAGCCAATCAGAATCCATCCTGCTTTAAAGCTCTCGAGTATTTAAAGTGGCAGACGACAAAACTGCAGAACACAGTCCGTTGGCGTGGGCACTAATACAGTTATCATTATTGATATCGTTAAAGGTTTGTTGGCACAAACACATTCTCTTCTAATAGGATCACTGTTGTGGACATTAGGTTATTTGCTCACACTTTAGTTTAGGGTCCAATTCTTACTATTAACTAACTAGTTTACTGCTTATTAATAGTTAGTAAGGTAGTTATGTTTAGGTATTGGGTAGGATTAAGGGATGTAGAGTATGGTCATGCAAAATAAGGCATTAATATGTGCTTTATAAGTACTAATAAACAGCCAATATCCTAGTGATATGCATGCTAATAAGCAACTAGTTCATAGTGAGAATTGAACCCTAAACTAAATTGTTATCGGTAATTTTGAAACCACAAATTACAGCATCTTACAGTCAACATGAAATTGTTTTACTTCAGTATGTGTGACACATTTCTCAGTGAATTCGATACGAAAAATATTTATTGGATCATGAAAAGTGTCTCTATATGACAGGCAATAAGAGAGATTCAATTTATGTCATTCGAAAAGGAAAGTCGTTTCAGAGGCCCCTCAAGTTACATTTAGATGAACACAAAGACAAACATTTGTTTTCTTTAGACTGTGCATCATTCAAAACAACTAGACAAATGGATTAATAAAACACTAACTCTATAGTAAGTACATGTAGTTCATCAATATTACTCAATAGGGTTAGGGTTAGGGTTAGGGTTAGAAAACCTTTAATTTTTTTTAAGTTTTTCTGTCTTTTGGAGGGGTAAATATTGTTGAATGTTTCACTTAATGCATGTAAATGGGTTGCAAATGCTGTTTTATGCTCTTTTGTTGTTGTTTGATTATTTTAGAAGTCAAGGTGGAATGTACGGAGGCCCTCAAGGGACATGGTGATGGAAAAAATTATGAAATGGTAGGAAAAAATCATAGTTAGATGCTTTTGCGATTCCTCACACAATGTTTGCGGTCCCCCGAGAATCTTTGCGTTCGCTAAAAGCATTGAAATATTTTTTTTTTTTGCCATCACGTCTCTTAAGGGGCTCCATAGGAACGCCATTTTTTCACAATTTTAATCGTAATCATATATAATGAATGATTAGTATTATTATAATAAATGATTAATTATTCTCATAAAAATCATTTGTTTTCATTCATCATAATTGTATATATGTATATAATATTTCTGTGGGGGGGGGCAAATGCTGTTTAATGTTGAAGATACACGTTTTTATTTTTTAACCATATTGTGTATTCACTCTTCTATAGTCATCATAACGTCTCATTTGAATCTGGCTGTACAACATCACAGTTTTCATGTTTCCTCAACTAGAAGATCTTTAGTCAGTCTGTAAAACTGCAATCAGCATGCAGTAGCAGTGGGGAAACTACCAGTTTCATCATTTAAAGTAGTTTAGCAACAGCCACGCTACCATTTCATAAAGAATTTTCTCAATGCATCCTCAATACATCCTAGGAAAGTACTCCTGATTCACTTGTACATTTACACTAGCATTTGCTTGTTGATGTTTGGTGCGTGTGTTTTTCTTTTTTTCATTTGTACAGCGCTTTGAGAAGCTGCTTTTAAAGGCGCTTTATAAAATAAAGTTTATTATTATTACATATTGTATGCATAGTAGGGGTGTAACGGTACATGTATTCGTCCCGAACCATCACGGTACGGACGTCATGGTTCGGTGCATATAGTCAGATGACGAATACAACACTGACCGCCACAACTGGTAAAAGAGCAGAAGAAGAAGACACTATTTTTGTGAAGGAAAAAGTACATACTTTTGAGTGTGTAGCAGAAGAGTAAGCAAACTTTGAGACATTCACTACTTGGTCAACAAACCGCTACCGCAACAAGAGTCTGGAGAACTCCCCTTGTGTGTTTAACTTTTAAATGCATCATTATGCGTAATGACCTAACGTATCTTTACATAAGTTCACAATGCTGTTGCAGATGAAATATAATGTGGATAATATTGAATCAATATCTTTTCGTCGGATTAGATATGGATTATTAATCACTCAAACCCCTTTATAACATCTCTACATAACCGTCGGACTCGCACATCCGTCATGTTTGTAGTTTTTTTTAACACTTTTTATTTGTGTTTGTAGTTCTAATCGAATCCTCGTCCAACGCACAATGGGTTGTGGGCAATATCAGCCGTTAGAGTGACTTTCTAACCGTCACACTTTCTAGAGTGACAGATTCTAACCGGGAAAAGTAGACCATCCAGGTATCTTTGGAGTACTCTTTTCAACACACTACGATTTGGGACACACAAATTCTCATTTCGAATACTATTTAGGATGGATAGTATGCGAATTGGGGCGCCGCACAAGAGTGCTGTTGCTAGTAGCTTATATGATGAGTTTTGATTCATTTTGTGACGCGCTCCACAAACTTCACAGAAAAAAAAGGGACGGCAGGGATGGCGTGCTTTTGTTTTTTTTACAAAAGCACAATGTTTTGATTTTATTGTGAGTGTACACAAATAAAAACACTCTATACAGTTTGAATGACGTCTTGCTCTGATCTGTGTGACCATAATTTGCCATAATGTCATAAATGCTTAAAAGTATTTGTTGTTTCTCGCTCATCTTTCCGTGATTTCTTGAAAAAGCGTAATATTGAACTTTGTGTATTCGCCATTGCCTCGCAAAAAAAACACATTTTTTTTGTAGCTGATTGTGACAAAATATTATAAGCCCTACAAAAAAAATGACCTATGCAAGACTGCATTCAGTTTACTGCTTAGTGCTTAGTGCAGGTACGCACCGAACCGTGACTTCTGTATACCGTTACACCCCTAATGTATAGGTACACTACCAGTCAAAAGTTTGAGAACAGTAAGATTTTTAAAATGTTTTTAAAGAAGTCTCTTCTGCTCACCAAGGCTGCATTTATTTGATCCAAAATACAGCAAATCTATTTCTATCATAATATATTTTAAAATGCAATTTATTCCTGTGATCAAAGCTGAATTTTCAGCATCATTACTCCAGTCTTCAGTGTCACATGATCCTTCAGAAATCATTCTAATATGATGATTTGCTGCTCAAGAAACATTTATTATTATTATCAATGTTAAAAACAGTTGTGTAAAAAAATTTTTTTAGAATTATTTAACGAATAGAAAGTTCAAAAGAACAGCATTTATCTGAAATATGAAGCTTTTGCAACATTATAAATGTCTATACTGTCACTTGATCAATTTAATGCATCCTTGCTGAATAAATGTATTAATTTCTTAAGTTTAAGTTCTTTCCCACAAAAATTAAATGGGATGCAAATGCTGTAAAAAAAAAAATTTCAACATTGATAATAATCATAAATGTTTCTTGAGCAGCAAATCCTCATATTAGAATGATTTCTGAAGGATCATGTGACACTGAAGACTGGAGTAATGATGCTGAAAATTCAGCTTTGATAACAGGAATAAATTACATTTTAAAGTATATTCAAATAACAGTTATTTTACATTTTAACAATATTTCACAATATTACAGCTTTTTTTGTATTTTTAATAATATAAATGCAGCATTGGTAAACAGAAGAGACTTCTTTAAAAACATTTAAAAATCTTACCGTTCTCAAACTTTTGACTGGTAGTGTATGTTTCTGAAGTTTTGCAAAAAGTGAAGGCACGTTTTTTCCAATGAGCCTGTGTTAGGTTCTCATCAAGTTTTCACGTTTCATCCAACAAGAGTATCTTTAAAATGCTTTGCTTCCAGCCAAAGCGTAAAACTGTAATCGGCATGCAATCGACTGAACACAAACCATCCCTCTTTGCTCAGCAAGTGTTCTGAATGCTTTCTGTCAGATCAGAACCCCTCTGATCCGGTTTGGCAGAACTGCAGACCACCCTCTGCAGCTGTCAACAGATTTCAAAAACTCTGAGCTCGGACTCTGAAGTGGCAGTGACACATTCCAGCTTTTGATGGACACAGAGGAGCAGTTCTGGAAACATCCATCAGCATTCACATCCGCACACGTAAGCTGACAGGTCAGGTCTGGACAGACAGTGACAAACCTGGGTTGGACGCGCTGTCGCCGTGGACCATGGCTGTGCTGAGGAAGAAGTGACAGGTCGGGCTCGGGCCTTACCTTTCTCCACGGGTCGAAACTCAGATGTGTGTGCACATGTGTGTCCTCTTTCGAATAAATACGCAAACAAGCATCTATCATTCTTAGATGATGAGCAGTCAGATGTGGCAGGGAGATGTGGCCGTCGTGACAGGAGCAGGACCCTGGTCTGAATGTCGTCTGTTTTCAATCACACGCTCAGTATTTGACACTCAACACTTGGTCTTGCTCGGCCTAGATCATATTTGATTTGTCAAAACATTGCAAATGTCTTTATGAGAAGTCAAGTCTGTTTTGTTGCCGAGCTAAAGTAGTTTAAGTATTGGAACATTTTAATGATACCTTCTGTTTGGCACTTTATTTCCATGGTCTCCTTTAGACATTCTGTTGACTATGAGTAATGTTGCACCTACATATTAGCAGACTGTCTGCTTCATATCTGCTAACACTTTATTTTGATGCTCCTCAACAGACTTTACTATTACTGACTATAAGTAACTGCTTATTCTACTAACCCTAACTCTAATGAAAGTTAGTAGACATGTAGGTACAACGTTACTCACAGTAGAATGTCTAAAAGGGACAATCGGGATAAAGTGTAAACTTCTGTTTTTGTTTTAAAGGGATAGTTTATCCAAAGAATTCTGTTTACTCTTGTGTTGTTTTAAACCTGCATGACTTAATTTTTCTGAAAAAGATAGTTACGCAGAATATTTACATTGTTGAATTTTTTTTAAATGACATGCAACGACACACTGTGGCAGTTTTGATATTAATAATGGCAAAAACATCAGTGTGTCGTAATGGTAAAAAATAATCATGTAAAATACACAGTTTAAAAATGCGAAAGTGTGAATGAGATTTGAGTGTTTTGATTTGTTTTTGTTTTTTAATGACCTGACAATTTCGACTAAACCATTAAAGTATGTGGAAAATATTTGATATATTTTGAAATATTTTCAATATGAAGGAAAAATAAAACACTAAACTTGGTTAAGGTATTTAACTCATAAGGTACTTTAAATTATTTGGCAAAAAAGGCAGACAACGGTTACAGGTTTTATTTTACTATGCAAAAAACAACAACAACATAATCAGTTATTAACATTTTGCTGGTTCTCTCTTGTTTTAGCATGTGTTCATAATTTCTTTGTTTGACAGTCTGGCCAAAAATTATGTTTGCGCAATTTTCCATTTTTCACTGCGTTATTATCAAAAAATAAAACAACTGACTCCAAGCACAACTACGCAATATGATTAACACATTTTGTGGTGAAAAGTGACGTCCGGCCTAGGGAAATTGTTAGGTTTCAGAATATGAAGCAATCGATATACTGTTGAAAATGAAGATCTTGGACACTTTGTCAGACTTTGTGGAATATGTTTATAGTTAAAATGATTGACTACACTGGTGGTCATTTTGTGAACTTAAAGGGATAGTTCACCCAAAAATGAAAATTGTGTCATCATTTACTCACCCTCATGTTGTTCCAAACCTGTATGAGTTTCTTTCTTCTGCTGAACACAAAAGAAGATGTTTTGGAGAATATGGGTAACCATTGATAAGCCCCATTGACTTTCATGGTATGGGAAAATAATACTATGGAAGTCAATGGGGCCCATCAACTGTTTGGTTACTGACATTCTTCAAAATATCTTCTTCTGTTCAAAAGCTAACATGAGACATCCACGAAAACTGACCAAATACCACATCATTCAAAAGTGGCTCAGAAAAGTGAAGAGAAGCTCTAGCATAATTCCTTTCGTATCTAATGCATTGACATTCAGTGTGATTTAAGTGTCCATATACTTTATGAGGCCACTGTCTTTTGTGCAATGTGACTTGTGGGAAATAAGAAGGATAATATGGAAAATATTCTTTCTTCAAACAGATTACTCAAAGATCACTCAGTCTTCCTCAAATGTGCTTCAGATGTGTGTCGCTTCACACTATATCACATTTTCCAGTTCTGTTTGAATAATGCCTAGTGCATGTCAGCTGCATAGCCCGAGACCATGTATGTGTGTGTGTGTGTGTGCGAGACAGAATGTGTGACACGGGCATTTATCTTCCAAGCAGGGCTAATACCTTAATGCCGACTACAGACTGAACACAGCAGAGGTTGTGTTGGTGAACAGGCCCGTCCGCACGGCGCTCAGTATGTGTGCTTGTACGAACACCGTCGCGTGTGTCAGTCCTCCCGTGGAGCCGCGTTGCTTAAGCACCATACTTTGAAATCAAGCATGAATAATTAAGTCATTTCACAAGGCTGCTTTAACGATACATTACATGAGAGGAAATAGGTCAAGTGCTAGTGGTGGAAACACCGCCAGCATGGATCCTTATTGAGGTAAAAAAAAAAGCCTCATGTTGGGTCACAGTAACTACTTTGACACACTACCCCCCACCAGCAGGTAGTTAAATTATTATTATTAGCATTATTATTTCTCATAAGATAAACGATGAAAAAATTATGCTATTCCACAGCACTTTTTGTTGCAAATCTTGTTTATCCTTTAGCTATAGTTACTGCATTTCAATGCACAATCAAACTCCAATTATAGTTCATAATCCAACGTTGGTGTATCTGTCGAGATTTGCTTAAAGGAATTTGTGTTGCACTAGTATGAATGTGTGAAATGGACAATGAGTGTCTATATTTGAGACGTTTGCAGTTATTTAATCAAAAATACAATAAAAACAGTAATATTGTGAAATATAACAGTCTGTCTATATTAAGAGACCACTTAACATTGATTTCTCAACGCACACACAACCGGCCATCCATGTGATGTGAAAGAAAACGTGATTCATCAGACCAGGCCACCTTCTTCCATTGCTCCATTGTCCAGTTCTGATGCTCACTTTTGCCGCTTTCAGTGGTGGACAGGGGTCAGCATGGGCACCCTGACTGGTTTCCAACTATGCAGACCCATACGCTACAAACTGCAATACAGTTTATTCTGACCCCTTTCTATCAGAAACAGCATTAACTTCTTGAGCAATTTGAGCTACAGTAGCTCGTCTGTTTGATCGGACCACACGGGCCAGCCTTCGTTCCCCCACGGCTGTGCCCCGCTGTTGACGTCATTAATGAACAAATAACCCTGAACCTTGAGCTGAGACGCGAACACAGGTTTTCTTGTGCACAGGACAGCTATGGCATATGACACAGCGCTGCCCATAAGGTTATTGCATAACAGCTTTTGTATCAGTTCTTTTGTCTTTCTTTGGGTTAATATTTCTCACAGATTTCTGCTCGTTCTGAATCAGATACAGATAAAGTAGCACAATAAAGATTACATTATATGAATGCATTTTGAGAAAGCGACTGTGAGAGAGCGATTGCATGTGAATTAATTCTACCTGCCAGCATCTCTCTACTAATAGTGAAGCTGTGAGTTACTAAGAAATATATGCTATAACTGTTCAGTTTCTAAGCTATTTTATTGATGCATCACAGAACAGTGTTGACGATACATTTCTGCGCTACTGAATGGTTGTGTGTGAGGTGCGCGCGATCTCCGCGTGATGTGCGAGCTATGTGTGTGCATTACAATGGCTGCAGCGCACATTCGTTTAGAACGGTGATTAACTTGCGTGTACAATAAGCGTGCATTCTCCTGATCAATTTTGAGCATCCAGATGGTATAATCAAACATGTCTTGTGGAGAGCTCTCGGAGTATGTGTTTATTTGTCATTTTTAAAGTTATTTGTCATTAAAGTCGAACCCGTGCAACCCCTACTCCCCACGTGCATCAATGAGCCTTGGCCGCCCATGACCCTGTCACCGGTCCACCACTGGTCCACCACTGTTCCACCACTGTTCCTTCCTTGGACCACTTTTGATAGATCCTGACCACTGCAGACCGGGAACACCACACAAGAGCAGCAGTTTTGGAGATGATAATAATAGAAAACATTTCTTTTAAATTGTAGTGTTATATATATATATATATATATATATATATATATATATATATATATATATATATATATATATATATATATATATAATACACTCATCTAAAGGATTATTAGGAACACCATACTAATACTGTGTTTGACCCCCTTTCGCCTTCAGAACTGCCTTAATTCTACGTGGCATTGATTCAACAAGGTGCTGAAAGCATTCTTTAGAAATGTTGGCCCATATTGATAGGATAGCATCTTGCAGTTGATGGAGATTTGTGGGATGCACATCCAGGGCACGAAGCTCCCGTTCCACCACATCCCAAAGATGCTCTATTGGGTTGAGATCTGGTGACTGTGAGGGCCATTTTAGTACAGTGAACTCATTGTCATGTTCAAGAAACCAATTTGAAATGATTCGAGCTTTGTGACATGGTGCATTATCCTGCTGGAAGTAGCCATCAGAGGATGGGTACATGGTGGTCATAAAGGGATGGACATGGTCAGAAACAATGCTCTTGTTGATGCTAGAGGTCAGAGGAGAATGGGCCGACTGATTCAAGCTGATAGAAGAGCAACTTTGATTGAAATAACCACTCGTTACAACCGAGGTATGCAGCAAAGCATTTGTGAAGCCACAACACGCACAACCTTAAGGCGGATGGGCTACAACAGCAGAAGACCCCACCGGGTACCACTCATCTCCACTACAAATAGGAAAAAGAGGCTACAATTTGCACGAGCTCACCAAAATTGGACAGTTGAAGATTGGAAAAATGTTGCCTGGTCTGATGAGTCTCGATTTCTGTTGAGACATTCAGATGGTAGAGTCAGAATTTGGCGTAAACAGAATGAGAACATGGATCCATCATGCCTTGTTACCACTGTGCAGGCTGGTGGTGGTGGTGTAATGGTGTGGGGGATGTTTTCTTGGCACACTTTAGGCCCCTTAGTGCCAATTGGGCATCGTTTAAATGCCACAGCCTACCTGAGCATTGTTTCTGACCATGTCCATACCTTTAGGACCACCATGTACCCATCCTCTGATGGCTACTTCCAGCAGGATAATGCACCATGTCACAAAGCTCGAATCATTTCAAATTGGTTTCTTGAACATGACAATGAGTTCACTGTACTAAAATGGCCCCCACAGTCACCAGATCTCAACCCAATAGAGCATCTTTGGGATGTGGTGGAACGGGAGCTTCGTGCCCTGGATGTGCATCCCACAAATCTCCATCAACTGCAAGATGCTATCCTATCAATATGGGCCAACATTTCTAAAGAATGCTTTCAGCACCTTGTTGAATCAATGCCACGTAGAATTAAGGCAGTTCTGAAGGCGAAAGGGGGTCAAACACAGTATTAGTATGGTGTTCCTAATAATCCTTTAGGTGAGTGTATAATATTTATATATAATATTTATTTTTATTTTTTTAATGATTTTTGATGAATGGAAAGTTCAAAAAGAATGACATTTCTTATTTAATTTATTGCAATTTAATGCAAAAAAAAAAATACTGACCATAAACTTTTGAATAGTAGTGTATGGGATTGAACAACTATTCCTTTAAACAGTTTATGACGAAGGTCCATCATGCATGTTTACATTATTAGCCGTAAGGTGCATAATTGTAAACATACTCATTGTCTTCAGCTACAGTTTGTTTTACTTAACTGAACACGTCATTTGGTCAAAGTAATGTGGATTCCGGCTTTACCCCCCACCATTCTGTTTATCTGTTTTTCTCTTCATCTCAAGGCAGGAAAATCTTTGATTGTAGCCTGTGGTACTGGAAACGCACGATTGTTCACCCTCAGCTAATTCAACATCCTGTGAAAACACACATCTTTACATACACAAACAATATGTTTGCATATGCTCAGGAAAAGGTCACTGTTCTCTGTTGTGCAGCCTTGACAAGTGGGGCCTATTAGTTTATCAGGGGGAGCGGTTATGGGTTTTCGTCTCCGCTTGTGGTATTTTACCTGTCCTACATTCCATGAAATATTTGCTCCATTGTCCTTTCTCGATAAGGGACATCATGAAAACCAGGCCCATTTAAGGGAACTGAAATATAGAACGTGGCGCAACACATTTCCATCCTGCACGTGGCAGCTGGGTGTTAATTATTGTGCAGAAATATTGATCGCTTAGTTGAGATTCTTGATGAAAATATCAGGCAAAATATCCTCGGCTTGAAAGACTTGTCTTGAAAGGTTTAAACCAGCACGGCAGCATATTTAATTTCACTTGTGGTTCTTTTCCTCGTCTTTTAATTGGGTTATATGCATTAGATTTTCAAATTAAGCATCTGCTGTTAACAGTATGCATATGTTGTTGTTCTACTTTGAAAATTACAGCTCTCAAGACTTCAATCACCGCCTGTC
Source organism: Rhinogobio ventralis (assembly GCA_039654625.1). Lineage (NCBI taxonomy): Eukaryota > Metazoa > Chordata > Actinopteri > Cypriniformes > Gobionidae > Rhinogobio > Rhinogobio ventralis. The sequence goes on from CM077203.1 coordinate 7,818,409, forward strand.
CGTATCACATGAAATTTCAGCTTTGAATCAGAAGCAGGTTTGGAATCCCCAGGCCTTGACTCTTTCATCATGGGGAGTGCATTTTAATTAGCTTGCCTCGGCTCAGCGCAGAACTGACGATTTGCACCAGAGCTGCGGAACAAAACATTGAAAACCCCTACCATGCAAATTAACACTGTGTCGCATTCATTGGCAACAGTTGCAAATATTTTGCTATGTCAGTCAGCTTCAAAACCAAAACTTACAAGGGCTTTTTTTTTTAGACTGCACAATTAAGTTTACAGCATGTTATGAAAGCTTTTATACAGATACAACTGTAACTATCTGCAGTGTCAACGCTTTGACAAGATCTCATATCTGTTTGTTTGCATTAGTATTATGATTTTTTGCTCTTTCAATCTGTCGTCTATTTTACTTTATTTATAGTAATGTCTATCTATCTATCTATCTATCTATCTATCTATCTATCTATCTATCTATCTATCATCCAATTTTAGATCTATCTATCTATCTATCTATCTATCATCCATCCAATTTTAGATCTATCATCTATCATTGTTCCATCCATCCATCCATCCATCCATCCATTTTTCTATCTATCATCTTTCTATATTGTTCTATCATCTTTCTATATCTATCGTTCTATCTATCATTGTTCTATCTATCCATCTAGATTTATGTATCTATCGTTCCATCCATCTATCCATCATCTATCTATCTAATCTATCTAATCTATCTAATCTATCTATCATCTAGATCTATGTATCCATCGTTCTATCTATAGTTCTATCGATCCATCTATCCTTCGTTCTATCTATTGTTCCTTCTGTCAAAGAAACCTATAAACCTTAAAACTTCAAGGCTTTTTAAACTTGACATGTTTTTTTTTCTAGTAAGAAAAATAAAGAAAATACAGCTTTAGGAATATCTTTGAATTTTACTTATATTTTAATTCTACTTCCTTACATTCAAATTCAAATTCACACAACCAGACTAAACACACCTGTGGACTGTTACCATAACGTAATACTAGACGATTGACACTACACATGAAAAAATAACCCTATACTACAGCTTATAAACTGTGCACACAATCACGAAAGACACATACAGCTGGTCAAGATGAGATGTTTGGTGCATGTTATAGGCAAGATCCCAGCAGTACAATACATGCAGGTAGAGATATACTGTAGTGCCCTCTGTACGTGTGTGTGTGTGTGTGTGTGTGTGTGTGTGTGTGTTAACGTTTATACACAGAGGGTGTTAAAAGCTGTCAGACAGGTATGGTCAGACTGGAAGCTCAACACTGATTGATCGGCGGAGTTCATGTCAAGTTTACGGGAGGTCTCTGCCATCATCGCACGGGGACTGGCATCCGTACATCAGCGCGAGGAGAGGGAGAAAGGCGGGCTAGAAAACAGGAGGATCGAGTAACGTCACCACATAACAGATTAACAAAGGCAGCATCATCTCTCTGTATGACAGCGGGATCATTTATCACACAGCAATGGTGGGAGGGGGCGTGTGCGCTGAGGTCATCTGTAGTCTGTGAGTAATGGCCACTCATTTGTTTATCGGTGACCTCAATAATCAGAGATGGTGAGAGGTCGGGACACAAATGGTAAGACACTGGAGAGCTTCAGAAAGGAGAACCATTCTGCTTCACCTTGTAGGACTACAGTTACGCTGTAATGAAGCTGTGCCGAACAATGTACGGTGCCGCTCATTGTGTGCCGCTCATTGTTGCTGTTACTATGACATCATAAAGGTTTTTTTCAGCTGAAAGATTTTTATGTTTCTATGGTTTCGGTTCAAATCAAATCGTTTGTGTCATTATACTGGATGAATTTGGGTAAATCTGACCATTTTTTGACATTGAGATGACTGATGAGATGGGATGAGATCACCCTTCTATTGTGCTCTTCAGTTCTGATAAAACATGACTTCATGGGCCTTTTCAAAACCAAACACATTTTTGTACATTACATGATACTGTATATTGCATAAGCATGTGCTAAGTAATATAATAAACAACATGTTTTTAATACATAATTGCTTATACACTCTCATAAAAAAAGGTAAAAAAGCTGTCACTGGGGTGGTACCTTTTCAAAAGGTACACGTTTAAACCTAAAGGGTGCATATTGGTAGCTTTTTTACCTATTATTACCTAAAAGGAACAAACGTGTACCTTTTGAAAAGGTACCACCCCAGTGACAGCATTTGTACCTTTTTTTTCTGAGAGTGTACACTTTATACGCATACTAATTAGCTGTGTAATATGTGCTATTGAAAACTAAACTTTTATTCGCCTTTTTCTAAAAAATTTTTTTTTTTCATTTATTATTTTTATGCAATTTTTTTTTAAGAATCTCTGGAAATGATATCCAAAAAAACTATACATTGCAGTTTTTAGGTTACCCATATAACATGCCACAGTAATTTAATTAATTGACAATTTAATTCAATGACAATAATTATGCCTAATTTCTAGCAGCTACTGAACATAATTACATATTGCATACATGTTGTTCATTATCTGAACGTATACACTATAACATAAACGTAACAAGCATTTCTGTTTTCACCGTTTCCGTTATACCTACGGTAGACTAAGTGATTACAACAACGTTTAATTTCTAGCAGCAACTAAAGTAATATCCAAGTAGACAGATAGAAAGATAGAAAGTTCATTATCTGCAGTGTCAACACTTTGACATTAGTATAGTTACAATTCTATGTATAAAAGCTTTCATAACATGCTATAAACTTAATTGTGCAAAATACTTGAATATTATTTCAGTAGCTGCTAGAAATTAAACATTATTGTTGTTGTAATCAGTCTACTATAGGTATAACCGATGTGTATGTACAGTTTCCAGAGATGTAAAGATATAAAGGCATTGAGAAGAATTCAAGCATTAAATACACAGTCAAGTCGTTGAGTGAAAACAAAGAAATGTTTGTTACGTTTATGTTATAGTGTATATGTTCTGATAATTAATGAACAACATGTATGCAATATGTTCAGTAGCTGCTAGATGGGTAACCTAAACCCTGCAATGTATACGGTTTAAAAAAATAGCATAAAAATAATAGGCTAAATAAATGAATTTTCAAGTAGTTTGCACTGTATCATGGGTAAGAATCAGTTTCCCTTTATTCTCACATGACTTCTTTCCAGGTTTAACATGTACATTTTTGTCTCTGCCTTTTTTAAGCATATACAGAGTCTGCATACACATATACATGTTAATGCAAGTAATTACCATAGCAATGGCAATTATATCTCAATTCTGGCAGCTACTAAAAATAATTACATATTGCATGCATGTTATTCATATGCACCGTGTCATTCCACTGAAGCGTTCATTAGTTCACAGCATCTCTGTAAACTCGAGAGAGACAGTGTGAGGCTGGTCTTGTGGGCTGTCTCATGTTTTCTCCGGCCCCTGTCTCTTTAATAAACTCGTGGTTATCTAGTGTAACAAATGTCTCGCTGCCATCATCAAGTCCAGAGGAGGAGGAGGAGGAGGAGGAGGAGTTTTTAATGTTCAGTTTGTTCTATGGATCGATGTTTGCTGCTGGCATCGCCGTGTGTGTGTGATATACACTATTTTTCCTGCCTTTTTCCTACTACGTTTCATACGAGACCGGGAGTCTAAGCGATTGACAGCGTTCGTCCCTTTGGCTCTGGAAACAAAAAGAAAAGAAGAAGAAGAAGAGACGGAAAGAAAAGCAAAGCAAAACAATCCGCCATAGATCTGTCTATCTAGGAAGGAGAGGTATATATTAAAATAGAGACACCTGATTTCTGGACAGCGTTTCTGAAAAACTGGATTGTACGGAACTGAAGTGCATTAGAGAGTCGCTATTGCGTGTGTATGGACTATATCAGAGCGCTTATACTGAATTTCACCTGGGCTCATTTTCACTGTACGTGAACTAAAGAGAGTTGAACATGCCAAGGAGGAAACAGCAAGCACCCAAACGGGCTGCGGGTAAGATTCAACCTGACACCTATCATTTCACATTTATCCCGACATGAATATTGCTATTCACGAGCTCACGAGCATACGAATTTGTATCTGAATGAACCTATCTTGTGAAACGGTATGATGGAAGCGATAGCGCTGTCTTAGAAAGAGGATGGTTAATCTCGGAGAATGATGCTTTGATGCACTGCAAAAGAATATACGCTTCGGTTCCCCGGCAAAAATCCGCCGAAAGTTTTTAAACTTCCAAATCGAACGAACTATTTCACGTTTAAATGAACGTAAACACGCTCGTTTAGAATGTGAACAGCGTTCGCTTTGCGTCATCAAATGAGCGGTTTGAAAATCGTAACGTTTTTCAGCATTATAAACGGTCCGAGTAGTGAACCTTGTGTAACCCCTGTAACGTTGCGAAAAAAAGCATGGTCTTGATCAGTAATTTTGCTTATAAAAACATGTAAATATTAAAATATACGTATACAAGTTAACTTTATATTTTCTCTGAAAATTTCGCTTTTCAAGTAGCCTAATCTTTCATGTTTGCATATGAGTATAGCTATAATCTAAGTGAATTAGAGTTAGGTAAGGCTCACTTCTTGGCCTATTTATAATGTTAATTTACTGCTGTTCACACACTGAAGTAAAACGAACTTTATTTTCATTTTAAACTACTTATTTACACGTCAAATGGATGTTTTGGACGTCAAAGTTTAAGAAGTCCAAACTTTAGCCAGATTTGGTTGGGAACCGAAGCGTGACGCGTTTCTGCACTGAGAGGAAATGCAGAGTGATTTTGAAGAGATGTGCTGCTTTGGATCCGAATATCGGTTGAACTTCGTATGAACCCATAATATCTCATAGACAAACGGACACACACACACACACACGGAGTGCAGGCACGCGCACACACACACACACACACGGACGCGCGCTACAGAGCGCGAAACACACAAGAATAAAGCCGTTTAAAGTACATCGTTTATTTATGTTTCAGTAACATGATGAGGTTAGCCCTGCTATTGTGCTTTTAACTTGTTAACTGTATACCAATGTTGTTAGTACATATTGTTTCTCAAAA